>PYHX02000495.1:70603591-71203591 GCA_004302925.2 Cochliomyia hominivorax | reverse complement strand
ACGAAAAGAAGTGTTGTTCGCCCGCCATCAACGCGGCTAAACCATCTAAAGCGATTGACCCCGATGGAATATCAATGTTAATGTTAAAGAACCTTAGCGAGCAGGGAGTTGAGTACTTGACAATGGTTTTTAACTTGTCAATGCTGAGCCTGTTAATACCCGATGCCTGGAAAATGGGTAGCGTCATTCCCATTTTAAAACCTGGGAAAGATGCGACTGAGGGACAATCCTACAGGCCGATTTCCCTCCTATTTCCTGTCGCAAGGACTCTTGAGGCTCTTCTCCTCCCCCATCACATGCTACTAAAATCACGCACAAAATGCGTACCCCAAGTACTGCCTTAAGGCATTAGCTGGCAGTACTTGGGGTATGGATAAAGAAACCATATTGGCTACATATAAAACGATTTGCCGACCAGTGGCGAATTAGGCTGCTCCAGTGTGGACACCATCGCTAAGTGATACGCAGTGGAAAAATATCCAAAGCTGTCAAAATGCAGCCTTAAGAACCATAACGGGCTGTATACAAATGTCCTCAATTCACCACCTACATGAGGAAATAAAGATCCTTTCAATAAGGAACATAAAGAAATGCTAAATAAGCACTTCCTTCTAGGATGTCATCGGAGAAGCCACGGCCGAGGCATGTAAGAAAGGATATTCGTATATACGAGCATAGCATACAAAGATATATGCAAGATCCTTTGGATCAGAATTCGTATATGACAACTTTGAACGACATCCACAGAGACGCCTCAAATTTCGCGGTTTCAAGTTACCGTATCAATGTCGTTCTAGGAGGCCGCCCACCGCTCATTGCAAACAATGAACAGATTTTCCGCGAACAACTGAGATCGGGATGGTGCAATTCACTCAATGCCTTCTGGTCATGTATTGACCGTGCCGTCCCTGCATGTGGTCAAGGACCACATGATATACGACATCTATTCAACTGCCAGTCCAATCCAACCTCACTTTGTCCTTAAAAAGCTATGGACACAACCAGTCAAGGTTGCCAGATTCCTAAGCCGTTACAACAACACCTTTGGTGGTGTAGGGAATAAAAATATTATTAAAAAAGATTCAAAAATGATTTAACAAATCTTTATTATTTAAATACTTATTTAATTTAAAAAATAAAAGATCTTCATTAATAAAAAATTTGTTATATTAATTAAAGCTTTAGATAAAAATAAATTGCATTAGGCTTATTCGTATTCCTGAAATTGGCATCATTGGGGATCCAAAAAGAATATAATACAAGACGCTATATATTATTAACAAATAAGTAACAAATAAGTGTGTAAATGCTTATTAACACATTTTGAGTTATCACTACCTTGCAGCGAATGAGCGTTATAATAACACAAAATTTCAGTAAAATGTTAATATAAATGTTAAGTCTTAGCAAGAATTTTTCGGAATTTTTCAAAATCGTAACTACCATTTATAACTGACTAAATATTTTTATTTGTTTTTAGTTTTAAGGCATCTTAGAGGACACCAAGAGCCAGAGAGGACACCAGAAGTTTCGACTTTTTTTATTCGTTCTGCAAATGAAATGACTCTCTTCACACGTATAAGTATTGTGTGAATTCACCATGGTTTTAACACACCATAGTGATTTGAAACCATTTTAAAATATATTAAATTTATTGTTATAAATATACATTTGGAATGATTTATTTATTATTCTACTAGAAAAATGTTTAAGGTTTTTTATTTAAATGTGCACAAGGTGTTCGCATATTATTGCTTCGCAAGATCATAAATTTTACATTTTTTAAAAATTATTAATCTAAAAATTGAAGTAAACAATAATACACAGTGGGGCAGAATTTATTTTCGTGAAAATAAATCAGTAACTTTTGATCCGCTGGATGGATTTTCATGAAATGTAATATAATAGCAGTGGAGTGTGTCATGGGAGGAGTTATAAGTTTGCAAATTGGGTTACCTCGACATTAAATTTTTTTAAAACGCGTGCAAATTTTGGTTCTCAATTTAATTTCTACTGTCTTATAGCCTTTGATGAACCCTTTAAAGACATGTGATATTTATTTCTTTTAGTTTTTGATTTTTTTTAATTGAACTTTTAATTGAAATGCAATAAAGTATTTTTTAATAAAAATATCTTTATGGAGTTTTTAAGAAATGAAACATTTTGATTTTAAATAAAAAATGGGCAGAAAAATATAAAACATTTTTTGTGTTTAGCCAAAAGATTCCACATTAATTGGAAGTCTAGAAATAGTAATGGCCGAACAATTGTAAACAATTTAGGTTTCCAAATTACAACCGTTTTATACTTCAAATTTTAGTGTTTTACAACGTAGAGATTAAATTCAATACTTAATTTTCGAATTGAACATTTATTTATTTATTATTGATTATAAATTGTAAAAATGTAATAGTTTAAATATTATATAAATAATATGAAAAATTAGATAATTAGATTCTACGTAGAACTATTAAAAAAATAGTATTCAATACAAACAAAAATTCAATTTAAAAAATAATAATAAAAATCCATGAAGTAGTGAGTTTTTATGTATTCACCAACACAATTAAAAAATAATTTACTAAACATTCTCAGAGTTAGGTTTCCTTGACAGCTGATTTTTTTTGATCAACTCAACACTCTAGGTAAGAGTTTATTCAGTAGTATGATTATTATACAGACAAAACACGATGATCAATAAAACTCTCGGTGACCTAGAGTCTTACCCCACGTTTTTCATTAAAACCTTCATAAAATACGTACTAAAATAATTACATGTTTTCATCAAAACCCAATTTGTTTCTACAAAAAGGTGGTTAAGCATTCAAAGGTATGCGTTCAAAGTGTTTCTAATGTTATTCAATAGTTCCGGGAAAATTAACCCATTTATAGAAAACTTAGTTCAGGTGAAAGAAATGGTATACATGAAGTTTCTAAAGAGAAGAAAAAAAAACCAGGATCGCTGCTAAAATTTTAGAGGCCAAAAACAGAGCCGGAAACTGAAGTCAAGTTTTCAAAAAAAATCTTGCTGCATAATGAATGACAAAACGTATCTGCTGTTAGAAAGTTTTTGACATGGTATGACAAGCAATATGCAGTTGCGACAAAAGAAGCTAAAAGCCGGCTTCACTATAAAATATATTTTGTGTATTTGTATTTATTATTTAATTATTGTATGAACACGGAGATTTTAAATTGCAATGTTGTAGTTCATATTGCTGATAATGGGTGAATTAAGAGTATGATATGGCCATGATAATATAGCTTGAGGAGTATTCCATAAGATTTAATAGGAATTTCGAATTATTCAAATACTAAGGACGTGGTGATATTGCATTTTAAAACTACTTTTTATTTTGTGGTTGTGAAATTTTTTAATTATAAAGTTCAATTTAATTATAAAGTTAACTTCAATGTGTGTTTGAAAACAATTAATTCGGTGTTATAGAACAATGTACATAACATACCTGTCGGCGTATTAATTCCAAACTTTGTTTACCATGCATGATCTCCTGATCAATTTTATCAAAATCATTTATAGTTCTGTTCGCACGGAATGTATCACGTATTTTTCGCAAGGCATACATCCTATAACAAATATAAATAGTTCAGTAGATTACATGTTTCCAAAACATTGCAATGGATTGATCTACCTAAAGTTATATGATGGCAATTTTTCAGCTTCACGAATTAACTGGCGGTACAAGAAAATGGCTTGGCGACGTGAAGACATTTTTCAGATTATTATTGTAATGAGATTATTATAATTTTCAATACAAATTTTAAATAATTTCCAATTCGTGATTTATTTACCGCTTTGGTTAAGTGATGAAATAGAAACAAAAAGGAAAATAAATTGGAAAAACAGCTGCATAATAAAAAACTCAGTCAGCTGTGAACTACTATTTAAACATACGCGAAGAAAGCAACGAATGTTAAAATTCAACACTGCAATCCCAATTCCGAAAAACCCATTTACAATCAGGCACTTTTACGTTTGAGTTTATCTTAAGAGATAGAAAAATCCATATGTTAAAGTACTAAGTTCAAAAAAGACAAAAAAAAAAAAAAAATAGAATTTGAACTTTTAATGGTTCAAGAAACTGAAAAAACAATACTTTTTTAAATTTTGTACTTTGATTTCAAGGGCTTTAAGCCAAACAGCCAGGCTATATCACAATGATTCCGGTTACTCCAAATCATGACCTTTGTATAGGAAGGAGGGGTCCTGAATTCTTGTTTAAAATTAAGTTTTTTTATGATCTTTACCAGTAATATTCCAATTAAAAACGAGTGCATGTGGTAAATAAGTGAAACCCCGGACAACTTTAAGCGAATAACGCAATGCGACGCTTTAACATTAACCAATGCGTAAAAGCGAGACGAAAAACTCTCGAAGGCAAGCAAACGACGTACAACCCGTCCTCCATTAAGGGATAACGACGAGGACGCGATAGGTGTTTACTCACCTAGAGCTCCTTTACGACTCTATGGTAACACTTTAGGTGGTATGTTGAGAGAACAGTGTTACTCGGATTATTAAAAGTGCCTGCTTCGATAATTTTCATCGACGTATGTATAGTTTAACAGCGATGAATTTTGACGACGACATGAGATTTCAGCAATTAAAGTATTACAATTCTTATGGTGTATGGATTCGCTATGAATATGTGATGGTGGTGCCAAGTTAATTTTGAATTACCGTTGTATTGGTATTTCTTTATTTTTTATTTAGTTTTTTTTCTTTTTTAACCACCATATGTTTGTTTCATTGTAACAGTTTTAATGTTACACAAAGTCTGACAGTCGTACACACTAATTGAATAAACCATAAAGGAAGAAAATAACATACACACATTCACAAGAAAATGTACTTGAAAAATTGATTTTTACTCTATGTGAAAGAAAAAAGTGAAAAGTTTATATTGCGATTGAAGAAAAAATAAATTATTTAAAAACAATTAAAAATAAAATAAATATAATGTGAATATTTGAGATAATTTAACAACTATGAATACAACAGATTGTGAAAAAATTGAATGTAGAATGGGAAAGGAGTTCAATTTTCAAGGAAATTTCGATGCAAATTTTGATGTCCTAACGAAAGATAAGGGACGCTCGGAGATGTCAATTAACAAGGTTGACACGTTGACTGCGAGTGAAAAACAAAATATAGACCTCGAAAATCATAATGTTATAGAAGAATATCCATTGGAAACGTCTAACAGCTGCGTAGAAAACAATAAAGAAAACGTTTTTGGAAGTCTCGCTAACATCAACACAATCGCAACAAACGCCCACACAAATTTCACACATATAGAGACATTAAAAAACAACACAACGCCACCTTCATGCACAGCTTTGGTGTTAACGCCAGCTAAAGAGCAACAACTGTCGTTATCATCACACTTGAACGTTATGACGAATATGGATGGTGATGATGGTCAAGTCGACTTTGATGATGGTTTACAACCTTTAAGTGAACGCTGGTCACCGTTAGGTGCAAATTATGATGATGCAGTAACTCCATCATCGGAGCTACTGAGCCCAGAGTCCGAACTGGAATTGTTAAGTTCGGATAGTCAAGATAATAAACACGATTTCCATCAACATGTTGACGAGGCTGCTGAAATGGCCCATTTAAAAAGTTTGGAAGAAGAACAGGAAATGCTTACGTCTTCTCTTATGGCACTTACCTCTCATTTTGCTCACGTACAACTAAGAGTACGACAGATTGTTGAGGCACCGGCCAATGAACGCGACCAACTCTTAAAAGATCTTGAAGAATTTGCTTTTCAAGGTATACCCGATCCACATACAGCCAAAACATCAGACACATTACGCAGTGGTTTATCTACGGCTCACAATCATAATGGTGAAGATAATACAGGCGGTTTAACGAACGATCAGAAACAGTGTGAGCTCATAGATCAGTTGAAGAGCCAATTAATAGAATTGGAAAAAATTGCTTATGAATCAGGAGCTCCTGTACTGCCTCAACATATTCTATTGGAAAAACAAAAAATTATTATTGATGAACTGAAACAAAAACTTAATTTCAAAGTTGACGAGCAGAAACTGCCCCAACTTACGGCTGAAGAATTGAAATCACAAGTTGACAATGCTATTGGAGAGTTTGTGGGACCTTTGAAAATGAAAGAACAATTAGTGGCACAATTAAAAACTCAAATCACGGATCTTGAACGTTTCATTGCTTTTTTGCAGTGTGACACGGATGAAAGTAAAATGAAAACTCTTACTGGTAGTGAAAAGTTTTGTGAGGCTTATAATAGCTATGCAGCAAAAAAGAAAAAGGAATCTAAAAAATCTGCCAATATTGCCGATATAGATGCAAATCGAACAACTTCTTCGAATACACAAGTCGAGTTGAACAGAAATTCAAATTCTGGAGATTCTTTAAGAATGAGAGAAAGTCTTCATAGTAAAGCGCATGGTTTAATGGATAAGGCTTCATTGTTGATGCAAATGTTTGCCACCACACATTTTGGTTCAAAACAAGAACAATTCCAAAAGAATACATTAAAGAAAACTCACAAAGGAAATCACTGGGGGTAAGTGTATATTTGAAAATGTTTTTTATATTATCGCTCACTTGTTGCTAGGTTACCATAACTTCAATAGTGGACCAAGACAAAATCTTGTTCTTAGATAATAATATTAAATTATTAAATTAAACTAAGAGAGAGACTTAAAAATATAGTAATAATGTTGAGGAATGTTTGTAGAAAACTTGTCACTCTCATAGGTAGGCTAGGTTAGGTTAGGACGTCAGGCTGCCATGGTAGAGTTGAAATAGTAGATATGGATCACTTGGGTCCTAAAGGTCTCTTTGTGTTACCTGAAAAGGTAAGATTTTGAATGAAAGGAAAATACATACAGGGAAGTGGCAGAGAAAATATAGAATCGTTTCCTTATCCTCTTCGTTCATACAACTCCTGCAACAATCAGTGACAGTATCCAGATACTAAAACTACGGTGTATTTCAAGAGAGTTTTCGAATTATTTAATAGGAATGATGTTCTTGTCTCATCTATTTAAGGCCAAATCATCCTGGTAATAAAACAACGGTTCGTTCAACCTTCGTTGTGCCCCTTTGCATAGTGTTTAGAATTAAGTTTTTTAACACTACAAATCTAAAATAACTAAGCTCTACCATTCGTAGGAGTTTCGTCGTCTTTAATCGTTTATAATTAAAAACTCATTAGCAAATTTTTAAAAATAACTAATACTAAAGAAGACAAACCGAAAATTTAAAATTATAATTTATTTTTAGTAAATAAGTTAAGAATTGATATCATTAGGTGATATTGTAGCTTCTTTCCAATCAGTCAGTTTGGATGTTGTTCATTTCGTTTTTTAATTGAGGTTTCCACGAGTAGGCTCGTTTTAAATACTTGATAGAATTTTTCATATAAAGTATTTGAAAACTAATTTTTAAATATATTAAGAATTACTTCTTTGACTACAGTGTTCAGCACATTTCAATTTCATACGGATTTAAAATTATGTCGTAACATTACATATATTAAAAAGGTGTATCTCTTATTTAAAAAACTTATAAATTTGCAAGTAATAATGCAAAAATATTAAAGTAAAAAATGTTCCAACAAAATTGTCTAAGTAAAGTTTTCATTTCTTTCAAAACGCGTTGCGAATTTTGTCCATTTTCAGAACACATAGTACAACGAATTAAATAAATGTTAAAATGATCGAATTATATTCAAATATTCAACTGTTATTTGTCTCTCCTAAAAAAAATCAGAAAAATTTACATAGAAAATTTTGTCGGCGTATTGGATAATCATATTGATATTAGATTCACCATCAATTTTTATCCGTTAGTATATAAAATAACAAAAATCTTTATCATTTACAATATAGTTTTCGTGATATCGGGTGTTGAAAAATCGGATTTGTGGCAAATTAAGATTTTAAAATATCGACGTAGGTAGTCTGAAATTATTTTGGCTGAATTTTTACTCACTTGTTTTTATTATACGTAATAATTTTCACATTTGGAAATACAATAAGTTTCGGCATATATTTTTTATGAAAATAAGCTAATTTACATTTGTAAATCATCCGTCGTATAAAAATTGTTTAAATTATGTATTAAGTTAAGATCAATATTGAATTTACTCAATGTAATATTGATCCAAAATGGTTGATATACATTTTTAAGTTTCGGTTTGTTGATAATATACATAATAATACTTTTTACATTTTTTACTTTTAGAGATTTACGAGCTCAATTAGAAGTTGATATACAAGAGGTAGCATCATTGGCAGCTACCTTAAGTTTTGATCGTGAAAAACTTTCAAAATTACGTAAAGCTATGAAAAAGTCTAAAACATTTAAAGATACTGAGGAAGCTGTTATGAAAAATGGTATTATAACAACAGTCCCTCCATCATGCAGTCGAAATCTTTCGAAATTATCAACATCGAATCAACAAAAGCAACTTAAATCCTATACTGTTTCTTCCGGTTCAGATGATGAGGATTTCGATACTTATGATTATTACGATTGGCAAAAGCAGAACAACAGACGAATGGTTCAATGTGCCCGAATTCGTGGTGATACCATTAATACACTCAGTAAAGAATTAACAACGGCTGTAAGGAAAAATTTTGCAATGACATTATTAAAGCTAATGCAACATGGTCTTAGAGTTGAATCAATACCCCCTGTCACTTCAAGTCTAATAGTACCCTTTATGCGCTGCCTTAATCCGTCCCCAGTATTTGTGGCCGAACACAGTTATCGTGCTCGTGACTTTGATGCTTCCTCATTTATGTCCTCATCAACAACTTTTGGTTATGAAGATACTGAAGGAATAGATGGCAGTAGTAGTAAATGGTCTTCAGAGAGTGGTAATGGTGGAGGAGGGTTCTTTAGCAGTGGCAGTACAAGGCCTATGCATGCCTGGGAATTGATATTGGAGTATTATTATCTCAAACATGGTGATGAATACAATAATACACCGGCTCGTAAGTTATCACAAAGCTTCAATTTAGATATTGTCAATTCTCAGTTGGTAACAGCAAAACAGAATTTATTAAGTGTGATAGGAAGTATTATTGCCATGCATCGTCCCTATAAACGAAGTTATAATGCACATTTTAAAGCATTTGTTTGTGCTGGACTAAAGTAAGCTAATCTTTTTAATAAATTTCTTTTGATTTTTCATCACATTCGTATTTATCTTTCAGCTGTCATCAACTAGTGGAATGGCTAAATTTAATATTCAGTTGTACTGATTTAATTGAAAATTATTACACAAATACTAGTTATGTTGCCTGTACTGGTTTTCGAGATGCTTTGCGTTCCATAGATACATTGTCGAAATATGATTTTGACTTACCCGTCGATTTGGCCATACGACATTTTCGTAATTTGTAAATGAATTTTTAAGGATAAACATACACATAAGAATGCTTGAAGAGATGTTAAATGATTATGAATTAAATATTGTCTAGTCTAATTATCCATATTTTATTTTTAAATAAAAATTATAATTATATCCCAAATATAATTAAAATAACATGTATATGGAGGTACTATAATTATTGTATTAGTATCCTGCGTGTATGTCTACATTTATTAGAAAGCAAATGATTAAAAAGAAAATTAGTCATATTTCAAATTATTTTTATGTAAATTTTTATCTTTCTATATTATATAAATTATACACAAATCATAACTTAATGACATTGACTAATTTTTCTATCCATTTATGTATTTAATTAAATAGTATGTATAGTATATTTAGTAGCTAATTTATGCTCCCTCCTATTTCCCTTTTAAATTTATAAACATATTTAATATATATTGAAAGATAAAATATATTAAGTTATAAAATAATAAAAATAAATACATTCAAATATCATTATTATTAAATTTTAAACATTTGGAAAATATAATGATCTGTAAGGACGTGTAAATTGTGGAATGAAACTTTAACATTAAAATTACATTTTGAATGAAAAGAATATTATCAGACCTGTCACACATTTCGTTCGCAATGATTTCAATTTCATATCAACCATTTCGATGGGTTTTGTTTTAGCTTCTTTAGAAAAAATTATAGTCGTTCAATCCCGCCTATTTAATACCCTACATCACATCGTTGGTTATTAATGGTAACTATTAAAAATTTATGATCGAACCTCGTATAAATATATTTTCTAATTTGTGCTTAAGAGTGCAGTATATTATGGTACTAATATATGTACGATTTGTGCGCTTTAAGATGACTTCTTCTAGAGGGATAATACAGAAGTTAGATGAAATTATGTGCCGACCCTCGCAAAATTTCGTATATCGATTTTTGCTTATATTTATCTTGATTTGATTAATTCTTATCACAATATTTGCGTATATATGAGATTCAATCCCTTCAAAGTGTTATTTTTATGATCTTAAAACACAATTCTGGGAGGAACATTTGCCAATTTCAAAGGCAAATGTGTTACAAACTTAAGCACATACACATTACACCCCAACCACCTATGGTAGTGTAGGATATAAAAAATATTAAAATTTTTTTATTTAATTCTATTTTTTATAATTTTATTTAATTAAAACTCACAAAAACTTCAATTCCACTTATGAAACTGAAAGTGGTTTCATTTGGTGAAAAATATTTTCGTTTTACACTTTTCTTAGAGAAGCAGACTACGGAATTAATTTCACTTTCGATCGGAATGAAACTCTGTGCAAGGCCTGTATTATTAATACCTTTCAGAACTTTATAAAACTGAATATTTTTTGTTATATTTCGATTTTAGTTAGTTTTATGCTTTTGGACTTTATTTTAAAAATTTAATTTTAGTTTTTTACATTTATGCTTTTTACATTATCATTTGTAATGTGAAAAAGTGAAATTATATTAGTAAATTGTTACATACATATATTTATGTTTATAAATGACTTGTAGAAAATGTGTTTTTTTTTGTTTCGTACATTATTTGAATATTATTTTTCAAAACCTTGACATTGGATATTGTATTTTTCGTATAAATAGTAAGTAGTGAAATTGAAAATTAAACAGTTGGTTTGATGAATTAAGAGTGAGAAGAATATGATGGTGTTATTTCAAAAACAAAAAAATTTAATGCTGTTAAACTTTCAAAGTGGTATTTATATCGGTGTAAGTTCAACAGATATTCGAGAAAAAACCAAATTAAAAAAAAAAATTACAGGTTTTTGTGTTAATTTTGAATTTATGTGAATGTACCTCCGAGATTCATGGGAGTAAAACAAAAGTTCGTAGAAGTATAGTTGATCCATATGGACCGCCACCATTTGCACCGTTTGGTGCAGTTCCTTCGTTTGCAGGAATACCTCCTTTTGGTATTCCACCACCTTTTGGTGGTTTTTTTCCACCGTTTCCTCCTTCATTTCCGCCACCACCTTTCCCGGGTGTGTTTCCTTCACCATTAGGATCAACGTTGTCTTTGCCACCACCACCAATTTTACCTTCACCTTTTCCATCACCTTTCCCATTACCATTTTATCCACCAGGTCCACCATTTGCCTATCCATTCCCAGCTCCGCCATATCCTTACCCGCCACCACCACCAGCTCCTGTACCACCGCCTCTTCCTCCTCCTCCCCCACCTCCTGCTCCAGCTCCAATTATATTACCGGCTCATACTGCGGCAACGTTAAGTGTGGCTTCTTTATTACATGCTTTGATTGCTAAAAAATTTTATCCACCTGTAGTACCGTTTCCTATTCCAAGACCGGTACCATTCCCAGTTACTGTTAAGGTAAGATTATTAACTAAACAAAACAAAAACTTATTTTTTGTCATCCCAAATTGATGAAATTTTTACAAAAAAGTTCTATATGACAAGGGGGTGGAGTGGCCCCATACAAAGAAAATATTGATTATTAAATTCCTAAACAACTATAACAGCGAGAGTTCTCAAATTTGGTCCCGACAACTTTCTCAAGAAACTGTTTTACTGGACAAAATGTAGGACGGATAGGACCAGGGGGAGGGCAACCCCCATACAAAGCAAATATCTCAAGAACTATAACTGTGAGAATTTTGAAATTTGGCCTCAATTACTTTCATTACGAATTGTTTTAATAATAGAACATTAAAATATAACTATTAAAGTGGGGGTATTAAGATTTTATCCAAATTACTTTGCTAATGCACAGTTTTACCGGACAAAATATAGAACGAATGGGATTAGGGAAAGAGAAAGTCTTGATAGAAAATTAATCTTAGTTATCGGATATCTAAAGTACTATCGAAATGGGAGTCCATATCAATTACTTTCTCAAGTAGTAGAAACAGTTTTACTGGAAAAAATCTAGGACGGTTAAAATCATACGAAGAGGTGCCCGCATGTAGTACTATTGTTAACTATCTATTAATATAGCTAGGTATAAAGGTCCAATCACTTTCTTAAAAAATTGCTGTGGTGAAAAAATTATATAGGACCATATTACTGTCCATACAACTTATTTTTAGTTCCAATCACCCAATAATTTTCCCGTAAAACAGTTTTACGTGAGAATATAGATGGTAGATGTGGTCGTCCAAAGAAAAAATGAGAACGAGCCGACTTTATATATACCAATTAATAATTGGTGTAAATTTTGATACTTTCCTATGAAAATTGTTTTATTAGAAATTTCTAGAATGAATAGAGTTATGAATTGTTCTTAATACACGTTGCGATTTGTTAAATTTCTTTCGAGATTTAGGACTGAGGATTTTTGTGCAGCACCGGCTAAAAGCTGGAAGTGAAATAATTTTGTTAAGAATTTGTGATACATAACATAAAAAGTGGTCCTCAGTTATTAAATTATGAAATACTTCCATGTTCATTAAATCATAATTAATGCAGATGTATTCAGGACATGGATTCTAGAATTGTATTTATTATCATAAATTATCTTATAATATTCTTATACTGCGACATTTCTAGAATGAATAGAGTTATGAATTGTTCTTAATACACGTTGCGATTTGTTAAATTTCTTTCGAGATTTAGGACTGAGGATTTTTGTGCAGCACCGGCTAAAAGCTGGAAGTGAAATAATTTTGTTAAGAATTTGTGATACATAACATAAAAAGTGGTCCTCAGTTATTAAATTATGAAATACTTCCATGTTCATTAAATCATAATTAATGCAGATGTATTCAGGACATGGATTCTAGAATTGTATTTATTATCATAAATTATCTTATAATATTCTTATACTGCGACACCTGGACCTCATTAAAATGTTGTCCCAGATTGAAATTGTAAAGACCTTATCTCCATCGGATGATTGAAATTCAATTCGATTTGAAATCAAATATATATATATATATATATATATATATATATATATATATATATATATATATATATATATATATATATATATATATATATATATATATATATATATATATATATATATATATATATATATATATATATATATATATATATATATACATATATATATATATATATATATATATATATATATATATATATATATATATATATATATATATATATATATATATATATATATATATATATATATATATATATATATATATATATATATCTATATATATATATATATATAGATATATATATATATATTTTGACTATTAAATCTAAGTATTTATCTAAAATGTTAAATTTTTAACAGTTTTACAAAACAAATCACTTAATTTGTTTAATTTTTATTATTTATTTTATAAAGTTTTCACACTTCACATACACATATGTATGTTGATATTAGATAATTATAAAGTTATTTATTCAAAATACAATTTTTTTAATAAAAAAGCGATTCAGAAGTTCTTTTGAAATTCCTTAACGTGGACACATAGCATGTTTTCCGCCATCTATTGGTACACAGGCACCGGTGATAAAGCTTGCATTCTTACTGGCCAAAAATGCTATAGTTTCAGCTACTTCATACACATTACCCACTCGACCCATTGCGTGTGTGCTCTTGCAACGTTCTAAGTATTGTGCATATTCCTCTTTAGTCATACCACCACGTTTGTGAATTTCGGTTATAACCACGCCAGGATTAACGGAATTAACACGCACATTTTTGGGTGCCATTTCTAAAGCAACACATTTTGTAAACTGATCTAAAGCAGCTTTTGAAACACCATAACTTAAAACACCCGCAAATGATCGTAAATCAGCTACACTCGATACATTTATAATGCTACCATGACTCTTGATCAAATGTGGTCCTGCTAATTTGGTTAATGTGAAAACAGCACGTAAATTTGTGTTGAATATGCGATCGAATTGTTCGACATCAATGTCTAGTAAACCTCCTGAAGCTAAAATTCCAGCATTGTTGACTAATACATCTAAGCGTTGAAATCTGTCAATAGTTTCGTTTATAATTCTCTCCGAATCTGTGGTGACATCAGCAACAATGGACAAACAATTAACATTATTATTGATTTCTCTACATTTCAATTCGGTGGCCTTAAGATTGTCCACATTCCGACCGACTATAACTATATTGGCACCATTTTTTGCAAAAGTTTCAGCAGTTGCTGCTCCAATTCCAGAACTTGCACCAGTTATTAATACAACTTTACCGGTAAAATTCATTTTATCAACTAATTTGATTCTCGCAATTTTATGCGATCATATTTATTAATTGTATTCCTCAATGATTCAATATTGATAAGAAAATATTGTAGTTAAAATGAGAAAGTTCAATACATTATCACAAGAAATCTATTTTCGTTAAATGTACGAGGGTCTTATATATGAGTTTCATTAATTTGAACTTGTATAAAATGCTTTATTCGAAAACTATTACAGCTGATACCTTCCCGCTATGACTTGTTGTCTGCTATGTACGATGAACAGTGGAAGATCATCAAGGAAATTGTTGTGTTTCTGTGAATGCGGTTCAAAAATGCTATATACGAGTCTGTTTATATAATCGAAGATCCATCCTTATATGCCACGAGAGAAATGACAGGATATCTAAACACATTTTAGCGTTTTTTGGATTACGTTTTAAGCAGTTTAAAATCAAACTCACTGCGTTTCATTCAATCCATATTGGTGTTATATAATTGATCTTTATCTATATTCCATGTGTTTTCAACTAGCGCTTTGAGAACCTCATTTGTAAATTATGGGTGGTTGTTACCGCTTTATGTGTTATCAATTCCTCATTCATGGATAGTTGGAAACTTGGATGATTTGATAGCGTTATTGAGATTAGGCAGATTCAATTAATTCAATAATTTGGAAACAGTTAGAGTTTTCAGTCCATTCCTATTTCAGTATTTTAAAATCTTCATAATTTTATTTGCAATTATATAATTTACAACCTTCATCCCACGCGCTTTGCTGCCTGAGAAAGTGAAGTTGTTGCTGTTATAGTTCTTCAGATATTCGATAATCAATAACTGCTTTGTATTGAGAGTACCTCTCCCTCTGGTCCTATCTGTCCTACATCTTGTCCAGTAAAAAAGATCCTTGGGAAAGTAATTGGAACCAATTTGAATACAACTACCTCCTCGATCCTATCCGCCCTTCAGTCCAAATTTGGAATTTTTCGGTGTAGTGGTGTTTTTTAGATATTCGAAAATCGATATTTTTTGTAGGGGGGATACTTCTCCCCCTGGTCCTATTTTTTAGCCTATATTACATCGGGATATATTGAGATCATTCTGTGAAAATTTCATGACAATCGGTCTTGTAGCTGTCTATAAGTCCCAAACAAACAAGTAAACAAACACATATATATATATATATATATATATATATATATATATATATATATATATATATATATATATATATATATATATATATATATATATATATATATATATTTATATATTTGGATGATTCTATAACTTTCTTATTATAATAATTGTATTCAGAAATTAACATGATTATGGATTCTAATTTTTTCCTCTAAAAATTTAAATTTATACAAAAAATTTATTTAATATTAACAAAATAACAACTATTTATATATATTTACATTAGTACTTAAGTACAGAATAAAATTACTTACATATGTATACGAATGATTTAAAATAATGACTAATTAAATTTTGTATAAAAAATTTTTCTATTTAAGTTCAACTTTCTTTGTACTGGGTAATAATGCAGATAATATAGCGCCAACTGAAATAAGAATAAATTTGATAAAAGAAATTTCATTTAATAATCATTATAATTTGAGAAATTGAATCGATCTGAATAACTTACTATACATAACAGCACCAACCATTATAAATGGTGGAATGCAACCGAATGACATAAAAACAGGGAATAACACATTACCCGTTATAGAACCCATACGTCCAAACATCATTGATAATGAAACAATCATTGTTCTAAAATGAAAATTTATTTCATATTTTTCATAAAAAAAATAGAAATATGAATTAGAATTTCAATAAATGTCCCTTAATGGAAAAGGTCTTACCTTAATGATGTGGGGAATAAATTAACTGATGTTCCTATAGCCGATGTGGATGAAATACTTCCCATGCAAACGTATAATGAGGATATAATAAGTGTTGTTAAAGATGATGAAGACCAATATAGAGCAATACCACTCGTACCGGCAATTATAAGTCCAAAAACTATATGAAAAATATTAAAATTAACTAATATCAGATTCATTTTATAAAAACTATTTTAGGTATTTCTAAAATTAATAATGCATACCCTGTATACGTTTGTTGCCCAAAGCATTAATCAGAGAACCGGCCACTAAATAAGCTACTAAACCGGTCATAGCCACAATAATGTTATTGGTATAAGTTGCAGGTGTTATCACCTATAATTGTAATTAAGAATCTTGAAATAATATTGCTTTTGGTTAATATAAATTCAAATAATTCTTACCACAACACAATCTTTTTCTGGACTTTGAACCATCTCAGTCTTATTGACACTATATTCTAGAATTGAACACATACTGGTGGCCTCACTTGAAATTTGTTCATACTCATGTAAAGAGGCAAATAACTGCGGTAACCATAAGCGTACTGTATTTTGTCTGAAATTATTGAAATAGTTTTTTAAAAAAGTTTTCTATAATTCAATAATGAAACTTTTTTCAAATTTTAATATTATTTTAACTTTCAGATTAATCAAAAACTTAAGTCTATAATTTCCCAAATTAAAATATTTATAGATTTAAAGAAATACTGAAGAGCGAGAATAAAACTGGGCCTACAACAGTTTACTAAAGACTTAAAGTTGTGCTACCATACGTAACAAAAAAGAAGATTGTGGGATACTGATACAATAGATCAGTGTTCGGAATTTGGAATTGGAAGGCAATACAGTTTTAACACAAGTAAGAATGTTATTATCGGTCAAGTCCGATTATAACTACACCACAACGTTGGTTATAAATGGTAGTTACGAAAAATAAATGAACGATCTACGTATAATTAATTTTTTTATTAATCTTAAGTGTGCAGTACATTATTGTGAAATTAATATTTATGTGAAATTTATGCGTTTTAATATGAATTTTTGTAGGGGATTAATGGAAAATGGGCACATCAATTTTTGCTTATATTTATCTTAATTTGACGAATTATTAATACAATATCAACGTATATGTGAGATATTTGCCCATCAAAGACATATTTGGAAGGGGCTCGTATAATTCGGTATATCGTTAAAGATTATCAAAACTTAGTTTTGTAAAATTTCGTTAAATCGGTTTATATTTAGGACTTTTAAAAACACATTTCATGGGAGGAACCTGATATATCGAACTGAACATGGGAAATTTCAAGAGACTTCGTTTTTGTGCCAAAATAATACCGAGTCCCACAGTTTATTAAGATATCTAAAAAATTGCGACCTATAGAGTGTTCAAAACGACTAAATTTCATCAACATATCTCATGTAGAGTGTACAGCCATGCTTAATGGACAGACATCGTTAAATTGACTCAGGAAGTCGATTTAAGTCGTTTTAGGAATTAAATGTTGGTAGAAAAATATCAGTATTATGCAGTGGGCGACAAATAAGTAATTAAAGATTTTTAACAATTTTTGCAACATGATGATAATGGTTTACAAATTGCCGAAGTTTTGAATTAAATAACCGCTCAATTTTGTATAAAAATTTCTGAAATTATTCTATCTTTAACGAGCTCATAATGATATGTTTTATGGTCAGCTGTACTTAGATGGACTCTAAAGTACAGGTCACTGATATTTGTTATTTTTATTTCCAGACTAGAATCCATCCAGGCAATGACGAAGTATATGATTTGACCAACATCAGCCTTCTGTTTATGGGGGACCCCCAAAAACAAAGTTCAACAAGACGGAGAATAAAGGACATATCGACAAAAGATCTGATTATCCCTTCCTTCTCATTATAAAATATATAAAATAATTTCTACACTCTTTTTAAGTAGATGCAATCCATTAAGAACTTACCCCAATAAAATAAAATAGTTTAATGTATTTACAATTATACACATTCCTAAATATGGCTTAAAGAAGAGTGGTTTAAAGCCAGTGGGCTGTTTAGGACGATTATCATCTATGGGATTATTTTTGTTGATATTTTTGGCAGCATTAATGGCAGCTTCAATTGTGGCAATACTTATATTATCTGGAGGATCTGAATCTTTGTGGTTGGGGTTTTCATTTACAAGATGTTTGATCTGAACAATTTGAAATATACAAATTTAAAATAGAATTTAAATTAAAATTTATCTACAACTTACAGGATAATTTTCTGGTGGTTGTCCTTTATTAATAGAATATATTTTTTGGAATACTTTTAAAGCTTCGGCATTTCTACCTTGAGACATTAAAAATCTTGGACTTTCGGGAAATAGACCCAAAAGAACACCACTTAATAGACTAGGAATACAGCAAATAGCAAAATAAACCTGCCAGGAATGAACTACAACCAAAAGCAAATGTGTTAGTGTAAGGAACAAATTTGATAGTTATATATCCAATACTTACATCTCATATTAAGTAAATGAAAATTCCATTCGTTTGGTAAAATTAATAAAGCCAAAACGGGTAACAATACGGCTGCTAGAGAGAACATAATACCAATTAACATCATAATACGAGGTCTATGTTGGGTACCATGGAACTCAGTCAAATATGACATCAAAACAGCAAATGGACCACACATACTATACAATGTTATTTAATTAGAACATACATAATTACATAATAAGAACATAAAGTAGAAATTATCTTAAGTAATTATACATTAATTAAGGACAACTTACATCAGACCACCGAAAAACTTTGAAACCATTAATTGTATAACATTTTGACTCATGGCTCCACATAGAACACAAATAACATCCATTAAATAACCAAATACCAACAGCTTTTTACGTCCCTTCTTGTCAGATAAATAGCCCCAACCGATTGCAGAAATAATCATACCTGTTAACAAAAATTAAGTAAAAATGCTATATTCGGCTATGCCAGAATCTTCTATGCCCTCCACCACAAATTCTTGTGATGTTAATACGTTAGGTTCTATAGATATACATATACATATACATATACATATACATATACATATACATATACACACACATACACTCACAAATGTATAAATTATATAACACAGAATTGAGTCATGAGAAATTAGTTATAATTTTGGTTATAACTTTTTTTCTACTGAAATGGTCCCTTTTCCTACCAAAATTCTACCAAGGCCAAATTTCATTGAGCTCTGTCAATTTTTGTGAATGTGAGTGGACATACAGATTGACGAAAATCGAATGGATTTTGATTTGAAGCAAGAATATATATACATTTTGGGGTCTGAAGTAATTCATTCTTAGCGTTACACACAGAATGGCAAAGTTAATATACTCTCTTCACCACTTGTATTGTGGAGGGTATAAAAACAAAAAATATGTCTGTTATAAGCTCAAAACTGTTTTCCGGGAAGGGATCTTATATGGAAGCTACAGCAAAATTTGAAGCAAGATTATTCATATTTATAATATACTTTGATTATAATTAGAAAAATTATTGTGCTAAATTTTTATGGAATTGATCTTTATTTAAATGTTTTTTAAACTCAAACCCACTTTCCGGGAAATCCCGTTATAAGGGAATTGGTCTTTATTTAATTGTTTTATAAGCTCAAACCCGTTTTCCGGGATGGGGCATTATATGGGAGCTATATCAAAATATGGACCCATGTTAATAAAATCTATAACATATATTTAAAATAGTTTAAATTTAGGAGTTTTATAAGCAATAAATCCTATTTCGGGAAAGGGCCTTCTATGGGAACTGGGTCAATTAATAATCCCAGAACAATATGACTTCTTTGGATTTATTATAGAATCAAAATAAGTATATGTGACAAATTTCAGTAAATTATCTTAAAAATTGCGGCCCACATGACACACAGAGTTCAGGGTGTATCAACATTTTGTATTATAGCTATAACTTTTTTCTTGTTAATCAGATTTTAATGATCTTTTTTAAAAGTTGTAGCACGTACAATTGTATGCTAAAATTAATTTTTCGTTAAAGTCCAATAAAATTTTTGAGAAGAAATTAGAAGAGTTCTTTTTCGGAATTTTGAAGTTGTTTCAGATATCTGAAACAACTTCCAATTCGGTTATGCCGAACCCTTCAACTTTGCTTATATGACATTTTATTCAGATCAGACCTATAATGCTCTATACGTACTGCAGCTATTTAAAGACAATAATCATCGCACATTATTTAAACTATGCATTTAACAAAGAATGTAAACATATAGAACTATAGTATGAAATATGAATGGAACACTATATCGGATTCCATTCGAGATTTTTATATGAATTTTGATAAATAATTGTTATACTCTCTACCAGAACAAATACTGAATGAGAGAATAGTAGATTTGTCATTCCGAACACCAAAAAAAGAATCATCTAAGGCTGCAAAGTTTTCATAACAACTGACTTCTTATTATTCCCTTCAGGAGTGGGGTATTTTAATAAAATTTGAACAAATTTTGTTAAAATTGTACTACACTAAATTCACTTGGCAGATTTTAAGGCAGAATCGGCCCACAAATTACCATATCTACCATACAGCCCCATTTTAAAAAAATCACGTTAAAGTTCATAAATCTAAATAAAGTGTTAGTAATGTGATAATAGTTCGAATGTTTAAGATTTAAACAAACCAAATTAAGCGAATATAAGTTTATAATTTTCTATAGCCCTCATTTAACCAGACTTCCGGAAATCAGCTCAAATGACATAAATTATAAACATATATATATATGAGTTTTATGAATGTATTTAAGATAGACATATTTTATACAGGCACAAAATATAAAATTCAATCTGACCTTCGTATGGTCCATAATTTTTTATGCCCGCTTCATTATATAAAGTATTCGGAATTGAACAACTATTACATTCCTATTTGTTTTTTGAATTTTTGTGTTAAGCATGTCTGAAATTTATTTAACTTCTTTGTGCATCACCTCGTACGTTCGCATTAAACTCTTAAAAGTTACGAATGCCTATTTAAGGACTCTTGTAATCAAAATATCACACAGCTGCTAATAAAGCTGAATATCTCGAAAATGTAGTCAACGTTTATGTCTTCTGATGAATGGTTCTTTTTTTTATTCTTCTTTGAATTGGATACAGCTTCAAAATTTTCAATTGATGAAGTTCTGTCCGCTGTTAACCCGACCTTAGGCGCGCGTAAAACGGACATTTCTATTCCGAAATTTTGGAATGTTTCCTAAACTGAGATAATTTTAAATTTTCCCATTTGTTATTATAATTCCAAAAACACTTAAATCGCCTAGAATGTTATAATTATATATTCCAACAAATATTTTTTATAAATTTAGAAAATTTTCTATCTTTACTGCATATAATTTAACACTTATAAAATTTATTTATAAATTTAACATTTAACTCGTGTATAATAAAGAATGTGTATGTGTGTGTGCGTGTGTTATCAGAAAGGATTGTCCAAAGTTATGAGAATAATAAAATAAAGTCATATTCATGATGACTTACCAGAATATGTTATGGCATTTAGGATGCCTTTATCAAGAAGATTTAAATTTAAATCACATTCTGCACTGGGAAGTATGTACGATATAACAGCAGTTTCTACAACGGATGCCATCGCTGCCGGACATGCTACTAACAACAAAAATATATTGAAACGTCCAAATCCAGCAGCCGTGATAGCCTTTTCAAAATCAGCTGGCATTTTAGTATCTTCCGGAGATTGAGCTTTGTCATCGCTCTTAACTATAAATTAGTTTCCAATAATAATTTTGAACTCTTTCTTTTGTAACTTATACTTTTACCTTTCTCAGCTGTATTTTTTGTTATTCCAATCATTTTTATTCTATTTTCCTTTGTTTCCGTATTCTTTGATAATTATCCTATTGCCGATTTATTAGCCTCCTCCGATATTTATAGTTTATTTTTAGATATTTTTAGCCAACATTCTAAAATCTAAAATTTCACAGTGTTTTAAGGAAACTTCTTATTCCATTCTAAAAATTACTTTTCCAGTTGCGATCTAAAATCTTACTAACTTTAGACCGAGATTGTAGTATCTATTCTTTAAATGTTTTCTGTAGTAAAGTTATCTCTAATATTGTAAATTATCCCAAGTAAACAAAAGAATTATCAGAGAAAAGGCAAATTGCAAATATCGGAAAACATCAACTTTTCAGCACCCTACAAATATTCAGAAATTATTTCCGATATCGTCTAAATTTTTTAATTCCAGTGGACTTCAATGTTTATTTAAAAAAAATGTATTTATTTTATTTTCAATAAGATTCTCGAACTCAGGAATTTCGAAAACGATTAGCATTTTCCCAATGAAATAACAAACTAATAATACTTTATAGATTATAGAGTAAATTGTAAATATAGACAAAATTCTGTGTTAAATTCGCAATACTTTTGACGCTTGTTTTTAATTGCTCATCTGTCGCTATAAACAAATAAGAATGGGTGCATGATTTATAATTGAGATTGTTGATTCCCCAACAACAGAAAATGCTATCATCATTAACTTTTAACAGTTGGAATAAAGGAATCGTATTTTGTACACGTTGTTTATTTCGTTTAATTTCGTAAAAATAACAACATTTTTCATTAATAATAATTTTCATAGAGTCATAACTGAAAAACTTATTTATATTTCGAAATCTTTTGATTATTATGACCATAATTACCATCATCAACGGTGGCTGTTTTGGCGTGAAATATAAGTGAATTTTATTTGGTAAATTTGATTCCATAAAAAGTACTTACTGACGTAATTTGTTGAATTAGAATAAATGACGAAACATTTTTAAAAATTTAAAATAATATCGAAAAATTTCATTATAATTGCCAAGGAAGGATGCGATATTAAATTTAAATTGTAATTGTGTAATGGGGTAGTAAATCAATGCATTACCTAGAGAAAGAAAGTATGAATGCTGTATATTCAATTGTGTGGAATCTAAAATGCCTTTCACTAGCAATATTTTGTATAGTTGATCTATATATCTATAACTTGATATATGATATCTGGATGATTTGCTTGTAAATTAAAAAAATGACATTTCTGTCATCTTCTGGTGGATTATAAGGTGCATTATGAGAACTAATACAACCTTTTGTGGAAAGTTTTTTTTTTTTTTTTTTTAACGAATCCATCTGAGATTTCAAAAATAAAAATCAATTAAAATAAACAGTTTAATGACAACGTTTTATTTAAAAAAATCTTGAGTGGTTTTATCTGGTAACTTTTTCCAAAAGAGGCCGGTTTATTTGCGTTAAATATAGTATCTTTACAAACGTTGTGCTGCGTAAATAAATTTTAAATGTAAAAGAAAATCTGGATAAATTCTGCTTTTGATAATGGCTTCTCATCACTTTCTTTCATTACGGATACTGTTTTTAGTTGAGAAACTAATGATTTAGTTTAAAAATAGGACCACTTATTGGTACGTTCAATGTTCTCTTTCCGACTTTTTAAAATTTCAGCTTTGCGACTCGAGAAATTAAGCCAGTAATTACTGTGTTGCGAAAAAATGGGATGAATTTGAGAAACTCTGATTCTCACAAAATTAAAGTTGTTGAACTAAAGTAGCCTTTCTGCAAAGTATAAACATGGTATAGCTTTAAAAAAATATATATAACTCAAAAAGTGTGTGACAAACGACATTTTTTGAAAATTCAATTATAAAGTCTTGTAACATTTAATTCCATGATAAAATCTGATAAAAATTTTACCCAAACAGTACAATTTTTAATTTTTGAAACTAAATATCTCTTAAATTGTAAGAGAAGGTTATCTCTCTTACACCAGGTCCTCAAAGTCTAAATTTAAAACTTGAACTTTTCAACTATCACTATGTGAAATTACAAATTACAGATCACAGATTTATTTCCACTTCATTTTTCATTGGAAACACTTTGCATTGCTTATTTCGCACTTTGTACAGATATTAATTGACATAATAAACATTTTATTTTTTTTTAACTAAAAAGAAAATTTTAAACAAGTTTAATAATTTGGTTAAATATTTCTAAATTGAATGAGAAACCAAAATTTGGCAATCAATAAAAAAGTGTAATGTTCAAGGTACCCAACTTTGCATCTATAACTTCGCCCATTCTATACTCTTCTGCTCTTATAATGTTAATTTAAATAGCCGATCAATAGTTATTCTAAGTCTAAGTAGAATATCGAGAACATCAGACCTCAAATGACTGCAGCTCCCCTACAAAAGTCACTGATACCATCAAAATTTATTGTATGTAATTTTAATGCATCTGAGAAAAGTGCATTATATTTATATGTATAAAATGTATTTTTGCGGAATTAGAATTTTCAAAAGATCTTGGTTACTAAATAGATGTGATTGACAAATTCTATCAGTGAAAATTTTTTGTTTCCAATTTAATTTAAAGAAGTTGAAAGTAAAGTGTAGCGTGGCTACAAAATTTTTTGTTGGAATCGATTTTTTGCAAACAAAACTGTAACTTTTTGGATGGACTTGCATGAAATTTAATAAATGATAGCAAATCCGAGAAGTATTATAATTTTCAAAGTGTTTCCATATAATTTGATAACCTTTCATGAGACCTTTAAACATGATACATGTGTTTAATTATCTCTTATAGTTTTTGAGTATTTTGCATTTGAATTTAAAGCTTTAAACATTTTGCAAAATATTGAGTCAGCTTTTTTTTTATTTTGTGTCCAATATTGCCCCTTTCTTGTTCAAACAAAATTATTTAACAAATAAAAAAATTCGATAAAAATGATTGCAATTTATAAAAACTTGCTATCGATAACTTTAAATAAAATATTTAAATGTTGTTTTATTATTTTTTATTTAAATTTTAAATAACTTGGTTAATACATAATATATTTTTAATATATCATTCCTTTTGTTGTTTATATTATTTATCTGATTCACTTTTTCATCATCTTAAAAACTAACAAAATAAAAATATTGATTTAGTATTTTATTTTATGTTTTCTTTTTAATTCTATTTTGTTTCAATATTTGAAAATTATATTCGCTAATCGCAATTATGATTTGTTAAAAATTTGTGATTTTCAATCTTAATTTTTGTTTATTCTTATGTTTTATGTTTATTTTATAAATTGCGTAACGCATTGTTCTTTTAATGGTTTTCATTATCTCACTTCATATTTTCTTAAAAAATAAAATACATATCGTTTAATTGCATTTGAAGAAGAGTTTTTAAACAAGGACACATATAATAAAATTTCGAATATTTAAACAGATTTACAATTTGTTCTAATACATACTATAAGTGTTTCTGCTGGTTGGTACCAAAAAAAAATAAAAATAAAAAATAAATAAAAAATAAAAAAATAAAATTAAACGGAATGGGAGTAATTTTATTTTAGAGAACAAAGAAGAGGTTAAAGAAAATTTTTTATAAGTTAAATATAAAAAAATAATAATAAAAAAATTGATCTAGACAAACAAGTGCGACAAAAGAAAAATAATATTATCTGCTTAGATTTTACTCTTCTCTTTTTTCATTATATTTACAGATAATGATTTCGAAATAATAATAATGTTTCAATAATTAAAGAAGGAAACAGCTAACGAAACGGGGAAAGGATTGTGATTGCTAAGTTATACTAAAGGGCTTATTAAATTTGTGTTAGTCGGTGTGTATATTTGTATGTTTTCTTTTTTTGTTTTTAATTATTGTTTTGTCTAAAAAAATAATAAAATATTTTAATACTTTTTACAATCTATGGACTTTATAAAATAAATATTATTTCGTTTGTTAGTTAAAGTATAATTTTTCTTACTTTAGACCGACAACTCAAAAAGTTTGAGCTAAAAATAATAAAATTTCGTATAACATTGTGATTAAGTAATTTAATTTTGCTTTTTTGCCTAAAAATATGCCCAAAACGGAAATATTGTTGTTATATAGTTTTTTTTTTGTTTTCACATATTTCGATTTGTTTAAAGAGGCCCTTAATAATAAGTTGATCGATTGTTAAGGTGTGGGGGTATTGTTTGAGTTTGAGTGTGTCTGTGTTTATTTTTTTGTATAAATGTCAGTTTTCGTTTTCACTTTTACATCTTAAGTTAAGCACTTAATACAATATTTATACGACTCAGATTGTTTTGG
Source organism: Cochliomyia hominivorax (assembly GCA_004302925.2). Lineage (NCBI taxonomy): Eukaryota > Metazoa > Arthropoda > Insecta > Diptera > Calliphoridae > Cochliomyia > Cochliomyia hominivorax. Next base: position 71,176,899 of record PYHX02000495.1, on the reverse strand, counting down.
TCGTATATAGAGATAAACTCAATTGGGGCCATAACATCAAGCTCCACTTGTAACAGCCTCATCACTATCTAAGAAATCACTTGATGCAACTGGTACCACTTGAGGTTTGTCATCTGTATCATTATTGACTTCATTGTCATCATCATTAAGGGGAACCTCTGTAGTAGGTTCTAGGAAATCATCGACTACTTCTTTATTTTCATGTGCTACCGTATTTGTTGCAGTCGATGGCAGAGGTGGTGGCGTTGTGGATAGCATAACTGGTGAAGTGCTAATTGCCGCAGCTCCGTCTCCCATGCCACGTTCAATTGGCATAGCTGTTGGTGTTATGGGAGATGTGGGTAATGAGTCCTGAGACTGTTGACTGAACTCCTGATTGGGGCTTTCTCGTGTAAAGAGACCCATTTTGCCTTCAGATGCTAACGAGACTGCAGTGGCAGCCGTCGCTGCGGCACCAATGGCATTGGCATTAACATTCGCATCGCTATTTGTTAAATGAGGTGCGGCAACTGGAGCTGGAGGTCCACTAACTAGGTGAGGAGGTGCATGCTGAGGATGAGTATTATGACCAGCCACAGCAGACTGTTGGGGTTGGCTGTGAGCATGATAACGTGGTATATCTGCTTTTCGCCACAGCGTTATTTCCTGCTGCTTAAAGTACCGACGATCTTCCGTATCCATCAACACTAAATTGAGGAAATATTTAACAGAAAATTTCTTATTGATGTCACGCATTGTGGGTGTAAGATTATAGCCGGCCAAGAAAACACGTATTGGTATACTTTCACCTTTAACAGGTGCTCCATCCATTATTTCAAACTTGGCAATTGTTTCGTTTTCTGTAAACACATTCGTTCCACTGCCAGTAGACTCCCGTTTAATAATGGCAATTTCCATATGTTTAATCTTAATACGCACCAATAGAAAGTATATTTTACCAATTATAGTATCCTTTAAATGATATTTACTCTTGTTGTACTCAAATTCAATATGTAGACAATCTTCAATGCCAACTTCCATTTTGATGGGATTATTCACATCCGGATAACTACATAATGTATGAACGGCAATATCAACTTCTTTTGTAATATCACTAATGCGACGCACAATGGTGACACGGAGAAAATAACGTAAACGTACATTTGAACCATTGTAGATTTCAAACTGTTTCTCTACGTTGGGAAACTCAAAAGGATAACTACTATACTGTATAAGATCTCCAGGACGCGCTAATGCTTTGGCTAAACATTTAAACTCATGATGATTGCCACGATCATAGAACAGTTCAATTTGACCAATGAATTCGATTTTAATACCTTGATGTTCTAATTTGCTACCAGGTTTTTTAAGTGTTACGTTTACCTATAAAGATAATAAAAATATCGGTAACTTCTATTTTGCATAATTCTAGAAATCTGAAATAAAAGTTTATCGAATATTACATTGACTGTATAAGAAGTGAGATCAAAAAATTCTAAACACACATACAATTTTCTATTTGACTGAAATTATTATTATTACAATTAACAAAAAAATATCTTTATAGCTTTAATCACTAGTGATGAAATTGTCAACAACATTTATTCACTTGCCTTAGCTCCAAACCGTTTGGAGGATTTACCTCTTTTGGAAAGTTTTTACTACTTTTGGGTCCTTAACTTTACTTTATCATTCCCTCGAGCATCAGCAACATAAAATTTTTGATCTGGAAGTTGTGAAAAATCTGACAGATCATACGTCTCGTCACCCCTAATGCAGGAAGTTTATATTAAAAAAAATTGAATTCGATTCCCTGTTCTGTTTTTGACTTCTAAATATTTAGCAGCATTCCTGTCAAGAACTTTTTGTCCTATTTGTTTTTAAATCTGTATTAACATAAACTTTTCGTAACAAAAAGACCGAGCACTAAAAAGGCGAGCTTTCTTAAAAATGCTTCCATTTGGTCCATTCCATCTGTCTAAGCCAAGATTACTATCAACGGACAAGGTGTACTAGTACTTTTTAAAAACTTTTGAATCAGTTTGACTGCAGACCTTTGAACGCTTGTCCAACATTTGTTGGACCAAATTGGGTTTAGTTGAAAATATTAAATAATTTAAGTACGCAATTTTTTCTGGTCACTCATTTTAATCAAATTTTTGCAAAAAATATATAAAATATATTAGAATCTAGAATTGTAATGGTTATTTTTTCATATAAAAAAATATATTTCAAAAAGAACAGAAACCACATATGTAGTTCTATTTTTAGTGTAATATTTTTAAATTTTATGTATGGAAATTAAAAAAAATAATGCACTTTCTTTCTGGAAATATTTTGATCGCATATTGAAATTTTTAAAAAAGAAATACCTTAATTACATTACGAATATATAAATAACAAATAACATCAATATATTCTAGGACCAAACGAAACGGATTTATAATTATGGAATTATTATTAATAAAAAAAGGTTTTAGATCTGATTCATAAATTGTAAATATAGAATTGTTGATATTTTAAAACTTTACTAGCAGACTCGGCAAACTTCGTATTGCCAAAACAAATTTAGGGCATTGTAAACGTTAGTGTTGTATACAATTATTTGTTATTTAAATTTGATTTGTGTTGGGGGTACCTTTTCCCCCGGTCTTATCCGTTCTAAGTTTTGTCTGGTAAAACAGAGCTTTGAGAATGTGATAAGAGCCAAAACTCTCGCTTTTATAATTCTTTAAATATTCGATAATCAGCATTTGCTTTCCAGTAAAACAGTTCCTTAAGAAAGTAGTTGAGACAAAATTAGAGAGCTCTAGTTGTTACAGTTATTAAGATATTCGATATTCAATGATAGTCTTGTTTGGGCCATCGAACGTAGGTCTAATAAGCCACTGATCTTATAAGTCCAACGTTTTGTCAAGTAAAAGAGTTTCTTGAGAACTTCGTTGTTACAGTTCTTTAGATGTTCGATAATAAATATTTGCTTTGTATGGGGGAGGTTACTTTCGGGTATATAAGGATCATTCTGTGAAAATTTCATAAAATTGGTCAGTCATTTAGAGTATACGTATATATATATATATATATATATATATATATATATATATATATATATATATATATATATATATATATATATATATATATATATATATATATATATATATATATATATATATATATATATATATATATATATATATATATATATATATATATATATATATATATATATATATATATATATATATATATATATATATATATATATATATATATATATATATATATATATAATATTATAATTAAGCCACTGCATCTTCATTCAAGTGAAAACCAACGTTTATAAAAATATAAATGTAATAAGAGAAACTTCATCAAATAAAAGTTTGTGAAAACATTCATATATATTAGTATTTAAATATTTTCGATAATTATATAATATATCTATTTTCATAATTTCTAATACACTAAAGTACTTTCTTGGATATAAGAATTTGTGAAAATTTCACAATTTTAAATAAATATATAAAAATTGTATAATTTTTCTGTAAGAATATTATATTATTTATTGTATATTTCTTTAATACTCATATATATATATATATGTATTTTATATATTATTATATATTTTATTATATATATTTATATAATAATAATAATATATATATATATATTTATTATATAATATATATATATATAATTATTGTAAAAGTATATAATATTATATTATATAAATTAGAAAAATTTTATTGAGAACACTTCCACTTAATTTCCCAAAGAATAATGCTAACATCCGAAATGTTAATTTTTAATTCAACATATTCCATTGTCTTAACTATTAAACATTTTTATTGTATTTAAATTAAATATACAATTTAAATATACAAAAAAATGAAAAACTTTTAAATCCTTTAATTTCCTTATTCCTGTATACATTTATTTTATATTTATTTATGACTATAAACGAAAAATAACATTTAAACGGAAACAACTAATAAAAAAAAACTGACTCATTTTGAAAAGTGGTCAAACTAAAAGTTGCAGAACATTCATGATTTGAAAATTTCTAGGCGAATTACAATTTGTTCATTTCAAAATGGAATTTAAGTTTAAATGAAAAAAAATTTTATAGATAAAAAAACTAAAAAATAAAAAATTCGTACATTTCCGCATTTTTAATTTCTGCAACATTTATTGCACTTTTCAAAGGAGTAATTTTTTCATTGCATCAGTCAAATTAAATTTTTTTAGTCAAATGTTTTAATAAGTTGAAAATCAAATTTTATAATAAAGATATATCTACAAATTAATTAAGAAAACAGTTAAGTTATGTTATTTCTTTAATACTCATATATTACAAGTAATATATTGTATTTTTATTTATTATATAACTTAAATCATTTTTTTAATAGCCCATTTAATCAGTTATCCATCTTCAAACGCAAACTTTCAATAGAAAAGCAGATATCAAAGTAAATCCATCCATTATTGAAAGTAAAAGATCAATTCGTATTATATTCCCATATGTCTCTAAATTGAGAAAAATCTTGAAGCGAAAAAAAAACAGACAACTTTGGAAATTGGAAAAATATTGTTGATACTAATTAAAATATTATAATGCATATTAAAATCCTTTTAGAATATTTCCATTAATATAATTAGATAAAATAATTAATACATATTCTTGTCAAAGGACAGAATAAATATTAATATTATTTCGATTAAACCACAAAAAGTATAGTATTATTAAAACAAATATTGCTTTATTAATATAATTATTTCCGTAAATAAAATTTTATTAACAAAAAAAGTAAAATTTTTGGGCGTTTTGATGAAAAAATTCTTTTGCTTCGTTTGATTAGCAGATATCTGCGCCAAACTCTTATAGTGATGACGGCGATTTTCCTTAAATTTGACAGCGACAACTCAAAGTCGACAGAAAGCCGGTATACAATTATCGCATCCATTTAGTATAAGTATTGTGGTAAATTAGTACCACTAAATTTTAAAGTAACCGCTGATGAAAAGAAACATGCTATTTATGTAATAATGATTTAGGAAGACCTACTCAAATTATCAAATATTGTTTCATGCTATGAATACGTCTCTTAATATTATTCGACGGCTGGACAATGATATGCTGGCTCAGATTTCTTAAGTGATTAGTTGCAGTGTTGCCAGAAAAAATAAGAATTTATACTGAGATGATCCCTGAACTACACATTTAAAAAAACAATTACACATGCATTTTTATTTTTATCTAAAAGTATAAAACACTGAGCCAAATAAGTAAGGAAAATCAAAAATTATGTATAAAAATTTCTATATTAAAATTTCTTTTTGTACCCTACAACACCGTAGTGTTTGTGCATACAGAAGAAAATCGTTATAACCACTTTTTAGTATACCGTTCGATTCAGTATCAATTTCCGAGTCAATTTAACGATATCCAATTGTCTTTCCGGTTAATTGTCCATCTCAACGTTGCGAACACTCTATATGTCGCAATTTTCAGATATCTTAATAAAATTTGGTACATACTATTTCGGTTCAAGGACAAGCCTACTCCTAAGTATAAAGCGATTGACAGGAATATGTATTTAATATTCTTAGACGATGTATCAAATTAAACGAGAGTCATTCTATTGATTCTCGTATGTCCCATACAAGGGCACATCTCTCACAAACACTTTGGTAATGTAATAATAATTGATCAAATTTAGATAAATACACACATAAATCGATACACAAAATAATACAAGGATCGGTCTATAGTTTCTTGTAGCTCCCATTTTACATCTTACAAAAATTTCGAATGAAATTTGCCTCCACATCGAGCAGGTTGATTAGTTTGAGCATTTCCCGCGCTAATAACAGAAACTGTGACAAACTGTGGGGACCCTCTTAGAATTTTTGCACTACATGAATATTTTTAGCGATTCTCATTTGTAACAGAAAACACTATAAACATTGACATTTCACAACAATAACATATCGGAGTTTTTATTTTTGAAACATTTTTAATTGTTTCGATTATTTTAGTCGATTAAAACGTACGATTAAAAATCGGTTATAGCGTATGATTAATCCACTAAATTATCGAAATCAAATAGCTTATCGAAAAAGCGTGATTCGATTATTCATTTTGTTTACCAATAAAATTTGCACTCTTAAGTATAAATATGAAAATAAATGTATACGAAGATCGTCCATAACTTTTTGGTAGCTACCATTTGCAACTAACAATGTGGTGTAGGATATTACATTACATATTAATCTATAGTGGTATAATGTATAAAATGTGTTAAAGAGACATTTCCAGATTACACATACATATATCGAATCGAATAATACTTTTATTTTCTCATTGGCAATATAGTCTATAGACATATTCTGGTCTAACATAATTGATAAATATATTGTTTCCACCTAGTACTCGGGGAATCTAATCTGATATCTCCTGAATTATATATACTTACTATTAAATCCATTCGATAAAAGTTATTTAACAAATAATATTTATTAACAATTTATATTTGTAAAAAAGCAAATAGTACACTACATAAATAACGAATTAATATTACAAAGCTACAATAATAAAATTACATACATAATTATTAATACAAATACATATTTGAAATCTCAATTCACTTATAAATGTTTAAAAACATTTAATTGGTTCTTTAAGAAGTTTTGTCCAAGCAATCGGATCATTTGGATTTTCTATATCTGAACGATATAATTTTCTGCCTTGACTTTGTAATTCCGCGAATTGTGCAACAATAGGATCACGACCACATGAAGCCACAGCCACTACTCTGTCTTGTTCATCTATAAAATAAGCAACAAATTTCAAGTTTTCCAAATCACCTTCGATAACCACATCGGCATATGCGCCATAGCCAGAATAACGAAAACCTTTGCCGAAAAGCATGGTAAAGAAGAATGGTACTGCTTGCAATTCTTGAGCATTATTGCCAGCCATATTAATAGCTGCTATACGACCATGATATTGAGCTAATTGATAATGACCAATGGTGGCACGTTGGTTATTATTGGCAAATACGGGAGCATTGACAATGTCTCCACCAACATAAACATCATCGACCAATGATTTTAAATACATGTCAGAATCAATGGAACCATTAGCATTGATTGGTAAACCAGAGCCAATTAGGAATTTCGTATTGAATTTCGAACCAGTTCCCATAATTAGAATATCACAAGGTAATTTAGAGCCATCAGCCAATACAACTTCGATTAGTTTATTGTTGGAATCTCCAATTGCTTCCACAATACCGCTACTCATAATCATATTCACACCTTGATCGCGGAATAAACGTAAAACTCGTTCTCCAATTACGGAACCAAAACTTGCCATTAAGGGAAATTCTGTCCGCGAAACAACTGTGACCTAAATGAAGAATATAATAAAAGAAAATACAGTTTAATAATTTTAATTTCTTTTTGTATTCTGGTTTATTTCTACTTACACTTTTAACTTTCTTAACCCAATTTTGTGCCGATTCCAAAGCAATGAAACTGGAACCCAAACAAACTACATTTGCATCGGGTTTAATCATTTGGCTTATCTCTTGAATATCTTCAAATTCACGAACCACAACTACACCTTTATGATCGACTCCCTTTATAGGAGGTTTGCTAGCACTACAACCAGTTGCTATAAACATTTTGTCATATTTTAGTGTTGTATTATTGGATAAATAAACAGTTTTAGTTTCACAATCAACCTTGGTAGCCTCGGTTGACATCAAAGTCTCGATACCATACTCATCATAAAATTCATGTTTACGAAATTGAATAGTTTCAATTTTTATGTCACTAGCTTTGGAGATTTTAACGCGATCATAAGGCAAATACTGTTCCTTACAAATCATAACAATGCGACCCGTAAAACCTTCTTGACGTAAAGTTTCCGAGCATACAGCTCCAGCAGGACCACCTCCAATAATCACATAGCAAAGATGATTTTTAGGATCACGTTTTACCATATTCTTTAGGCGTCTGGAACTTTCCAGGTCTTTACGTTTAGCACGCAACATAACTTGACCATCTTTTTCAATATCCACTTTAAAGCAAGGTAAAGAATCAAGACCAGGAAAATCTTCTATATCACCAGTATCAATATTAAAACATGCTCCATGCCAAGGGCAACGGACACGACCATCACCTAAAACACCCGTATGTAAGGGAGCTCCATAATGTGTACATTTACTTCCAACAGCTTTAATTTGGTTATTTTGTTTGACCACCAATACTTTAGTATTTTCATCAAAATCAAATTGTTTCATATCATGTTCTTGCAGATCGTTGACATTGCAAACGGCTACAGAATCTGTATATTCATCAATCATTTTCTTTTCGCAGGTAGACTGGTATGATCCAGAACCAGTGGTACCTAAAATAGTAACAAAATGAAACAACATTAATTTTATCAACACATGTTTGTACTTAGAGAGCCACGCATACACACATTGATATTTATTATTTTTTTTTTTTGAATAAAGTTTGAAAATTCTGTTAAACATATGGAAAATCGATATTTCCAAATTCTCAAAAATTTATAAAAATAGGGGAATGAGAAAATTGTAAAGTAGTTTGAATTTGTAATTTTAAAGAATTAAAGCGGAATGGTAAGCGGGACAGAGTTTATAGACGAAATAAAATTTATATTATATTTTTTTTACTTTTTTTAGAATTTTTTGCTTTGCAGTAAGCTGATCTTGCTTCTGAGTGTCTTATGTGGCTCACTCTCATTGCCAGCACGCGATTTGACTGATGAGGATTGGGATGCTTTACTCGATTTAATTGGAAAATCAAAAAACCAACCCTCGTATAATAACGAGTACTATGAAACGTTAACTCTTAAACCAATTATTTTTAAAATGGATTTTGATAATGATTTCATTAAAAAGGATACAATTGATTTTGTAACACCCAAAATCACTAAAAAGGTGGCAACAGTTTCGGTAGAAAAAGTTCCCGAAGAAAAAAGTTTTTGGTCCAGTGTTAAAACATTTTTCACTGACGATTTGAACTCTTTAGCTAAAGAAATCGCTGAGAACTATAATCCAGTACCACCAATTGAATCGGTTATTGATGATGTAAAACGCAGCGATACTTGGATCGATGTCCGTTCATTCTTTACTAAAAGTTATAATCAATTTATAAAATTTTCTGAAAGTGTTATAGATGATATAAAGGCTTCAATTAATGAAGAATAATAATAAAATGAAATTGAAGTGAAAGAATTTAATAAATTTAATTCAAAAAAAATATAAACAAGTAAAACTTAAATCGAGTTTTATATACAATTTTCGTGTATTCAAAACATTGAATTTGGACTAATTGTCTACATATAGAATAGTGTATTTGGAAATCGAAATCGAAACCGAAAACCGGTTAACAGGCTTTTTTTTGCATTTTCGAATTAATCAATATGACGGGTTTTTCAGTTAGTTAACCGGATTTTAATGGAAGACACTTTTAAGCTTTTTACTAAAATAAATAACTTTCCGCCATGACTAAGAATTCATTCCGCCTGTTACACGAGCAAAGTAATGAATGCATTTTTAGACATGATATTCTGGATCAAGGATTATATAATGAAATTTGTCACAAATAGAACAATTCAACTTCAACTTCATTCCAAATAAAGGCCTTTACACGGTATATGTTTTATATTGGTTAAACTCCAAAGTTTCTAATTAATAATATTTTCTATAGATTAATAATCAAATAGAACCCGGTTAACTGGTTTTTCGACATTAAACCGTATTCGAAAACATTTTTTTTTGAAAAGCCTTCTCGAATTACTGGATTTTTTTTTTTTAAATACATGAACATAATATGTTTATAACAGCAATCATATAAGGTAATTTAAGGACAGAAAGGTTGATGGCTCTATTCCTGTCAATTACTAAATTTTCCAAACAAGGAAATATAAAACATATTAAGACCAAAAATAAAATGAAACATATTAAGACCAAAAATAGTTTTTTTTGGGAAATAATGAAATCAAGCATTTATTTATAAATTCTTCAAATCTCCCAGAATACAAAATAATTATTCACATTATTTTAATTTTCTTTGAATTCTAGGTTATGTCGTTAACTTATTTCAACACTTTAGCTTCATTGATTGAATGAGAGCTCTTGTTATTTTATAATTAAGAAAATCGATTTTAATAAAATTTTAAATTATCTTCAATTTGCTGATAAGATAAAAAATTGTTTAAATAATGTGTTATTCAAGATACTTAAACTTCCGTTTTTGTCAATAAAAAATAAAAAAGATTCATTTATGTTTAATCATAAAAACTTCTTATCGTTTTTCCAATAAGGAAATATTATTTAGAGAGTTTCTTATTACAATAAAATATGAATTACAAGAAAATAATTATTATAAAAAATATTTTAAGTATTAGATAAAAACAATTATTACAGTTTTTTTCATAATTTAAGTAAATGCATAAAATTCAAGATATATGGACCCAAATGGCGAAAATTGGCAATATGAGATTTTGTTGTACTTCCAAAAGTACTTTTTGTATTAATGGAAATAATTAAATTATATACATGAAATATTGTTTGAAGTAGAAACAGATTAACCAAAGATGATTTAAGGACTATCTGAACCTCTCTAATGTAATAATTAACCTAAAATAATGAAAGGATATAATTTTTTCAATATTAATAAAAAAGTATCTGGTAGTGGTAAAATGTCTTAATACTTTTTATGTTACTTCAAATTTCCGAAAATATAATTATTTTCTGTCAAACTAGATTTGGAATTTATTATTATTATTATTATTATTATTATTATTTTTTTTTTTTTTGTTTGAGAATCTATTATGTTGTATTTTATTGTTAAATATGGTTTCAATAAAGCTTCATGTTTAATTACAACAATAAAACATGAGAAACCTTTTAATTGAAATACGGACCTTGAGAGTACATAAAAAAACAAAATAATGTTTTCATTTTAGAAATATATTTTTAAAAAGTAAAAGTACAAATTATTTTATATTTAAAGTTCAATGACTTATTCACTATTGCATTACAATCATTATTACAATTAATTCCACTCAACCGGTTATAATTTATTAAATTTTAAATAATTTAAAATTATAAACATTGAAAAAAATTATAATAATGGTTTAATGCATATTCTTTGAATATAATGTTAATTATTCCTGGAATCGAACTTGGAAAAAAACATTAATCATAATTGTAGTTGTGTTAATTAATTTTACTATTTTGCGAAAATAAAAATATATTTCATTTCTAAGAATAAATCTAAGACAAATAGTAAATAAAGAGTAAGATCACAAAACTCTTAACACCTACAGTAAACATATAAGATAAACATATATGATATGGATCAGATATTAGCAAAACTGAAGGTACGTCAAACTTTTTTCGTTTTTTTTTATATTTTTTGAAGAATCTATAACAGTAGATTCTTCAAGAAAACACAGATAGATTCCAATAAATTTAACGGATTAATGCGCTGAAAACGTGAAATGAATCGGACCATTAGTTCCAGACTATGAGAGCTATGGACTTGGTTATGACACTGATTGAATACAATATTTTTCCTCGATTTTAAACTTTTTCATTTTTCAAAATCGGTTTATAAGCAACCGAGTCAATTATTTCTTTAATAATTTAGTCCCATGTGGTTGTTGCTGTTTATATTTATAGGAAAACAATAACAACGTTTAAAATAATGTTTTTGAGATTTTCGCTATTTTATTAATGCTAGAAACCTAATTTTTTACTAATGGGTCAGAAATATTTTTGTGGATTTTTCATTTAAAACTCGATTGGGCCATTAGTTTCCGAGATATGGGCGAAAACTTATTCTAACGCTTCTGGGGCTAATTACAAATTTTTTCCTCGAAGGTTCATAAATTGTCGAGATATTAACAATTCTTCATTTTCCTTATGGTTGTTGTTGGATACAGTGTTGAAAACAATAACAATGTAAGGAATAGTAATGTTTTCGACTTCTTGAGCGTTCTATTTAAGTTAGAGACATAATTTTTGTACTAGCAGATCGGAAATAATTAGGAGAATTTTTGAGTTGAAAACATCACGGTAATAGGTCCAAGGTTCCAAGTTATAGCCAAAAACGCTTTTTTAGATTTTTTGATCCTCCTATGGGATCTATGTACAAAATAGATTTTGTTTAATTTTCGAAATTGGCCCACAAATAGTCGATTTATTAATTACTTTTATATACTTATACTAGTATTGTTTTAGTGAAAGCGAAAACTACTCGTGAATAAATTTTTGCGTGCATATAGTGTGCTTTAGAGAATCTATGTTGACTTATATAAAGGCAATAGTAATGGCTGTCATTTTTAATTTTTTAATCTGATTAAATTGAGTAAATATTTTAAACAAACCCCAACTTGGTCCTACAAAAAGTTGACCGAAACCGGTTTTTTACATTTTAGAAAACCGACTGGTTTCGAATAATCTCTAATTTCGAATTATTCGACATAAATTTTTCGAATTATTCGAAATATTTTTTAATAAATTTATAATAATCAAACAAATACAGCTAAACATAAAACCGCAATCGGAACCGGTTTCAAATTTTTATCACCAGTGATTAAGACTATAAAAATATTATTTCTTTGTATAATAAAATAATAATTTCAATCATATAAAAAACAATAAAACTGTAAGTTTAGTGGCTTCGTTTTCATTAGCATATATGTATGTTAAGAATTTTTCGATCTCACTTCTTAATTACTTAAAAAAACTTTTTTTCAAAATAATTTGAAATTTTTTAGTGAAATTTATCAAAAAAATATGAATAAAATCATAATTATCAGTTTATTGACATTAAAAAATGTATAATTCAAGTTACGATACTATTATATTGACTAAATATTAATTTTTGGATTTTATTTTAAACAAAAGATTGACTTTATTATGTTATAAGTTGTGTTTTCTTTATGAACGTTATGTATTTTGAAACTGAATAGAAAAAATGACGAAAATATTTATATAGAAATGTTCTCAAATCAAGGGGTTATTATACTTTAGTATTGGAATTTATATTTTAGAAAATATTTGTTTTATATCTTAGACATTATAACGAATTGATCATTCAAAATTCAATTGGAACAAATCAATTTATTAAAATTTAATTCGTGTGGAAGTTAACATATGTCAATAGCGACTGAATTACTTTAATATATTTGGCGAATTAGATATATGAAATAAGTATTCTGAATATTCCCAGATTCAGTTAGACTACAAATTCTGCTAATGCAATAAAACTACCATTCTGCACCAGGTCTGTTAGACTTAATTTTACTTCTATCGCCTAAAATGAAACTCAAATGGCCAAAAGTCACCATAATTAAATATTTTTTTTTTTTTTTTTTTTTCAAAAAAATAAAAATCCCAAAAAGTCGGAAATTCATTTATTTCCGTTTATATATAATAAAAGTTAAGAAAATAAAATTTAAATTTAAACTTTAATAAAATTGAAACGAATATTATTTGAATTGATGTATATGAAATTGTACATGAATCAGAGAACTATAAATTACTATAACTTTTTAACATTGTTTAGGACTCAAAAGCAGTGAAATTTTCCAAAAGGTTTTTGTTTTGGCAAACAATGTCATTACTTCGAAAAAAAATTTCGAAATAAACTCGAAACTTTAGGACTGTACACTTATCCAAATGTCGTAAGTAATATTAACGAAAAATTTCGTAGAACTTTAACGAAAAAAGTGTAAATAAACAGATTTTTATTCTAATTAACAGAATTTTTTTCTTGAAATATACAAAAAAAAAAATAATGGAAACAAATTGTATAAAATTTAATATATCAACAGATATCTAGTAAAAAAAGCAGTAATGCATCGTAAGTAAAATAATACACAAATTTATTCAATTCTATGTACTAAAGAATTTGTGTTATTTTATTTAAACTGAATATAGATATAAATGCAGGAGGAAAATACTTTGTAGAATATTCTTATTAATATAATTGAAATTAAAGGAATATTTTGCATAAATTCATGAAAATCAACTGATCAACAAACATGTAAGTAAGTTTTCATCAGAAATACCACCGTCTTATTGCATTGCACTATTTTTAGTTGTCTATTATGTTTTACTACACTATTTAATTATTATCTAAAACTAGCTTTTACCGAGTACGCTCCTTTGTATGAGGGCTACTTCTCCTTTATTACTATACGTCCTACATTTTGTTCAGTATAACCGTTTCTGGAGGAACTCATTGGACCAAATTTAATTAGTATTTAAATTGAATAATGTTCATTAATTTAAAGAATTATTTTCATTTTAAATAATATATTATTCAAATTGAATAATATTTATTCAAATTAACTGCATTTTGATTAACGAATTCAAATAGTCATATTGACAAATTTTCGTCAATTTGAAGAATTTACGAAATATTAACGAACATTTTCGCTATGATAAAGGTTTCATTGGCTGATATTTAAGCTACATTTCTTCAACTCTACACCCGTTTCATTATATTTACAACCCTTTTTGGTTCAGTGTATATCTTGCAAACTATAAAATACTACTACTAGCGTATGGATCTTGATTTGTTCCAACAGAACGTATTATTCTAATACGTAATCTAGCGCTATTATTGAAATATCGAATACAGAATATAGTCAACGCTGAAATAGTTTCAGGTCAATCAAACCAGCTGATCGAAAATATTAAATATTTATTTTGTTTAATTCAATTCTACCTGTACCGTAGATTATATAAAAATCGCCATATTCGAAAATAATAATAAAATTATTATTATTTATAATTTTTTGTTGATACATTTTCCATGTCTGGTTTCTTAATAATTTTGCATCACTTTCCTTTTATATATTTACATTTTTGATTCACTTTTTGCATTTCTTCATTCATTCATTCATTCATATATCTTGAAATTTATTCTCCCAGTCGCTCTTAAAACTGCAATTACTCTCCATAAATAGCAAAGAGAATAATTTATTAACACCATTTGCAAAAAAAAAAAAAGAAAAAACAAAAAAAAAAAAAAAAAACATCAAATCGAATGAATAAATGAATAAAAAGAAGCATAAATGAAAAAATGAATAGAAATATTTGTAATTCGTAGCTGGATAACCTTGTGTAAATACAACCAAATATTTCTTAAAACAAAAAATAATATTATTATTCATAGATTGTATTTATTATTGTTTTATTATTATAGAATATTATTGTTTTATAGTATATTATATTTTTTTATTATTATTTTATATATTTATTTGGTACACTTGTTTTTTTTTTTTACTTCAAAATTTAATTATTTAACAAATTTTGAGCAAATATACAAAGTATCTTAAAAATTATTACAAAAAAAAAAAAATGAAAGACTTACGTTATTTTAGTATTTAATTTAGGAACGTATTTAAAATGAAATTTTTGTTCTTTAATCGAAAGAATTACGTTGCAAACTAATAAATGACTAGTAAATTACTTGTTTTAAATTTGACTTTTATTACAAATTCTTAAATAACATGTTTGTTACCAGTTTAGTTGTTTGTCATTCAACATTTTCAACTGTCATTTCTACAATAATCCTCTCTTCCCTGTCACAAATTCCCACAATTAATGTCGCGTTATACAGTGATTCAAAAACACATAATATGTACAATATTATTTTACCACAAACCTAAAAACGTTTAATTTAAACCAAATGGACAAAATTATTCAATCTCTTATTAACTATGTTCAACGTTGTTTTTATTTATTTTCTCTAGTTTAGAGGCATAAATAGAATATGAGAAAAAAAGGTTAAAAATTTGTTAAGAAGTGATGTCGAGTTGAATATCTCTGAAACTATAATTTTCTACTATTCCTGATAATAATGGTTATATTATGAACTTTTTAAGATATCTCCAATGATCCCAAAGTAACCAAATTGTTATTAAAAAATACCATTGCGGGTTGTATATTTATTTGTTTAAATTTAGCCAGACTATTCATAATATATAAAGAGATAAGATAAATTTGATAAATGAGAAAAATCCATTATGATTTTGAACTCGAAAATTGCAATAAATTATGTTAATTTTTATATGAAGAATTTTTATAGCCCTAAAGAAAGACCTAATTTAATACGGGATCGTATAAATTCTTTGAAATATGGACCGATAAAATATCAATTTATATGATTTTACGGTTACAATGATTAATCAATGAATGGGGTTATTTTCGAGGAACGATTCTGAACCTTACTGGTTATATTTTAGAAGAATACAAAATAATTATGAACCAATTTTCATTATCTCTTCCGTTTTCATACTGAAACCTTAAAATATAATATAAAGTACTTAAGTATTACTTTCAGTGTAAATGTTCGATAATATTTTTGTTGCAGGTTATACATAAATGCGTAGATATGTTTTATCCATTAAAATTGGTTTGAAAATTATTAATATTTAGATGCACGCAATAATGTAATCTAACTGAAAATAAAAATTGTCGAATAAGTGTACGTAATACACGAAAAACTTCAGAAGGAAGTAATTAAAGGGAAATTGAATTAATTAATACTTGCAATAGTTATAGTTAATAATAATATTAAAATTCTAATATTTGTATTGGATTCATTTTGATTAGAACAAGATACAAAAACAGAATCGATGTTCGAAATTTTACGAGAGTCGTTCTTATACACTTTATTTTCACACAAATTTTACTATCATATTAATGGTTACCAAATAAAATTATATGGTAGTCTTTCCATAATTTTTCGTAGGTTCTTTTGATAACCAAAAGACGCAGTCATAAATTACTTACATAAAAAAATGTTAAACTTAGGTAAATAAAACGTATATTCAGGAAATAGAGAACTAAGAAACTGAATGTTGAATTTAAATATTCATCTTTCTCGATTTATAGTTAATATAGTTTCGGTCATATATATTAATATATTATTGTAAACAAGTTTTTTTCTCTACACAGTTTATTATATAAAATATCTTATTTATTATTGATCTTTTGATATATCAGCATTTTTATAAAAAATCGTTATGTTAGTTATTAACTTTGAATAGAGAAAAATGGATCTGAATATCAAAATTTAAATTCCTATATCTTTAAAACTAAAAAAATTTAAAAGGAGTTATAGAATCAAATTTTTATTTTAAGTTCGGATCATTATTTTTTACCTATAAAGTACCAAAGTATGTTTTGATTGTTTTTATTGCGCTTAGTATGTCGGATTTAAAGAACCTATCATAACTGTGAGGTTAAGCCTGAAATAATAAATTAATATACACTCAGAAAACAAGAAAATTATTAAAGATAATTAGAGATACTTAACACCATATACTTAAGACCAGCCGTCAGCTGGTCAGAAAGTGGGTGAGTAGCATTCCCAATTTCAGTTAAAAAAGAAAAACAACAATTTTAAATACATTTTATACGAAAATTGATATGGGGTATATATAAAATGTGTTTGGGAAATGGGAATATTTTAATTCCCTGATTCATATATACATGACATTGAACTTCAAATAAAGCAAAAAGAATCAAATTCTACGAACTTTCTTTCAAAACTGTAAATCTTCAAGTCCTAACGTAGACACCAAATGGACATATTTTTTGGAATTTATTTCGGATATCCATATAGAACTTTTTCTACTGAACCGATTTTAAATTAAAAATTCTCTATTTAATAACAAATTTACCATTTAACATTTGTCATAGAAACAGTCAGGACTAATTTCACTTATATTTCGAATTTATGCAAGAATATTTGGTGTTACATGCGGAATGGCAAAATTAATTTACCCACTTCACCACTAGTGACATAGAAAGTATAAATATTTGAACTCTAGGATTAACTAAATCCATATATATTTGAATTTTATATATCCAACTCACACTTTAGTCTCTTGTATAGAAAGAAACAAGCGTGGGAAAATATCTGTTATAAAATTGTTGATAAGAAACTTTAGTCTCTAGTTAACTCTAAAATATTTTTATATTTTTAAAAAATAACTATAAACATTACTTTACGGTCTAATAGTAATTATAAGTTTTCATTCTTTAAAACTTAATAAGGATTCAGGCGTTATGGCACATGAAAATATTCATCAACCGTAAAGGTTTTATAAATCAATAAATTCCTTAGTTATTATTTTACTCAATTTCTTATAGTTTGGTATATATTGAATAATAAAATTCTTACCATTTTCTGGTTGAATTGCGCAGGCATCATTGTTGGTCACATACTCCTTACAATTAATGGAACCCATGTTTAGAAGACGTTTTGCAATAAATATTTGGTGTTGAGTTGAATGTTGTGGCAGCTGTTGCTGAAAACAATGACGTAATGACCTTGGAAAAGAATGTAAAATAATTTTGGCCAATACGCTGATGTTGTAGATAATGATAAAGTGTAAAACCTGTTGATAATTGTTGATTTTGTTTTATTGAAACCACAAATATGCGATAAAAATTATGACGCGTTTTCAATGTTTTTTCTTTAGATTTTTTTCTATATAAATTTTATTTTAGATTAATGATTATGTCGTCTGGTTACTGACCTTATAGAACGTTTTGGAATTCTTGCACTTGATATAAATATAACGGTTTGGAGTTTTCCACAATAACTTTGATTTAAATGAAACAAATTTCTTGAAGGAATTTTATTTGGTGACACTGTAAATCTTATTGGAGTCTTTGATGAAACATTCGTCACTATCTGGGCATAAATGTGTGTTAACCTGATAAGATTTGAGATTGTAGATTTTAATTAAATTTGTATTTATTTGCAATTTTCTTTTAATTTTTATTTTCTAATTAACAAATTAATTAACAATTGAATGTTTTTTTAATGAGTTTTATAATGATTTCATTTGTATTAAATGCTTTAATTCAATTATTATTGTGTGATTGATTTGTGCAGTAAAAACTTCATTATTTTATTTTATTGTATTTTTTTTTTTTTGAGGGGGTTTAAATGCCGCCGATTTCTTGCACAGATAAATGTTTACTGACTGATTTCAAAGAACGAGCGAACCAACGTAATGTTGAAATGAACACGGTACATGAGAGACTGACTCTAATACTCAACGATTCGAGTGTATGACGAATACTAGCGACTGTCTGACTGACTCAATACATTTGTTTGTAATGACTACAACTACAAACCATATCAACCAACATATGAGAAAATAAAATCCATTCAAATGAACTTGATTTGTTGGCCAACATAACGACAAGTTTTAAATTCTTTAGAATTGGGAATTTTTATACGTTTTTTTTTCTTACAGTATTTTCTTTTGTTTTCTTATTACATTTTTATCTACTTCGATACTTTGTTTTATTCGCCCATTTGAATTGTTTTTTATTTGAATTGTATCAAAAATGTTTATAACAATACAAAAATTTAAACTCTCATATTCTCACAGTGTATGAAAAAAAATCTATTGAAAAAGTTTCAAAAATTCTTAAGGAAAATATTAAATCAATTTTTGATTACTTCATTCTAAAATCGACATAATTTTTATATAAAAAAAACAAACAAAGACGCTTGATTTATTTATTTTTATTTTTTGAAATAAGGAGTGAGATGAGAAAAATTTCTGACTCACTTTTAACCCAAGTATTATTTGACATGTTTTTATCCGAGTTACGCTTGCAAAACATGTCATTTATTCTATTTAATATCAAGCAAATAAATATATTGTTAATCTGATTAAATCGAATGAATTGTTTCCCATTAAACAGCAGGATTGTCCGCATGATGTTTCTAAAGCTCAGAAACGGCAAAAGAAGCCAATCATTTGTTATAACGAGCTCTATAAATACCGAAATTTACATTAAGGAATGTTTACCAAACAGTTTGTCTTCATTCATAAGATTTCATAAAGTGTCCAATTACTTTTGACCTGACTACGGTAAACAAGCCTTTGAATGGTACAAAAACAATATTGTAGTATTTGTACCAAAAGAGGCAAATTCTCTAAATTGTCTAGATCTAATGCCAGTGGAGAGTTATTGGGCTCTTGTTGAAAGTGAATTGAAGAGCACAGGAGGTGTACAATCTTTCCGATCTCACTCCTTAGATTTGTAAATTTTGATATTTTTATATATATTATTTTTAAATCATTTTCCTTTACAACATAAATTTAAAATTAGAAAGAAATAATATATATTGGATATTGGTTTATACTTAGGAAAGAAAGAAACCTTTTTGAAAAACCTGTAAGAGTACAATAGTTGGTTAATGAAAACTTATGGACGTACCCTCGTAAAATTTATTATTTCATTTATGCTTGTATAAAACATACACATTTAAAATATTTTCATAATGTTCACATTAACAGGTGATTTATGCCATTGAAGGAGAGCTGGTTATATGAGGGCTATATATACTCGCTAAATTTGATACGTAGTTTTACAAGTAAAACATACGAAATAAACGAAAAAAACACTCAAATTTTTGAGATTTTTAACTTTAACCGATTTTTAATAGTGATTTATAAGTGAATTACGATCATGAACTGATTATCTTGATAAAAGTATGAAACAAACATTGTCTAACCACCTAAGGCGGTTTAGGCTATAAATAACGTAAATTGAAAATTATTATAACTTTTTATTACGCGCATATCATCAATAATGAATTATCTTAGACCCCACAAAGCAAATATAATCTTGCGTCAAATTAAAATCTGAGCCTGTCTAAAACTTCTCCGGATTGTTTGCTATATTACTAAACAGTTATCAGCTGAACCGGTTCAATGGCAACCTTAAAATTAAAGAAAAAAAACTTTTATAATAAAAATCATTGAACTAAGGATTATGCTGGGACCATTATTTTACTCTCAATTTTTAAAAATATTTAAAATTATAAATAAATTATTTATCAGTATCTATATCGTTATTTATAATGGGTGGATAAACATTTGTTGTGGATTACCTCAAGAATACGTTCAGACATTGATTCCATTAATTTCTTAGGAAGATCGAAATCAATTACCTCCTGAACTTTCCTTGTTTTAATTCTTTTATAGTCATTACGCTTTTGTTTTTATCATTTCTTTACAGTTATTCGGTAAAACGAATTTTGATTTACACTGAAGTCTACAGATCATTCCAAATGTTGTACAGTGTAATTCTACAACTTCTATAAATTTATATTTTTTTCAAATGTGTTTTATTATTTTAAAATCCACAATTTTCCTCTACACTATATTTTTTCTTTAAAATTCTGATATGAATTCTTAATTCTTTCTTGTTTTACCAGAATTTTGTAAATTTAAAAATCGTATCCTTTTTTTTTTTGAAGAAAAAATTCGCAAACCTAAAATTAAAATAATTTAAAAAAGCACGAAAATGAAATACCTTACAACACATTGTTTGTTATACTACGAAAAAATACATCACGACCATCGTATAATTTGGTTTTCTGATTTCCGCTTAAGAGTTCAATATGTTATTAAAATACTAACGTTTGTATGAGATTTGTAAACTATGAGAAATTATATGAACTTTTTTTCTCAGTTTCATCACAGTAATACATAAAACTAAAAAAAATCGCTAAATTGACAACACTTAAACAATCTGATTTAAGAGTTAAAAGTTGGTTCTCTAATATTGCTAATTAGAGTAAAATAAAAAAAACACACACATTTTTTCATACATTCATAACGACCAACAAGTTTTTTATGTAATTTTTGTTATTGTATAAACGTTAATATATTCATTTCATTTCATGACCATGGTAATAATATGTTGCCACAATATAAACCACAACAAAAAAATACAATTCAAAGTTGCGTTAGATATTTTTTTATATCTACAAAGATTTACTTGACCGAACATCTCACTCTCTCAGATTGACGGATTAACAAAAATTTAGAAAATGAAATTGTGACAGTAAAAAGTGAATGTAAATGCGTTAGTTCATTCGTTTGTTTTATTGATTGTTGTTAAACAAAATCACTTTCTTATACACTATATTCACTATAATTTATAGTATAATACACTAAATGCAGTGACCAATCCGTATTCGGACTTATAATATTAAAATAATTCAAATTAAAAAAAATCAATAAAATTTTAAACGCAACTTAATATTTACGTTATGCAAACGATGAAAGTGATTTTTTTAAATCACTTAAATATTAACATTTTCAATAATTTGACTGTTCTTAGTTTTAGTTAGTTTAGTATTGCTG
Source organism: Cochliomyia hominivorax (assembly GCA_004302925.2). NCBI lineage: Eukaryota > Metazoa > Arthropoda > Insecta > Diptera > Calliphoridae > Cochliomyia > Cochliomyia hominivorax. Next base: position 71,154,668 of record PYHX02000495.1, on the reverse strand, counting down.
ATTAGCAAGACCACTGAATATGTGTTTGCATATTTTACAACACATATGTTAAAATCAACATTTTAATAAAATGCATCAAATTCGAGAACTTAGACCTACGATACGATTTTTAGATACATAATTAAATATAAAGTTTCTATGTAGAGAATTCTTTCAGAAAGATAAAAATTTCATACATGAATACAATAAATTTTTTCGTCAAAAAACGAATTAAAAATTCGTAATTTTTTAAATTTCATATTGAAAATTGTTTTTGCTTTTTGTTCCAAAACTTTTCTTCAACATTCTCTTGTCCCTTCCCTTGTCAGTAACATAAAATATTTCTTTTAGAAAACTTAATTTCAATTTTTTGCTCCATTTTTTGTCTCAAAATTTTGTATGTTTTTAAACCTGCATTAGCATTACCTTTTTGTACCAAATAGTCCGAGCACTGTTGTTGACCAGGCTCCTACCCGATGTGTTAGAAGCTCTTATGAAAATACTTTCTTTTTTAGCTTAATGATGTTTATATTATGTACACCATTCCTTCCTGGTTTTATTAGTATAAAGGATAAACAAATGTTTTTCAAAGGATAAAAAATCAAATAACATTTGGGTTAAAAGTTAAGATTTTTTCGATCGCACACCTTTCGGCAAAAATCGTAGTTTCTTAATTGAAAATTGTTTATATCTGGATTGAGAGATTTTGTTTGTGACTAAAATCTGGGACATACTTATTGATATAAAAAATATTGCGCCGATCTAGGTACCCTAATTAAAGTAAACAATATTGTGAATTTTAATTGAAAATTTTAATAATATAATAATTATACCCTACACTACCATAGGTGGTTGGGGTATTATGCGTATAATGCGTTTGTAATGGGCACCAATACTCGACTTAGATTCACTTCCTGAGTCGATTTAACAATGTTCGTCCGAATGTCCGATCTTCTGTACGTATGGATGCTTGGCAAACTATTATCTTTTATCTCTCATAGGTCCCATGCAACCCCTTCAAAATATCGATTTGAAGGGTTTAAATCTAGCATATACGTTAGTATTGTGATTAGAATTGATCCCATAAAGATATTAAAAATATTATATTTTTATAAAATTTCGCTCAAATTTCATAAAATTGTTCACTCGAATTAGGGTATCAAGACTTATGATTTACACTGTAGATTGAAAAACTCATTCAAGATCTTGCAAACTCAGTTGCAAATAACACTCGTCAAGGGCTCTAAGTTAATAAAAATTTAATGATAAAAAATTGTGTCAACCGTTAAAAAATTCAGACACCTTATTTTGCACCCCTATTCCAACCATTCGATTCTAATTACCACTGTGCAATATAGTGTTGTTAATTGTTTCGAAATCAAATTGTTCTTAAACGATTAATAAAATCCGAAAAAGAAAATTATATATTTTATAATATTTTTTTTGAAGTAAATGAAATTGCTTTGTGAATAGGAACTAAGGAGTCAGATTGAAACATTCTTTACACACGTTTTTCATTAAAACTTTTAGCTCAAGTGTTATTTGATTTTTATCAAGTTACATTATTAAATAAAACATTATAAAGTAAAATGTTTTACAAATTGTTAATATTTTCAATCCGATTAAAATGAGTGACCAGAAAAAAGTGCATACTAAAATTATTAAATATTTTTAATAAAACCCAACTTGTTTCTTCTTTCTAATGTTATCATACAGTACCTGGAAATTTCGCCAGGTAGAAACTATGTTCCACATGATGTTTCTAAGCCAAAGAAAAAACAGGAAGCATTTTGAAAAGAGCTTCCAACACATCCGTTAGCAAACTGTTAGCTACGAAAAGTTAAAGCTAATGCAGGTTTAAAGACATACAAGTTTCAAAAAGTTCCCGACAGGAACGCTGCTTGAAATTGAGGGTCCAAAAACAGATCACGGAAATTGAAGTCAAGTTTTCTAAAAAATGTTCTTGCAAAATTTTTTCGCAACCTGGTAAAAAATTGTATTTTACTGATGCTTGAGGGAATGTTGAGGAAAAGTTTAGGACCCATAAGCAGTTAAAATTTCCCAAATAGTAATTGACATGGCAAGCTATAGCAGTTACAGCAAAAGAAGTCAATCGTTAGTTGCAACGGGCTCTAAAAATAAGGAAACTTATATAGAGAAATCTTTACAAAAGAGGCTGCTTCCAGACTAAGTTATGCATCCACTTATTTTGTATTTATGTAATTGCACTGAGCAAAGTCCAATGGAGAGATATTGAACACTTGCGAAAAGAAAATTGGAGAGCAGAAAGAAGATTATCCAAAAGTTTGGAATATTTTAAATGGAGATGGACTACCTATTATATATATATATATATATATTTTTTTTTATAATATATATTTTTTTTCTTTGTAAATTGTTATAATAATTTCAATCAAATAAAATACATAAAACTGTAAGTGTTTCAAACCTCTTATTGCACATAAGCAAATCGTTATCATAAATGTTTGCTGGGTTCAAGTAGCACTTGTGTTTTTTATTAGGTGCATTTTTCTGATACCGTAAAATATTTATATATTTTAGCAAAACTTTAATAACTTTTAATTCAATAAATCAAATTTAAATTTTATTTAAATATTTGTAGATTTTAAAAAAATGTAAAAGAAAACTAAATATTATTAAGAAATTTTAATTGATAAGACTTTTATTAAAATGATAATAAAAGTAATTTATACTTATTAATACTTTGTGTCACGTTTCTAGATAAGATTAATTAATAATCAATTTATTTTATTAAAATTTACTTTATTCTTTTAAAAATCTACCAACCACCCCCCCAGAAAAATGTGCTAACTTTTTCACAAATACACAAAATTATTTTAAACTCATTTCTTACACACATTTTCATTTAATTGTTAAAACTTTTTAAAATGTTTATAAACCAACTAAAACCGACAAACTTATTTATAAATTGAAAAGAGGAAACAACAAAACAAAGATGAAAATAAACAGCTGTTTTGAGAAGGAAATCGGTAAAGCTAACAAGCAAAGATTAACAAGGGAAACAATGAGAATAAATTCAAATTAAAAATATAAAATAAAATTCGTTACAGTTATTATTTGATTTTGTACGAAGTTCTTCTAAACTTTATAATTCTTCGTTGTTTAGTTTTTAAAACGGTATTTAGTTTGACAATAAACATAATAACTAGCATGTTTCACAAAGGTAACTTTATTTAAAAAAGCATCAAAAATGTGTGTTAAGAATTTTTCGGTCTCACTCCTTTAATTTAAAATGATTTAAAAAAATAGAAAGGAAGAAAACTCTTGTAGTGGAAAGGATTTAGTTTTTAATAAGTCTTATAAATTTGATATACTATATTCATCTGATTAGATTCTTATTTATTACAAATTGATTGCTTTTGCTACTTCTTTTGTTTTTGGTTGTCTATAATAGTAGTACTTTTAGTACCAAAAGTAACACTCGCGATTGTTGAATTCGATAAACAAATTTTAACTTATCTCAAACACAAACCAATGAATATAAAATAATATGGTGCATTAATAGATGGCGCTTAAGTCAGAAACATAAGACAGACAATTATATGTTTGTATTCGCTTTGTCTTCAACATTTTTTGGGACTAAATAATTAATAAGATATTTGACGACATTTTGTCACAATTCAAATTTGCATCATTTCTGCATTTAATTTCAAACAATAAATTTATTTCACGCTTTAATTCAATGATATTAAGTGGTCAAGGTATTATCAGCAGCCCTACTCAAATCAAATCTAATAATTTTTGTAGTGGAAATAGAAGTTGTTGTTTGGCTTGTAAAAGCCGTGGCCGATCTAATGACATTTGCTCTTTTTTCCTCTATAGATGTAATTTTCCAAAGTCTTTGTCTGCTTTTCATATTGCGCAATCGTATAAGAAATTGTGGGCCGAACACCTTAGAATTCGATTATATGATTAAAGGGCTATAGGATTATATTTTTTAAGACTTATGCTCTTAAAGTATAGAGTATAGAGAGCGAAGGGTCATTTGTGAATCTTTTTGAAATTTGGCATTTGGATTTGGAGCTCCATGAGATTCGTCTTTGATATCTCCAAAATTGCCAGCCAACTGTACAGACAAATGAATCTACAGACATCCTTATGTACATGTAGGTGCTACATGAAATATTTAACTAATCGTATAGGCTTCGTCTTTAGCCCGCAAAAATAGAACGTATGCAATTCCAATGTACTTTCAACTTTAAGATAAATCCTTTTTAAACATATCGAAAAAACTCAAACGAAGTTTAAATTCAAATATTACTTCATGCTGAAAATAAATATTCAGCTACTTGAGTCAATCAATTAAAGATTTCTCAATATTGATGAAACAAAATTGGGTTCATTCTATTATTTGTTTATAACTTTCTATATGTTCTACGTTCCACATTTTTTGTCAATCACAATTTGAATATTTAAAAAAAAAATAAATAAATTCAAAAGGATTTCTGAAATGCATCGCTGGTTCTTTGCTAATGATGAAATAGTCTGTAAAGATCCTACACCGCCACCCAGTTCTCCTAAAATACCACCAACTCCCTCTACATCTTCCATTCCCGAAACCGATTGGATATTTAAGGTGTATTTTGATTGGGAATTATGTTGTAATGAAATTGTAGCTGTTACTGGTAGCACACCCAATTTAGGCAATTGGGATGTCCAGCGTTGTGTACCGTTAGAAAGAGGTGAAAATTCTTCATATTGGACTTTGAGAGTAACTTTGCCTCGTAAAGATGACATACGTTATAGATATCTTGTGTGTGGATTTAATGATAGAAATCGAAAAATTGTACGTTTTTGGGAATCACATAATGAAGCTCGACTCATAGCTTCACATCAGACGCAGGACGTCAAATGTATTGAACGTGAAACATTTGGCATTTTGAATTCTATACGAAAAATTGAAAGGGGTTGGATTAATTCATATATTACAATGTTACAATTTAAGTTCTATCAATCTCCATTTGTATTAAAGTCAAATCTGGATAAAATATTACTTTATGTGAAGATTACACCTTTGAGAATGAAATCTCAAGACAAATGTACGAAGGAAGCTTTAAATGACCGAAACCACGATAATGATGAGTACCTTAGTAACACTTTTGCATATAGTGAAGTAGCATCTCTTCAAGATCAAGATGATATATTTCATAGACAACCTAAATATGGCACTGAATGTGGACCTGATGATTTGCTTATATTTAATCTAACTTTGGGTGATATGGAGCACACTGCCTACGAAATTGATTTATATAAATATACACCCAAAGCAGGGGCAGATATACCGCCACAATATTTTGGTTATCAATATGTTTTACCTCAGGAAATAAAAGCTTCAGATGGTACAATGCAATTAATTATAATGTGTGCGACCAAACATCGTCCCATTGGCACCATGAAATGTGATTACTTGACAATCAGGTCAGAGTGCAACTCTCTTAACTTAAACATGGAGAAGACATTTCAAAGATATTGGAATACCAAAGATCAAACTATACTAATTGGACATAGAGGATGTGGTAACAGTTTTTGGTATGAAAATGATATTCTAAGAGAAAATACTATCAATTCATTTAACTTGGCATATGAACATGGTGCAGACATGGTTGAGTTTGATATACAATTGACAAAGGATATGATACCAATTCTCTATCATGATTTTCTCTTATATGTAACGAAAAATTATGATATAAGTCCACAAGATTACGATATAATGCATTTACCTTTAATGCCCAGTGAAATTCAATCAATAAAGAAAATTGGGGACTATCAAAATGAAGATCTTATCAGTTATTCTCTTAATCAATTCACATTGGAGCAATTAAAACGTGTTCAGGTATATAAACCTCCGAAAAGTAAAAATAAATATCCAAATTGTGGCTCAAAAAATATCAAAAATAATCAGCCCTTTGTTACACTTGAAGATGCACTGAGAGAAGTTAATAATAAACTTGGCTTTGTTATAGAAATAAAATGGCCCCAGAAACTAGTGGATGGTACTATGCAAGATTCATTCCTGCAAGATATTGATAAAAATGATTTTATTGATAGAATTTTACACGTAGTTTTCCAAAATGCCGGATCACGTCGAATTGTTTTCTCTTCCTTTGATGCTGATATTTGTAGTATGGTACGTTTAAAACAGAACCTATATCCGGTATTATTCTTAATTCGCGACTATTCAAATGAAAAACAATTTTTAGATCCTCGTGGTATCTCTATTAATAGTATACATTTTGCAAAAGTTATGGAATTTTTAGGAATTTTAGTCCATTATGCTGATATTATAAAGACACCGGGAATAATTTCAAATATGCAAGAACGCGGTCTTTGTGTTTTTACATGGGGGAATCAATGTCGCATACAAAAAACTCGTAAATATCTTAAATCTTTGGGTGTTAATGGTATATTTTGTGATCGTATAAATCATGTTTTGGAACCAATGGACTTAAAGAAAAATATATTTTTTATCGATTTAATTGAAGAATCTCTGGAAAATAATAAAATTTGTAAATAAATGTCACATGGAATGAATTAATAACGGAATTATAGCAGTTTTTTTTTAATTTTCAATACCTTTTTATATTTTCCCATTATTTAAGACACTAAAGCGGAAGTTGAAGTTTATGGAATCTTGAAATGAAAATGTATAAAATCAAGGACATTTAATATGTATACATCCTGTTAAATGTGAGAACAAAAATTTTAAATTTTACTTAAATGATTTTGTGATTGAAGAGATTGGAATAGGTGATCGTTTTTTTATTTCACTTTAGTCCAATATAATTCACTTCCAAAAATAAATAATTAAGCTTTAGTAATTAAGTAAAACCTTCCCCCTTCCATTTGGTGTTGTTTCTATGGTTGCGGCTATATTCCTCCAGGGTCGTGTTTTTGTTATAAAATAAAAAAGTAAGGTGAGAGTACAAATTTCCGTCTTTTCTATGTGAAGTCCAAATAAAAAAATCAGTTTTGAATCTACAAAACTCAGAATACGATTTCTTTAGTATCGGAAAACTAGATCAAATGTGTGGTCATATGAGTTAAATTTTAAAATTTATTCATTTTTAACGAGTGAGATCAATAAATTCTTAACATTCATGTATGTTATATATATATATATATATATATATATATATATATATATATATATATATATATATATATATATATATATATATATATATATATATATATATATATATATAGGTCATAAAAGTCCTAAAAACTTGTACCAAAATATGCGAGGGTCATTCATTTCCATACAACACCTTTCCAAATATCATTTTTAAGGGCAAAAAAAGGTCTAATTAAGATAAATATAAGTAACAATTGATGTGCAAAATTATACGAGGGTAGGTTCATAATTTCTTGTAGACCCCCACATAAATATTAATGTCACAATAATGTACTACACACTTAAGAATAAATCAGAAAATCAAATTACACGAGGGTCGTACAATTTGTTTCGTAACCACCATTTATAACCGACGATGTGGTGTAGAATATTAAATAGTCGGGCTTGACCGACTATACATTTTTACTTGTTAATATAATATTCGAATATGGTAAAACGTAAATCACCAATGAGCGAATTAAATAAAAAACTATTTTAAATGTTAAATAAAATTTATTTCAAAAGTAAAATAACACGAAATTTTTAAATGTTTTTAATTCACTTCCGTTTATGTAAAAAAAAAGAATTAAATCTTTATTTTATTATTACTCAACCAATAAATAAAATATTAATTAAAATTCTATTTAATTATAATTTAACACATGAATGAATTTAACAAAATTTAATAATTATTTGAATAGAAAATTAAATTAAAAAAAAACTTGTTAATTCTTATAAATAGAAAAATTAATTAACATTTTCCAATTAGTTAAATTTTCTAAACATTCCCGTAAGCAACTTTTAATAAAAGTTTTCTTTTTTTACGTTTTACCAACTATGGAATTTTTTAAAATCGTTATCGGTACATTATTCTTCAGTTTAATTTCCATTTCAATTGCTGCCAAATCAGCTCAAAATGGAAATGAAGCAGCCAGAAGATTTCAACTGACTCTTGAAATTTGTAAAGATGAAGTTGGGGCAACAACAGGTTTTTCTTTATTTATTTTTGCATTATATTTATATTTTATATATATGATATATTTTTAGCTGATATTCAGGATTTATTAAATAGAAGACCTGCCACTACTTCGACCGGAAAATGTTTTCGTTCTTGCTTAATGAAAAAATACAATGTTGTAAGTGAAGATTTATTAAAAGTGACATAATTCCTTTAAATATAAGGAGTGAGTTGAAAAAACTTTTTATACATCATTTACCTCTTAACACTTTCCCGGGAAGAATATTTAAATTGTAAACATGTTAAATTAATATTGGCAGAATTGATTTTTTATGGTCAGTAACCTTTGAAGCTCCTTTGGGAGCTTAATAATCACAAATAAAAATTTAGCACGCTGTCCGAAGTATCCCACTTTGAACTCCTGAAATTGTGTTCATGGAGCAAAAGTTAAAATTAAAAAAAAGGAACACACATCACTGAATCACTTAAGAATTGTTCATCTTTATTTTCTAAAGTCTTGAAAAGAGCTTTAGTAAATTTTCTAGCCAAATAATTAAAGCGCAGTTCCTTCTTCTAAATCAAGGTGACGCCTTAAAAAAGATATTTACACACGCCATTTGTCTCTTATAGTTTTTGAGTTATTTGTATTTGAATTGAAAATTTTCTAAATTTTTCAAAATCTTAAATCAGTGTTTGTAACCATATTTATTAAGCTTCACAAGCCAGGTAAAATTTCGCAGGCAGAGCTATGTCTGATTTTGGAACATGGAAGACCGCTTTAAAGTTTAATGAATCTAATTGATACACTTCTAGTTTTCATAATAACAGCAACAAGTGTATAATTCGGCAAGGAATATCAAGTATTTTTCAATACTCTTAGACTTTGCGAAACATTCACCATCAGAGCCATTTTTCTGTTGGTAATGGCGAGATTCCAGAATAAAATATTTGAATTGAATAGGTAAAAAAAGTACCAAATATTGGTACGTTTTTTCTCCCTAAATATTCGAATTTTTAAAAGTACCAATAAAAAATTATTTGTAAATTTTCAAATGTATTAAATTTCATTTTTATGTATAAAAGTTAAAAAGATACACTCGGTGCGAACAAACAAAATTTTTTATCCGTTTTCTTTCTTTTTTTCCTACTTCCCCCAAATTTCCAAAAATCCCGTCTTAGTCGATCTCTTTGACCTTTATATATTAAGATTATGTTGATAAAAAATTTGGTAATAATTATTAATTCCATAGTAGTAAAAAGTTTAACGAACCTCAAGATTGCTGGATGCATTAAGTTTTAGCTCAAAATTCTTCCAAAGATTCTAAATAATGATTTAAACTTACTTTTGGTACGTGGAAGATTTTATAAAATGTAAGTGGTGGTGGGATTAAATATAACATTTTATCATCTAATACTGAAGGAGATCCAACCTTGTTAATTGTGAGACTTTTGTAAAATGAGTGTTCAAATCCTGAACGCCCATTTCACTGCAAAAAAGAAAACAATCAAGTCTGTAGAACATGTAAAAACATACTCATCCAGTCCGTCCTGGTTAAAAATTTATGCAGTTGACAACGTTAATTAAAAAAATAAACTCATTTGGCATAATATTGTATTTTTGCATATGTTTTTTTTTTCAATCTCACCCCTTATTACAGATTTATATAGATAATGAAGATGTTGCAATAAATTTCTATTTATAATTTAAAAATAGATGGATTCTGATGGAAAATTTGACAAATCCGTGGCCTTGAAAGAAGCCCACAAATTAACAAAAGGCGATGCGAATAAAATGAAATTGGCTGAAGATTTGACAAATGCTTGCGGTGACATTGAAGTCTCTTCTGATCATTGTAAAGCTGCTGCAGATTATGGTGAATGTTTTAGGGAACAAATCAAAATTTTAACATTAGCACAACGTTAATTTAAAATGTGAATAACAAAAAATGTATAAAATAAAAAATTTTTCTTCATTTTGGAGAAACCAAAATTATTTTTTGTTTTAATTTAATTTTTATGTTAAATGAAAAAAAAAAAATAATAATAAAAACAAGTTTTAATGTCAGTTCAAACATTATTAGTGAATTAAATGTTTATTTGTTATTGATATTGTTGTTATTGTTATTGTTGTTAAAGTTTATTTTTAATCATGGAAAAATATATATATTTATATATATTTTTTTAATTTAAATTTATACTTGTTTACTTCACATTTTATGCACCATTTCCATTTTTTAATCTTGTTGCAAAGAGTTTTCTTGTTCAATTTCTGTTGTTCTCATCTTGAGTCAAATTAAACTCTCATAAATCACTTCCTAGAAGCGTGATTAATATGTAAACATTTTTATAAATAGTATTAAAAAAAATAAAAACAAAATACAAAAACAAAACATAATAAATTTAAAATAGAAAAAAAATAAGATTTAATCGTTTACTCTCGAGGAATCCCTGACAAAACTGTCAGTTAAAAAAAATAAATAATTGTAAACAAAATCTTTTTGTATTTTGCATCGTAACAGACAAATCAATATCAGAAAAAAGTCATATACAAAAGTCTGTGTATGATTTGGTGTCTGTAGGAGTGTGCATGTGCGTGAGTGTGTATTTGAATTATTTGCTATGCCAGCATTTTAAAATATCCTAAACCGAATACTGTATACACTTCTTTACAGTTATTTCAAATACAACTCTAAATAATCGATGACAATTTAAAGTTAAGATACATTTGTCATATATTAATTCAATTGTTATATATATTAATCCTATTGGATCGGTTTTATTTTCGATTTGTACTAAAACTAATACTAATTTCATATTTGAAATAAAGTATTAAATAAAAAATGCAAAATCAAAATAATATTTTAACCAAATAAGTTATTAACCTAAAATGCTTTTCTTTTTTTTTTAATTTACAATTTAAGGTCTTTGGATTAAAAATAAATCAAATGCAGTCCAACAAGTTTACAAATACATTTGTAAAAGTTCAGAATTCTTGGAAAATCAAACAGATGAACAGTCCAAAATATTCGTTGAAATGCAAAATAATTTAGAGTTACTAATGGATCTCATGGTAAATAAGAAGAGATGAGCACAAAAAATGTTAAATTCGGTTATTCGGTTAAAAAATAATAAAATAAGAAGTGGAATCACTACATTAAAAAAAAACAATATTCCTACTGCTTACTTCATTACTTCAATGGCGATTGATTGTCCATAAGTGTCATCAAATCACTCGATTTTTTAGGAACAGCTACTAAAAATCCAATCCATTCAATTTTCAGGAACGAAATCTATTCTATTTCAGAACACAGATGATTTATGTTCTCTCTTTATGCTTTCAGAAAATAATTTCAAAATCATTTCAGCAGTTTGACACAATTCTCATGACATATTTCTCTAGAAGTTAATGTAGAATCACATTGATCGCAGCTTGAAGAATATCTCCAAAGCTTATAGAGAATGCTCTTGCGATGTTTTATCATTTTTGCCTTCCACTTAACCTCAATATCGAATTTTTATATCCTCCGTCACAAGTGTTAATAATTTTATCATTCCGTGTGTAACGTCATGAAGGGATTATCTTAGACCCCATACAGTATATATTTTCTTGCATATATTACATTTTGACTTGTCCATTTTGTAAACTGTTTGAGGCCATCTTGATTAACAATAAAAGCTATAAACTTAAAAAATATATAATTAAAAGGGTTTAAACAGACCCCTCCGAATAAATATGTTTGTTTTCTAATCTCTCATCCGCAATTTAGCCGATTAAAGAATTTGTTAATTAATAAGTGATGATAACAATTCTTTATTTTGAATAAGTAAAAGTAATAGTCGGTCAAGCCGGACTATATAATAACCTACATTACATTCATTGTTATTAGTGGTACCTATCAAAAATTAATGATAGACCCTCGTATAAATATATTTTCTAATTTGTGCTTAAGAGGGCAGTATATTATGATACTGATATATATGTATAATCTGTGCGCTTTAAAAGGACTTCTAGAGGGATAAAACGGGAGCTAAATGAAATTATGTACCGGCTCTCATAAAGTTTCTTACATCGATTTTTTCTTATATTTATTTGGACCAAATTAAAACCGGGAGGAATATTTGTAGGGGGCTAGGTGAAATAGATCCATTATTTCAATAGGTATCGTCTTTAATCCAAAATAATGACACACGCCAAGTTTCATCGAGGTGTCCCAAAAATTGCGATTTTGTTCAAAAGGTTGATATTAATTAAGGTAGGCGGACGGACATCGTTAAATCGACTCATAGTGATTTCAAAGTGATTCTAAATCGAACGATTTTCTAAAAGTAGGGGTAGAAATATTTTTTCTGTGCATTACAAACTTAAGCGCAAACGCATTATACCCCAACTACCTTTGGTGGTGTAGGGTGTAAATAGTTTAAAAAATTGGAAGTGCCGTAATATACCGAAAATCAATAAAAATTAGCTTTCACATGATCAATTGCGAAAATCTGTTTGAAATCCATATTTTATGACAAACAAATTTAAGTGCATTTAAATATTTATCCTTCAGTGTTTATTTGCATTTTGAAATGAAAACAATATTATTATTATTTATTGTTGTTGTTGTTGTTTTATTGCTATTATTATTTATTCTAATTGTAAACAACATTTTTTTAGTTTATGGATCATATCAAAGCCTAGATTATTTGTTTTTATTTTTTGTAGCAACAAATGACCTGAATTCTAAAAAAAATGCAATAACAACATAAAGTCCCAGTATTCTAAATATTTTATTTTTCTTTCGGTCAAAACAACTGGGTTTTTTAGATAAATCTTGCGAATGTTTTGAGACAGAGGTTTTCATATCAAATGATTTTATTACGACTGTGAATTAGTTTATATTTGATTTTTATTTTATATTTTCAAATATTAATTTGGGGCAAATTTTCAATTTTTTTTTTTAATTTTAAGTCAGATACTTTTAATAGCAGTTTTCAGAACACTGTTCACAAATTAAGATTTACCTTAAAAATGGCATCATAAATTATGCTTTTGACGTCTTTACTTCAGTCTGGCACATATATCCAAAACAAAATCTATGAGGATCAGTTAAAAATATATCATAGAATAAAACAATGAGACTTGACCTAAAAATGGGCTATCACGACCAAGAGAAAAAAAGACGAGAAATAAGGAAAATTTAGAAAGACATCCTCAAAACAAAACACTTCTTACCTTATCATTCTTGATGCGACACAAAAACAAAAAATCGTATTAAATACATGGCTATAGTAGAGGAATGCCAAAAGCTCTTTGACGCTCTACCATCCACGTTAAAAGTTGCTGAAGAATAGGTCGCAAAGATGAAAAGAAATCATTGTCTCACCTCCAAAAAGGAAGGTAGTCGAAAAGACGACTTCAAAACTGATCACGGCTTCTACATCCAACCCAAAAGCCAGACGATCTTTTTACAAGGTGCTGAAGGGCCATATCATAGTGGATCATATCTAAGCTCGTAATGGATCACGTGTTCGCTAATAAGACTGTACCGGCACCTAGTTTTAACTCCATTGAAGTTCACCGGCGATATAGGCTAATAAAATGTTTGGACGAGTTCTCTAAGCAATTTCTCGGTAATTGCATCTCTAAGACGAATGCTGTATGAAAACTGATTCAAGTCGAGGAAATCCTCATGAGACCGCAAAAAATATGTTGAAATAAAATTGTTTGCTGATATGAGAGATATTGAAATTGAAAGTATAACTAAAATTAATTATAAGAATACTGAAACTCTAGTTGTAACATACTGAAAAGAAAAATAAAATGTTTCTGGATAAAAATCAAAAATTACACTAAGAGAAACTGCAATAAGTAAGAATTTAAACATACGGTTACAATCACTTTCACTGAGCACAGCAAGTTATGAGAGTTAAGAACTTTTTTATTCAAAAACTATTGACATGAGAAAATCTCCTTTTAATTTCTTAGAATTTGAAAGCAGCGAAGCGCACCGAGTAAAAGCTTGAAAAATTAATTATTAAAAAAAATTAAAAATTAATTTATTTTATATTAAAATTACTCACAAAAGTTCAACTTTTCATTCAATATGTGTCTAATAATAAATATACATATAAATCATAATAATTGAATATATATATATAAGACTTCAGTCGAATCAATAATGCCCTACCGAATCAATAATGCCCAAGACATACTCTTAACATTAAATCATTTTGTTATACTGAACAAAATCATATTAATATTTTTATTATTTTTTATATTTTAGCAAAAGTATTGAGATAAAAGGCATTTTTAATACCCAATTAAAAATTGGGTGTAGGTCATCATTTCAAAATATCGCAATATTTTTATAGATAACAATAGGGTGTATGCATTCAAATGAAACGGAAAACAGTATTAGAAATCGAGAGTAATTCTTAGGAAATAGATAAGACCGTTCATTTTTTAACAAAAAAAAATCGAAAGGAATGAAGAGCATAAATATTGTATATAGTTTTAGCAACAATTATGATTGATCAATAGGAATTCCAACTAAATTTCCCATCAGACAGTTATTCAACGTGATTAAGTCGTGATCTAGTTATTATTTTTATTCAAAAATTATAAACAACAATATTATCGATAATAATAAAATTATTTTTAGCACGCGCCAAACGAAGCCAAGCCAAACCAAACCAATTCCATTCCATTTTAGTCAGCAAATTTTAATAATTGAACAATCGATCCCATCTTTTATACATACACATACATACATACATACATACATACATACATACATACATACATACATACATATGATTGTTTATTTCAGTACTTTCTCGTATCAAGCGAAATGCATTTGCGATTGGACGTACGAGTACAGAGATAAATGTTGAGTAAATATTACAAATCGGTGATCATCTCTATCTCTGTATATTTAGATTCTCTTTTAGTTGTTTTTTTTTGTGAATTTTATTCTTAGTAAAGACCAAAGTCTAATGTGGTGTCGTTGTTGTCCATTTCAAAACAAAACAAAACAAAAAATTGTAAACAATGTGAACAATTGCTATGAAAGTTTAATGTGTGTGCGTGTGTGTGTGTGGGTATGTGTGAATTAGTGTAGGTAGAATCGTTTATTGTGAGATTTTCCGCTCCAATTTATTTTACTTTTCTTCTACTTACAACAGTGTGTGTTTGTATGTAACTGACGTATTTTTCTGACTTTTAGTAGAGTTTAGTGAGCTGATTGTTTGCCATACAATGTTGCTAATTGTTATCATTATTTTATTTATATTCACATTAATATTATTATTATTATTTTATTAATTTTATTGTTTTAATTATTTGTAATCATTGTCTCATATTAAAATTAATAATAAAAATAATTTCTTTGGTTTCTTCATCTGTTCACATGAAATAAAATTATAATTTTTCTGTTTTGTATTTTTGTTGTTCTCGCAATGTTATTTCGTTCGCATTTCATTATGTGTTGGGTCAGGATGAAATGGCCTAGAGGCAAGAAAAAGAAGTAGAGTCTGAAGTTGTTTAAGAAATATTAAATGATTGACACTTGCGGCTATTTGGCGCCATTTCTTTAAGTCTGAACCAAAACAAAAAAAGGAATAAAGGATGGAATTAATAAACGTCAGCTGAAAACAATTAATAACTAAGAATACTGCGCACGAATATGATGAATTGTAGATACCCTTTCCAAGAAGGTTAGGTTCACAAATTATCATTTAAAGGAGATAAATAATAATTTGGCTCAAGTATATCAATTAAAATATTATAGGTGAAAGTTTATACAGCAGTTACGCCATAGCCCATTGGTGCCGAAAATAGTATTTTATACAAAAAGTTACCCCACAAAATAAAGAGATAAACATGGCACTGGACTATCCATATCGACTTTAAGTCAACGACTTTAACAATATTGAAATCATTAAAGCGACGCACGGGGTGGCAGGTTCAGTAAGAAGTATGTAAGTAGTAGAAGTTTTTAAAATAAACAAGTAAGAATTCGATCCAGGATCATAAAATTCGGTTTTAAGGAGAATACCACACTCATTGTCATCCAAGCGCCAAATTTCATCAAAAAAGTTTCAGAGATATGGAATATTAAAAATATGGGAATATCATTCCCTTCTGACCTTTACAAATTTTTTATATTAAGGCTTTGTCCAAGTTCCAAATATCATGAATTTTTCCACCAGTTATAGAAAGTTCAGTTTGTAAGGGTACCACTACCCCGTGGATTTTCCTTAAATTACAATAAAATGTTCTTAAGGCACTATTCATGCACTAACCTTTTTGGTTCATTCTAAGGTAAAACATTTAATATTATAAAATCAACTAAATTCATAATAATGAACCAATCGCAGAGGCCGAAATACAAATCCATAGCATTATAAAATCCCAGACAACAACATTAAAAAAAAAGCAAACTTAATTTGTTTGGATCTCTCTGGTGGAAAATCATGAGCAAATACTGAATTTCACCAAAAGTATATCTAAACAGACCACTAAACACTGTGTTGATTTCATAATAAACAAATATAACTTTAGTTATTCGTTGGGCTTTGTTGGCTCCTAACGGCACCTTTTTATTAATTGAAAAAAATACAAAAGATAAAGCAAGAAGAAACAATGTAAAAAAGGTAAAGTAAAAACATATTATGTTATGGACTCGTTATGCTGAGATCTGTAATATACTTTCCCAAAGAACTTTTCCATCACCAAATACAAAAATTGTCTATATCCTGTTATCCTAGAGCGACAGATGCGATACAATCACAAATTATAGTTTCAGGTCCTGATAGGCTTCAGAGAAGCTTTAAAGGAATGTGAATTCTATCCCTTCGATTCAACAGCTCCTGTAAAAACTATTAGAATAAAACCAGATACTCATATTATGGGTAATAAATGATTCGAGATGATGATTTCGTTTTCAAGAAGTATATTTAAATAGTAAGAAGAAGTGTATTAAAGATTCGTCAAGATGGAATATATCTAACTCTCGTGTTATTATAATGATTTGCGATGTTAAAATCATGTGATTATTTGACTTTTGAATTAAAATGATTTTTTTATTTTCTGAATTTCTACAAATTTTCTCAGAGTTCATTCAAATTTCCCACGTTTTATAAAAATTTGTTTATTAATAAAATCAAAATAATAATAATAATAATAATTATAATAATAATAATAATAATAATAATAACAACATTATAAATCAATAACCGACCCTGGGGCCTTAAATGAATTAATTATAATTCTCGGTGCAATCATCTTTCACTAGAACTTCTTAAAAAAATTTCACCATCATCCTGTATTAATTATCACTTACAAAAATTCACTGAACAAATGAGAGAGAGTGAGAGAGGTAATTAAATAATTAAATAGAGCATTTTGCATTTCAGGTGACTGTATATATAAATGTATTGTTTTTACGACTTTGTCCAGTAAAATGTCAATAAACGGTATTTTTGTTTGTGATTTTATTATTTTTACGAGTTAATGTCTCATAAATAGTCTTAATATGTTGTTGTTGTTGTTGCTGAAATGATAAGCTAACCAGACATCCACCGTCACCGTCGATTGAAAGGAATTCGTTATTTTATGCAGAATATGGGAATTTAATTACTTTCTTTCGATATTAATTGTTGTAAACAAATTTGTTCATTCTAATTAAAGTTGATTTCAATTAAATATCGCAAAGATCAATTTTTTTTTTCAAATAAGTTTACAAAATTGTAAAAATATCTATATTTGGGACACCCTGTATAAAATCTAAGTGAATGTAAGTAAACATGTTTGTGTTACTGATTGCAACAGTTCGTTTTTTAACAGCGTTGCAATAAAAATAGCATCAATTAATGATAATGTCTACTCTTATCCCCAAACCACCTCATTTTTTTATTTTTTAAGGTTTAAACTTTAAATACGCTTCAATAACCATCAACAACAGTCTGTGCTTGTTTACAAAAATATGGTGGGTGATTTTGGAGAGGGGAAATTGAAAATTGATTACATCTCGTTGTGATGTTCACAGCAATTTTGATTGATGTCTCTTTAAATCATTTCAAAAAATATACGATCGGTAATTAAACGAATTTTTAACTAACTTTTAAGGATCTTTTTTTAATCCTTAATACAGATTTCTTGTATTTTTTATATCAATGAAATAAATATTTGATGTGAAAAGTTAAAGTCGTTACTGGCGGACAACAAACGAATTCCATCCAGTTCCATATGATGGTGGTGCAAACATGAAACAAAACATGCAAATAGAAAATTGTATGGCAGATAAAATATTTTTGATTTGGGCGATTTTCACGTTGTGATGTCAACATATGTTCAGGATCTCTTTTTTCTGTTTTCATATCGTGCCAGATTTTCCTTAAAACGACTTAAACCCTTCCAAAGATTTAAAAAATCAGTATGTATGACTTTGACACTTTGTCATTCTCTATGGATACCAAAAAATCTTGCTAAAAAGCGATTATCAAATATCCTACATCATGTTGTGAGAAATAAAAGAAATATTCTGTAAAGAATTCAGTATGATTTAGTTTTCTAATTTAAAATGTGTTTCTCATTCAGAGGCTTTATATATGAGCTATGGGATGCTATTAACAGATAATCGTAGAATTGGTCATCGCTTTCTTTTAATTGAAACAAATATTATTACAATACTAAGGTTTATATACCTAAAATTAATATTGCTGATCGGTCTAGAATGGAAGCTATGAATTATATCGATATGCTGTGATGAGGGTATATTAACTTTATTATTGCGATTGCAACACAAAAGAAGATATTAATCATCAAAGACTACATAAAGAATAGATATTCTTGCATCAAAACAAAAATTAGGTCAATTTTCCTATGTTACACTAGTTCTCAACGAAGTGCGAACTTGATGTTTTTCATAGTCCTCTTCAGTTTTCCATTGAAAACCAAAAACTTTGAAATGTTGTGTAGAATTGTGAATGTTCGTTTGATAGTGTTTGTATCTGTGTGTACGATACATAACGTATTTAAATCGCACGGATTTGTGGTGGAGGATATTGAAGATTCGGCATAGCCGAATAAGGCATTCTTTCTTGTTTAATAAATAATTTTGCTTTTAACTAAATAGAAAGATTTGGACAAAAATCAGAGCGATATTTTCGGTTTAATTTTAAAAAACTACTCAAGATCTTGCAAAATTTTGAAACAAAATTCAAGTTCAAATAACTCGAAAGCTTTAAGAGATAAATAAAACATGCAAGCTTGTTTTCAAAAGTCTCAAAGGGGCTTTAAGTCACTAAATTTTCCAAAAAATCGATTCTGCCCAATTGTGTATGATTATATACCCTTTAAATCAATAACAAGTGTCTTAGTGGTGACAAATTAACAACACATCACGCATTCAACACTGCTGAAATAATTTTGAGTAATCGTGATTAAACAAAAATTGTATTTTTTGTTAATCAATTAATAAAAAAATGTGTATTAATTTTAGAACATTTCAATTACACACAATTCTTTAGTTAAGTGTATGAGAGCGAAAAATAATTTGAATCAGAAACAATCTTTCGCAATTCTTTTAAATTTATTTAATTAAAACTCATTACAGATCATAATTAAGTTGAAACATAATTAATGAGCATGAACGAACATAAAACACCAAACATCAGCAGATTTTTATGTCAAATCTCTTGAACAATTTTTGATTTGGACATTTGTGGCATTTCGATTGTTTTTAATCGATCTCTTCATTGATAATTTTTTAATATCTAATATTATTTATTTCAAGAATTGTTTAGTCCAAACTCATGTACGGTATTTAAATTTAATAATTGAAATTTAATTAAGAACGATTTTAAAAATAAAGTTGGGAATAAGAATAGTTTTAAGTTTGACGTAAATTTAGAATCAAATAGAGTCTATGATTAAAGAAAATCACTCTACAATTAGATAAAAGTGTAAAAAGAATATTATTTACATATCACACGGAGATGGTGGAGCTTTAAAAATTAAATTGTCCAAAACTTCAGATTATTGAGGAAAAATTTAATATTTTTCGATTTATAAAAAATTCGATATGATATGAAATTAACGGAAAGTAAAGCCAAGGAAAAATTATTTAAGACCCCAAGGTGTATATATATTCATGAGTGATAAAAAATCAGAGCGTGCACACACAAACTGATTATCAGAGTTCTATGAAATTTGTTCTGATTTTTTGATTGTTATCATTTTTAAAACTTACAATATCTGTTCTATTGATAAAAATTATATGTCTGATGTGGCAGTTATATGAAGACTATGGAATATATTGAATAGATCCTTCTAAAATGTCAATTGATGTTTTCTGGTTGTATAAATTTTAAATATACGAGATATCATCACAATACAAAATTTTTTGAAAACTTATAAAGCTTAAACTGATTTTCGGAAACGAATCCGTATGGAAGCTACGGTCATTTGTTATTTAAATGATCTTCATATCTGTGTATTTTATGAACTTCAACCACCCAAGTAGGATTTGAGAGCTATCTGAAACATTGAACCGAACATGATCAATTTCAAAAGTTTATCCTTTTCCAAATTTCATCGAAATGTCTTTAAAAATGGAAGTCACTTTTGCAAAGTTATATGTTAAGTCCGATCAAACACCAAATCAATGTTGAAATCGGGTCAGACAATGACAGAAACCTTGAACCGTAGACAATTTATTCATTTGAAAATATACGTTTTTTATTAACGTATATCTTTATATATTGAATCTGTCCAATATGAACCTACAATAGGTATTCAAATCTTAAAATCTAAAACTAAATTTATGTTCTCTTTAAGGAGAGAATAAGTGAGTGATCGGACCCCACATGATGTCTACTGTACGATGTTTTGGGTCCGAATCCTCTACGGCTAGAAGTCTTGCAAGTGGGTTTGGATGGTTCCGTAATTTCACGATATAGCGTGAAGTTCAATTTTACTAATGAAATCTCTTAATCTCTATGAATATTATCATTACTTATGTATCACGGTGCTTCCGAATTTTTGATAGTATCCTCTGTATAATGTCGGTACTCGTATTACACTCCCCATATTTGGATGCCATATGCAAAGATTGGCTTTAGAACGGTATTGTACAGGATGAATTTATTGTGAAGTCTTACTTTGAAATTGCTATTAATTACCCAGTGAAGACTAGACGATTTCAACTTCATTTGAAAACTCTTTCTTTTAATATGACGACGCCATCATCATAGACATAGAAAATTCCATTAATTTCGGACCGGACAAAAAATATTTAGAAAAAAGTCAACCGCCTTATAGCTCATATTTTCTCGTTAGTTATTATCGATTCAGAACGCCGCTCCTGGAATGCGTTTCACTTTGTGAAAAAATTGAGACACAATCACTATCACACATAATTTATTTCTTATATTAACTTATAAATAAAACTTTTCATAATTATGCTTCATGTGTGACTAATAAATGATTTTTATAAAAGACGAACTTGACGCCAAACTGCCTGGACCCCAATATATTTTATTGATAACATGAGAAATTGCTTCAATTGATCGATAGATTGGTTGATTGATCAATTAAAATGAAAATGTGAAAAACAAAAATTTAATCAGAACGGGGCTGAGTGGCATTTAATGAATCAAATGTATAACGTGCACACAATCACATTCTATTTACAAAATACCTTACTCCCGGTGCGCTTTGCAGACCGTATAAAAATAAATATTATAAATAAAAATAAACGAAAAGTTATTTTAAATATTATATAGGAAACGATTCATGCGGGTCTAATGTTGTTCCAATTAAGTGTTCAAAAATCTCAAGAACATAAAAATAATATATATTGTGGATTTAAAATCCTTCGATTTTCAACAGACAAATATTATTCTAGTTTCTATACATACATGATTAGATTCAATATACATATGTATTTGTATGTATTAGAATAAAAACTAATATGAAATTGTAGTGTGCACCCAAACAGATTGATTGGATGTATTAAAAATGATAATATGAAAATAACAACAACAACAACAATAAATAAATGTTTTAGACGGGTGTCTGAACAGTGAATGAAAACCCATACGGCAGTAGCACACTAGCGAAAAATTATTATAGGAGTTGAATTGATGTACCAAAAGGGCCTCGGTGAGGCCCTTCTTGGAATTTTTTTGTGACTGTGGTTTAAACCAAGATCGCAGGAAGAATGTAAAGTAAAATATGTCACAAATACTGTGACAGAAGAGTGGTTGCCTCCAAACCCCTATACGAATGCACCATACGATAAAATTGGGCGATAAAATATATCGTTGGGACAAACACAAGATCTTTTACTGTTTCTCTACGATAAATTCAAAGTGTTTCTTAGACATAATGAGAGTTATAAAATTGTGAATTTGTTTTCTTAAAACATTTCAGTTCCTGGACCGATTTTGATGATTTTTTGGAATATTGATGGAAAGAAAGTTGTATGTGATGATATAGTTATCTTTAAATTCATTGAGATTTATATAAGATTTTACAAAGAATTTTGAGATTCACGCAGTAATCGGTCTATAAAGCGCTAATGGTCCAAAACATTAATTATATTTTAACAATAGCTCTATATCTTTCCACTGGCCATAGCTCCGGGCAGTTCGGAGGATTTGAAGGATCACTCCCATTTATGCTTTTTTTACAAATTGTTAAATTATTATTTTTGTTAAATTATTATTACACATATTTTATGGGGTCTTATGGGAAAAATGGTATTTCCAAAAAAAAAGGTACCATGAATTTTAATCTGAATGCATTTAAATAAATTTTCACTAGTGTTGCATTATTTAAAAACAATAAAACAAGCAAAAATAATAATGATAATAATATGAAATATATATAGAAAATACGAAATTAAATAAACAACCAGAAGTTAATAAAACTCTTAATATTTATTGATAATGAAATGAAATGAATTGAAAACAATAACAAAATGGTCTGGCCCAACAGTTAAGAATAAGAGTTTGCCTCTAGCTGCTCGCTCAAATGCTTGTTTAATTTTAAGCGGATCTTCTTTAATAAAACGGCTGTGAACGGAGGCACTACATTTCAAATAAAACGTCTGTCTAGAACAAGAAATTTTATTATTAATTTAATTTCTTAAAACTAAAAATAAATTAATAAAAAAATAAATAAACGAAATAAATAAATTGTATTGTAATCGCGGAAATTGTAAATTATAATAAATTTGATGTCAACAAAAGCTAAAAATAGCTTAAAACGCAGTTATTTATATACGAATCGATTTTTTTAACGGAAAATGTGTATTTAAATTAATTTATTACACGCGTTGATCGTGTAAAAAGTGGAAAACCGGTAAAAAACAAAAACACAATTTAAGAGATCACAGATTATAAATCAAATAAATACATTATTTCGAATGTATATATGACATTAATCGGTTTAAATGTTTGTGTAAAGTGTTTGTTTGTTGGCGAAAAAAGAAATAAATACAAAATAAAAACACCTTTGGCTAAGTTTGGACAGGCGCCAGTCTAAAAATAGATCGTTTGGATTTGGAATGTTTAACAAACAGCAGCCAATAAGTATATGCAACCAACCAACCAACGAACCAACCAACCACTTATTATTAACTCGTATCGTAATCATTGACAAACAAACAACCAAACAAACAACCAAAAACAAACAAAATAAACAAACAAAAACAGACTAAAAATAAAACCAGCTGATTTTGTTGCCGTGAAAACAAAATATGTTTTTTTATTTATATAAATTTCTTGTTTATTTACAACATTTGACAACCACAGATATCAATATCAACGACCGACTTATATTATCTTTATAATAATCAAAAACAACAATAACAACAGCAACTACTGCAACCAACAACGAATGAGAGAGTACATCGCCAACAACAACAACAACATTGTCGAGTGTTTTGAGTAAAAATATAAAAACTATAAATAAAACTAAATGTTTGTTGCACAGGCGTAATAATAGTAACAACAACAACAACAATTACAACATACCAATGTAAATAGTGAACAAACAAACTAACGAACAAAATATGTAAAAACAAGCAAAGAAAAAAAATAATAATAAAAATAAAGAGAAGAAAATCTCCTCAAGTAATAAAAACAAGTCGAATGTTTGACTCCAACGTTGACAACAAACTTTGGAAAATCCTAATAAATAAAAATAAAAACAACAACAAAAATACCAACAGCAGCAGAAGAAACAACAACAGCACCACGAAAAGGCGCATCGTCAGATTTGATTATTGCCATTACACACCACTTCACATACATACAATTACAAACACAAAAAGGTTTCAACGTTCATTGCAAACGATCTTAATGTCCAGAGCTATGCAGAGTTCGATACGAAACAGTGTAGTGCTCGCACCCTGCACGAAGTCTTCAACTTCTGCCTCAAATACTTTAAATAAATTAATAAAAAAAATCAAATAATAAATCGCTTTAAAACGCCCGTGTTGCACGAAAAATTTAATTAGATTTCATCAACTCCAAAAAGGAAATGAGTAGACTTTAAGGTCCTGGCGGAAAGAAAAAAAAAATAAACACGAAACAACAACAACAAGAAATTTAA
The DNA here is from genome assembly GCA_004302925.2 of Cochliomyia hominivorax. NCBI lineage: Eukaryota > Metazoa > Arthropoda > Insecta > Diptera > Calliphoridae > Cochliomyia > Cochliomyia hominivorax. The sequence continues at coordinate 71,129,966 of PYHX02000495.1, read as the reverse complement.
ATAAATTAAAAAAAATTGTGATTCAAAAAAAGCAAAACCTTTGTGTGATAGACAAATAATAAAATATTACGAAAATATATTGTTTGTCCTTTTTTAAACAACCCTCGTAATTTACAAAAAATATATATATATAAAATATACAAAATTAAAGTTCCTTTTTCAAGTGATTTCAATAACGAATATAAAAAAAATAAAATTTAGAAAAATTTTAAATTTACGAAACGAAAATATGAAACTTTTGCTTGAGTCCTGTCAATAAATATTGAATAAATTATACCTTTAAACTCCTGCATTTGAGAAGTAAAGAAGGGATTTTATCTAGAGATCACTTGTTGTATGTATAATGTACAACAGTCATCGTGTCCCAAAATTTTGCAGGATTGTTCAGTTAGAAAACCACAAAAGTAAGTAAAAATCAAATATTTTATTAATAAAATTAAAATTATTCAAAATTTCGATTACTGAAATATTAGAAATAGAGAGAGTAGTAAAATCAGAGTATTTAATGAATCACGAGAATCTAGACAAACGCTAAGAAAAAGCTTTTATTTATTTATTTGTCTGTTTGTTTGTATAATGTTTTTCATCAGATAATAAATAACTCTTTGAGGTAGAGGTCGAAGATTAAATTTTATATTTTTTAATTTAAGGGGTACATTTTGGGAATGTATCCCTTAATTTAACTGTATAATAATTTGAGAAAGTTCGATGATTATGATAAGAGATTGGCAAAGCTTATAAATTAATTGTTTAATATTGAACTGAAACGATTCAAAGTCGTTTGTCGATATAATCAAATCATATATTTTAATTAAGTAATATTGATTAACATCGATAAGTGAGATTTAAAAAACATCAAATAAAATTTTTCATTTGGTTATTGAACAAATATTGATAAATAAAATAATTGTATTTAGATCTTTTTAATTGAATAAACTATAGTGAATATAACTTAAAGGCATTATGAATGGCGAAATTGTCGCTGCTTCCGGGTCAACATTTTTATGTAGAGAAAGTGATGAATATAAACTTTGAACCTAAGACTAAAAGGTGATTCAACCAAGACTCATGAAATTTATGTAAATTTTTCAATTTATGTACACAAAGATGTTGGATTTTAGCCAATCTCGAGCAATCATATGAAGAGTTTTTTATATCATGGAAAGACCTTGATTTCAAAACATTTTGAAGTTTATAAACTTAACCCGTTGTCAAATAAATTAAAAAGAAAAACGTATGACTTACAATTAACATCGTTCATTACGGACTTATTATGAACCGAGATATCTAACTTTAGGTTAGTGTGGATACATATAGATTATTAACTTTAAGTAAAAAAATTATTTTTTTCAAACTTTCTACTAAATTTCATTGAAATTGGAAAAAAAAACCTTTCGTAAGTTACAGATTTATCTCCACATGATTTCTAAAGTAAAACAGTTTTTGTAACGAAAGAGATGTATACTTAAACCATCGGGATCTAAATTCGTTAGTGGGACATTTAGTAGAAATAGAATTGAAAGCACAAAAAGATTTCCCAAAATATAGAAGATATTCGAAAAAAATACTTAAACTACAATAGAAAATTAGCAAGAAAAGGTCCATGGGTATATTAAGTTATATTCTCTTGAGATCAGTATTCTAATATCAATTTAATTATTAAATTATGTTGTTCAATGTAAGTCCTCTAAGGACCTAAATAGATGACTTTAAAGCGCCGAAAATATAATACTACTCTTACTTTAAAGTATACCGATCAACTAAGAGTCACATTATGTCTGGCCAGTTGGCTGACTGATTGTATGTCGGTCCATGTAACATTGTGAAAACCCTACGGGTCGCAATTTTATAGAATTATTGAATTATAGATTTAGAAACCCAGAAAACATCGTAACAAATTTTGCGGGTATCGGTCCATATTCCATGGTCTTCCTGTAATCCCTACTTCCGAAAATCGTCTTAGATGATGTAAATGTCACATATTTTTGAACACATGTCTGCATCATTATATAGAGTTTAATATAGTCGGTTTTAATCGACTGTTACAGTTTTTCTTTCTGTTAAAACTAAAATAATTCATTTTCGAAAGTTTACTATATATGAATGGGCACGATCTTATAAACGAACGAACTCTTGTTCTCACAAAATAAAGCCCAAATGAATGATAAGACTTCTATTTTTATTTTTTCTATTTTTTATTTTTATTTTAAAATAAATAATTTTATTTTTATTTAATTTAAAACATGATTAAAACACACTTTTTCTTTTTTTTTTTTTGTTTTTTTGGATTTTATTTTATATATTTTTACACTCGTTTGTTTATTTATTTATTTAATAAATAAAATATAAGTTTGTCCGTCCTTCCGTACGTCCGCGGTTCCGTCTGTCTTTCTGTCATTTATTATGTAAATAATGAGTTTTTTTCTGATAATTTCATTTCACATTCTATGGATTTGTTTGACTGATTATTTATAAATTTATAGTTATTTTATTAAGATGTGTTTTAGTTTATTAATATTACACATATACACACACATACACACTAGTTGAGTTTAAAGAATTTTAGAAAAAAATCTAGACCCTGAAAGAAAATTACCAAAAAAAAAAATACAAATAAGAATGTAAAGTCGGTCAAGCCAACTGTCTAATACCCAACACCACTTTGATTAAAAATGGCAGTTATGAAAACTCAATACAAGACCCTCGTATAATTTGATTTTCTGATTTGTTCTAAAGTGTGTTTTGTACATTGTTGTGACACTGAGATTTATGTTTAATTTATACAAGAAATTGTGATTCGACCCTCGTTTAATTTCGCACATCGACTTTTGCTAATGTTTATATTAATTTGATCAATTATTGTTACAAAACCAACGTAAATGTAAGACTTTTTACCCTGAGAAGTGATATTTGAAAGAGAGCTTGTATGGGATACATGAGAAATAATTCTACAAACTTTCGGTGGTGTAGGGTATAAAAAAACTCATACAAAGAATCTGTAAAATACAAAATAATTTTTTGATATTTCGACACGCGTAAGTATTTAGTTCAAAAGTTTAAATTTTTATTTATTATTTATTTGTTGTTTTTCTTTTTTTAGAAAAAAAGTTGAATGTTTTTTTTTCAATTTTAATTAAATTTTGATCTGAAATAAACTTTATAAGCCTTGATGTAAGACCTACATGTAATGTATACATTATTTTTGTTATTATTGTTTTTCTTTTCGTTGTTGTTGCTGTTGTTATTGTTGTTGTTATTGTATTTTTAAATAGATGTTGATTTTGAATGTTTGTAAGTTTCACTTCAAAAGAGGGAGAAAAGTAATGCCGATTTATTGTGTGTAAACCTTGTTTTGAAAAAGCAAATTTAATCTTCCGGTTTATTGATACTCTTTTGTTTTACTCTACATCAATCGTTATAGTTAGGGGTAGGGGTAGGGGTAGGGGTATTATACGTTTGTATTGAACTACATTAAAAGTGATCGTCTTTAGAAAAATTGGTGAGATCGAAAAATTCTTAATACACGAGTGACCATAAAAATTAATTGTTTTCAACAATCCCCTACATGGTCCTACAAAAAGTTGGCAGTGCATTCAGAGGTCTGCCATCAAACTATTTCCAGCGTCATTACACAGTACCAGGCGATCAAAAACCAGGTTCAGTAGAAAGTCAAAAATCGTATGTATTTTCAAAGAGTCCCCAACACATCCGGTAGGAAAACTGCTCAGTTAGCTCAGTGATTAGACTATTTGGTACAAAAAGTTAAAGCTAACTTGCAGGAAAGACATACAAGGCTCAAAAATTACTCTCAGCAATGCTGCTAAAAGTTAGAGACCAAAAGCTTGCTGCATTATGAATGAAATGAAGCTTATGTTCCTGTTCAAATTGTTATTAATGTTCGAGAGAATGTTGAAAAAAGTTTAGGACCAAAAAGCAGTCAAAATTTTGTTGCGGTAAAAAAGTCAATCATTTGTTAAAATACCGAAGTTTACATCAAGGAAGTTTTACTTCCATGGCTACTTCCATTCATAAGACATCATAATGTGTCCACATATTTTCGGTATAAGTTGGCATCTTATTACTATGGTAAACAAGTCTTTGAGTGGTAATGTGGTATTTGTACTTCCAAACTGCCCGGAGTTTAGGCCAGTTGAGAGGTATTGGGCTCTTATTAAAAGAGAATTGAAGAACACAAAAAAGGTGCCCAAAAGTGTGGTAGATTTTAAATGGAGATAGACTGGAATCACTATAAAAATGTTAATGGAAGTGTTTCCGAAATGGTTCAAAATTTCATCACTTGTGATTAAAACTATTAAAATATAAATTAAAATATAAATTTTATGCAAATTTTAACAATGATTTCAATCAAATAAGGAAACAATATGTATGTTAATAATTTTTTGATCACACTTCTTATACTAAAACAATATCATGATTGAAATGTGACAAAAGAGAAGAAGATTTAAAATCAGTAAAACTAAAAGAATAAATATATAAATTGGGCCTCAAACAAAATGTACGAAAACCTTTAGATCTTGAGTCGGTTGATACTTACAAGAGTTCATGAATTGTTAAACACAACGATAAGAGAAGGTTAACCACTGTTTTGTCACTCTTTCAGGAAACATATACATTTTTTTCTTCAGTATGAACTGGTCATGCATGAACAGATGTTTTCTCATTTCTTACTTAGATCCAGTTTGGACATGATATGAATGTCATTAAAGTGTGGTTATCGGGCCTTAGAGTTAAACCATTCATTTACGAGGAGATCTTGAGTGAATTGAATCTATAAATATATATATATATATATATATATATATATATATATATATATATATATATATATATATATATATATATATATATATATATATATATATATATATATATATATATATATATATATATATATATATATATTTATTCTCATAGCGAACATACCATAAGTTTTTAAATGAACTGATTTTGATGATTTTTGGCATAGTGATGAAATATATCTACATCTACATATATATTGGTCCATAAGTTTTTTTTCCTTCAATAACGATTTTCAAATATCAAATGAATATGTTTTACTTCAATTAAGCTGTTTTACCATTTTTGTACCTAAAAGAAATTGTTTACATATATTGGGAATATATTGAAATTATTTTAAGTATTCGATACTTTATTGGGTTTAAGTCACTTAGGGTACATCGCAAACTTTGGTTAACGTTGTTTCAATGATTAATTGATTTTCAGCTTTCCTAGATTAGTTAAGATTAAGAATGATGAAAGGAAACGTTTTATTTAAGGTTATACAACTTGTATCTTTAAATCATTACAGATGGTGTTTACAAAGGTACGTTTAATGCACAGCTCCTCTTCGGTAAATGCCTGTTTTTTAAATGCAGGCTCACCAGTACATCTGATGAGTTTTCCAGTGATTTTAGTTGGTCTTTTAGTCCTAGTAGTAGTTACACCTTTACAGGCTCAGCCCTTAATACCAAGTGGTAATAGTCATAATTTCGATTATAAACGTTATTGCAGCAGTTCCTTGGTTGAAATCTTAAGACTTATCTGTGGCGAAAGATATAGTCGTCAACAATATGATCTTAATGCTCGTAAGTTTCTCTTCCAAAACAAACATCCATTCCATTCCCGATAACTAAATATGTATAAATTGTTTTGTATTCAAATTATTTATAGAACTTTTTCTTTTTATATTCTTTTTTTCTATTTTATATCTCATTTCCTAAATATCAGCGAGCAATAGTGATAAATATAATTCGAATTCTTTGAAACGAAGTGCAACTAATAATGATAATGGAAATTATCTTAGAAGTTATGACAGCCATAGAATGAATGAGTGTTGCCTAAGACCCTGTGGTTATTCGGAATTGAGAACATATTGTACGCTAACTGAATGAGGACACGAGACGTTAATAATATTTCTAGATCTCCACAAATGAAGATGTTGATGATGATAATGATATCGATGAGATATTTCTTTAAAAGAATATTTTATTTTTAAATTATATATAAGAAATAATTATTATTAAAATAGAATTTAAAATTATATATAATTTATATTTAGGAAAGGGTAGTCTTATAGTCCACATATATATATATATATATATATATATATATATATATATATATATATATATATATATATATATATATATATATATATATATATATATATATATATATATATATATATATATATATATATATATATATATATATATATATATATATATATATACATATATATATAAATATAAATGAATTAAATCAAAATTGTAAATTATTTTTGTAGAAATAAAAATAAAAGAAATTATGGATTTTTAAAAATTTTAGACTTAATATTATTAAAAAATATTTTTCCTGAACTGATTAATAGAATAAATATTTATATTGACAATAAGAAATCGGGCGTATATATATATCATTATGGCATATATACGTTATACGTTGAGGTATCCATTGCGTGGAAAGTGCTTTTTGGACTTCCGTAGAATTAACTGGCCCATTAGCTCAGTTGGTTAGAGCGTCGTGCTAATAACGCGAAGGTCGCGGGTTCGATCCCCTCATGGGCCACGATCGACTTTTTTTTAATCAAAATGATTTTCAATTAAATTTTTTTAGTCATAATTTTATTTAAATTTTACTGTGTGACCTTTGACCTGTTCTGAAACTTTTTTTATAATGGTGCATGATGGGACGTGGGGTGGAGTGGCCCATTAGCTCAGTTGGTTAGAGCGTCGTGCTAATAACGCGAAGGTCGCGGGTGCGATCCCCTCATGGGCCAAAACTTATTTTCTTATACCTGTTTTCATAACATGCAGGACAGTTGAAATTATTGCTAGGAACAAGTAGTACATTTCCTTCCTTATAATACTTCAATAACGTATGTATAAGATCGTCAAAAATAATGGTTAATAAAGTGTGTGTGTGTGTGTGTGTGTGTGAATGTGAAAACCTCTTCACAATAATAATATTAACTGATAAGAATTTTGAAAGTTTGAATTTATAAAAAAAACAATTCATCTAACGTTTGGTTTAGATCACACTTAAGATAGTGACTTATCTCTATTTTTGGATGAGATATCTTAATCGTCAAAGAATCAGTTTTTTGGCGTTACCCCTATATACCACTTATAGAGGAATTATAACCTTTTTTAATAATTAAATTAGTTTTTAATAAAGTTTTATAAATAATATTTTCTTTAAAACTTCTTATTTGTTTCAGAAGATGTTTTCCCCAAAATATATAATCTCAACACGTCGTCGTATCTTAAGTTTAACAACAATTATTTTAGTCATTTACTTAATTGTGATAATTTATATGCCTTCACCTGCCCAAACACATCCCTTGTCACCACAAGATAGGCATGTCCCACAGAGACGTTACTGTAGTCAAGCATTATTTGAGGCCATACAAATAATATGCGATGGTCGTACCCGTTCTTTATCCAGTAAATTTCGTAAGTGATTTTAAATTTCGGAATTATTCAAAAATGAATTATTTTCCAATTTTTAGCTGACAGTTTTGGGAATCGAAAAAAAAGTCTTTTAAGACGTTTACTGCCCAGTGAAGATGTCATATATACTCCATCATTTAGTGGTGCTGCCCATGAATGCTGTCGTCGTCCATGCGGTTATTCGGAATTGCATGAATATTGTGAAGATTAAATCTTAAAAAAATAATAATAAGTATGAAAACAAAAGAAGTACTTCATCATTGATCGCTAATTTCATTATCATTCACCAATTTAAATTTTTATATAAAAAATAATATTATTTTATTTTATTTTATTTTACATAAAAGAAAACATACATACATACATACATACATACATACATACATACATACATACATTCATACATACATATGTTCGTTCGATCACATAATTTAGGCTGTTTAGACTTATTTGTTTAAGATTTTTCTTTATTATTAATTTTTTTTTTTAGTTTTCATTTTTTAGTTTTGTTATTATTTTAATTCTATAATTTTGTTTATTATTTTAACAAACAATTTCAGATTGTCTGTTTTATTTTTTAATTCTATACTAATTATAATTCTAACTCTAATCTATCTATATTTCTGATAATTCTATCAACAAGCTGTGTGTATATTTGTTTATTTTTATTTTTATATTTTCGTTTTAGCAAAATGTTGTTAGCAAATTTTTATTTTAATAAAAAATTTAAAAAGTTAAAAATTGTTGTAAAAATTTTATTAAATAAAATTGTGAATAATAAAATCTAAGTTTCGTTTTAATTTAAAAACATAAAGAGTAAGATCGAAAAATTCTTAACAAACGTTTTTAATGAAATCTTTTAATACAAATATTATTTTTATTTTTCTTTCATCATGTTACCTTTGTAAAACATGTCATGAAATCAAGTGACCAGAAAAAATTCGTATTTTCAACAAAACCCAACTTTGTCCTACATAATGTTGGTCTAGAATTCAAAGGCCTGCCGCCAAAGTCTAAAGTCAAAAACGTAAAAAACTTTGTCAAAAGAACTCCCAATTCATCTGGTTGGGGAGCAGCCGGGTATAAAAACATACAAGGCTCAAAAAGTTCCTGCAAAAAAGTTGAAGGCCAACAAAAGCGCAGCAATTGAAGTTAAGTTTTCTAAAAAATTATTCTTGCGGCATAACGGATTACGAAACGTTGATCTGGCAGATTTTTAGCAACTTCCAGGTCAAAAATTGTATACTGCTGATGCTCGAGGAAATGCTGAAGAAAAGTGGTGAACCTTAAAGCAGTCAAAATTGTTTTAAAAGTTTTTGGTATGCAAGCAATAGGCAGTTGCTGCAAACGAAGTCACTCAATAATTATAACCGAAATTTACATCAATGAATATTTACGAAAATTCTATCAAAGGTTACATCCATTCATAAGAGTTTATAATGTATCCACTTTTTCGGCCTGACTTTTCATTCTGTCACTATTGTAAATAAGTTCTTGATCGATTAAATAACAATAATGTGATATTTGTACCAAGAGAGGCAAATCCTCCAAGTGTAAAGATATTGGGCTCTTGTTGACAGAGGTGTTCAAAAATGTGGTAGATTTTAAATGAAATGAACTACCTGTTCGACCAAAGTGACAGAAAGCACTATAAAAATGTTAATGGAATAGAAATGGATTTTCGAAAAGATTCAAAATTTTAAATTAATCATATAAATTATATCAATCAAATATAAAAATGTAAGTTTAGTGCTTTCGTTTTTATTAACATGTATGTATGTTAAGACATTTCCAATCTCACTCTTTAATAGTTTTGTCAACTATTTGATACAATTTAAACCATAAAGAAAATTATTAAAAAATCAGGAGAGCAAACTCCGTCGTCTCGTTACTTGTTATCTCTTAAACTATAAAAAATAATCTATCAGTACGATAGGATTTTTCCAAAAAAAAGTGTCAAAGTGTTGTTCCCACGACAATTGGATCTCCGCTCCGGAAGGAAGTCATACTTGTTTTTTGTGGGATTTTATTTGCAGAATCCGATTATATCTTTAAAACCAGTTGAGATATAATGAATTTGGGCCATTTTTAATATGTTTATGATCCCATCTGTCCAAATTTGGGACCATATGGGGCGGCTCCTGTTAGTTTGCAAGGTTCAAAATTTAAACTTTACTTTCGTAAGTTATAGATTAATTTCCATTAAATGTTTCTTTTGAAATGATGTTATGACGCTAAGGCCGAATACATTGTTATCATTGGTGAAGTTTTCCAAATATTGAAAAACTCCTTCTCTAATAATCCCATTGAAAATAACAGACACCTCAATAATTGCTCTGAGCTAAGAACATTGTATCTTTTTAGTTCAATTTAGAATAGAATTTTTGATCATCTTCCAGTAAAGGTTTTTAGAAATGTTTCATAATACGATGTTTGTGCTCTTCATTTTTAATGCCGCTCTAATCTCAGCTCTATCATCATACGTCATCATATGAAAGTATAAATATAAATATGGAAATAAAATTCCGACAACAATAGCACTAGCAGAGCAAGGTTTGGATCCTGGGACCTCTGGGTTATGGGCCCAGCACGCTTCCACTGCGCCACTCTGCTTCACACGAAACTTTGTTTTATAATTGTAATAATAAGGACATGTATATTCTGAAAGTATATCCTCACTTTCTCCGCACAAGTAGTTCATCATCGTTTAAATCCACCATATTTTTGATCACCTTTTTTGTGCTCTTCAATTTTCGTTTAACAGGAGCCCAATTTCCTTCTACTGAACTTATCTCCAAACGGTTTGTAACAAATACCACATTATTGATTTGTACAAATCATGTGGCCTTAACATATTTAAACTATTTTAAAAGGACATCAAAAAGACGTGCATATCTTTAGCGCAAAATCCATTTTTTTTTGGTTAATTCCCCTAAATTTTTAAAGACTTTTGTGGTCCGCCATAAAAAATGTTTGACCATCACTGGTTAGACTCCTAACAATAGGCATTGAATATTAACTCGCAAATGTGTTAAGAAATTCCCGTTTTTATTTTGTGAAAAAAGGGAAAAGAAAAGCATTGTTGTATATCCTTAGAACAGTGATGCTCACAATTTTCTATTTTAGACTCGAGAGGTTAAACTACAAATTCTGCTTATTTCTCTCGTACACTATAAACGACATCTGCTCTCCCACAATTTGAGCGGAACCAGTATTAATTCAATGTTATTTTTTGCTGTTTCCTCACGTTCACTCACACACAGAAAATGAATAGTAGTGTTGGTGTGCATTGCTGCCGTAGAGTGACGATTTTATTAAGACACCAAATATTTTCTCTAAGTAAAAACTGTGCTATAAATTTTGATTTAGGCAATGATGTTTCTAACTGTTATATTTTATATTTATAAATATGAAAATGGCTGGTTATAAAAGTTACAAGTTTCACTTTCACAAAGTACAATAAATAACTTCCGCGTAACGTTAAAAAGTACATTTTAGATTTACACTATTAAAGGTGAGAATATGTGATTTTTTGTGTATTTGTTTCCTAACAAATAAATTCTGACATGCTTACTGTGAATGGAATGTGAATTGTCAAACTTATTTCAAAAACTGTTGCAGTTAAGTATTAGTACATCTTACAACCTGAAATTTTAACTTATATTCACCACAAGTCATAATCACCTCTCAATAAAGGTCCACTGCTACTTTAAATATTAAATTTGTTATTGAGCGTGTCACGATTTATTCCATTTATATGGATGACATAGAATATGCCTTCTTAATTTCATTGAAATTTGAATATTTATTTAATTTTCTTATTCGTCTGTTATTTTAGGCAGGTAACTCGTAGTAAAAAATATAAACGAATCCAAAAAATATATATTAAACGAACACAAACCATCGTTACTAGCAGAGCAAGGTTTCGATCCTCGGACCTCTGGGTTATGGGCCCAGCACGCTTCCACTGCGCCACTCTGCTCTTTATTCTAAATTGTTACAATACATTTTTAAGTACAAATTTTAAAAATAAAAGCTTGGATCCTTGAAGGATATAAAATAGGCACGCAAATCAATAAAACATTCCCTTTCATAAAATGTAAATTGGGCTAAATACGTTTTTATTGCAAATAAGTCAGTTTTTACCGAGGTGCGCAAATTAGTTTCCAGGTTTCCCGCCTCGAAAATTAAGACTATAAATTCTGCCTACTTTACACGTGCACTACATTGAGCATAATCCATTTAATGTGATTTTTGCTGATTTACTCACCTAAAGACAAAGTAGTGTGGTTGGGCATTTCTGGTTAAGAAAGCAACTTTCAAAATATACAATTTACACTAGCAGAGCAAGGTTTCGATCCTCGGACCTCTGGGTTATGGGCCCAGCACGCTTCCACTGCGCCACTCTGCTTACATCGCTCTTTTGGTAGAAAGAGTGATATCAATATAAATATTGATATATAGAATATTTCAATAAAATATTGATATGCAATTACGATTTTTATTGAAAATTGAAAAAAAAATTCATAAAACAGGATACAATTAATGTTTTCCTTTTAATTAAAATTAAATCAATGTTATGGTTAATAAAGTGTTCATCGGGGCCCATTAGCTCAGTTGGTTAGAGCGTCGTGCTAATAACGCGAAGGTCGCGGGTTCGATCCCCTCATGGGCCAAAATGTTTTTTTGTTACACTTCAACAATAAAAAATGAACAAAAAGTAATGTCCCTTCTATTTGTTGAGTGCAGCCTGTCTATCAACATAGATCGTTACGCTGGAGTACACCGCAACATGATCCCTGATCAACTCGGTCGCTCTTCATTAAAGCCTGTAAAATAAGATACCTATCGATGAATTCCTTTCGGGTATTACCACCTTTAGGGCACCGATAAAGTATGCCGTAGGGGCCACATAATCCGTCCCATAAGCCCATTTCCCGCAGTACCTCTATGTGTCCTACTGTATACAATCATAAAAATATGACAAATTTTAACTTCATTAATTAATTTCTACTAAAAATCCTTTAATTATCAATTTTTTCCTGTTCACATCTTGTTGATTTACCTGTTTACGAGTACAAGACGTCAAAATTTTACAGATGGAAGGACACATTACAACAACAAGAATAAAATAAAAAGTTACTCACTTTGAAAAGTGTCAAATAAATGTTTACAAAAAATATGAAAACATTGAAATCGTGAAATTTTGTCGAGATTTTTCGCAGTCCCTTTCTGATGAATGGAGGAGCGTTTCCAGTGAAAAATTACTATATTTATGGTATATCATTTGAATTTGTTGTAAATTTGTTACAAAAACTAAAATATTCTCAAATAACGTTTCACTTACTGTGAAATGCTGAAATTTTTGGCTTCGTTAATCGTGAACAGGTATAGCAAAGAAACGTCTTAAGTTAAACTTTAAAAATATATATTTGACAAACTGTATTTACAAAAGCTCTTTTGGTATTAATGTAAAGTTTTATACCGATTAAACATAAAACAAATTGAAATGACATAATCATTCTATATACATTAATGCAAATCATGATATTTCTATATTGGTCTAAACTAGACCGTTGTATGCCCGGCTAGCTCAGTCGGTAGATCATGAGACTCTTAATCTCAGGGTCGTGGGTTCGAGCCCCACGTTGGGCGAACAATATTTTGTGTTCCATTATTATCAATGAATAATATATCGTTACTTAACTATAGTTTAATTTTGTGAAGCCGATGGGGCCCATTAGCTCAGTTGGTTAGAGCGTCGTGCTAATAACGCGAAGGTCGCGGGTTTGATCCCCCATGGCCAGCGATTTTATTAAAAAGATTTTTGATTGTGTTGGATCAGTCAAATCCCTTGTGTCAAAATTCCGATTAATGACATATTAAATTATATACACAATATATAATATGTCATACTAGATGATTTTATTATATAGAGCTAGTTGAAAACGGTTCGAAAGCATAATTTTTTTAATGTGCGGAGTCTCTACTAATCTTCTCCTCTGTTTCAAGTTTGGTGGGTTTTGAACCATGGAAATTTCATTGAGCTCGGACCATTAATATGCCGGATGGAACGAAATAGAAAAATTGGCTCAGATTTTAATTTGATGAGAGTTTAATGATTTCTTTTTAGAGGTACATAATACGGTAAGGCATAGAAATATCGGAGGGAGTTAGTATTTTCGTATTACTTTAAAGTAATAACTCAAGTATAAAGTTTTAAATTATAATTCAGACAAACAAGAGTGATAGTGGTAAATTCAAATTGAGGCAGAATGATAGGTACGATATGCCCGGCTAGCTCAGTCGGTAGAGCATGAGACTCTTAATCTCAGGGTCGTGGGTTCGAGCCCCACGTTGGGCGAACAATATTTTGTGTTCCATTATTATCAATGAATAATATATCGTTACTTAACTAAAGTTTAATTTTGTGAAGCCGATGGGGCCCATTAGCTCAGTTGGTTAGAGCGTCGTGCTAATAACGCGAAGGTCGCGGTTTCGATCCCCCCATGGGCCAGCGATTTTATTAAAAAGATTTTTGATTGTGTTGGATCAGTCAAATCCCTTGTGTCAAAATTCCGATTAATGACATATTAAAATATATACACAGTATGTGTCATACGAGATGATTTTATTATATAGAGCTAGTTGAAAACGGTTCGAAAGCATAAATTTTTTGAATGTGCGGTGTCTCTAATAATCTTCTCCTCTGTTTCAAGTTTTGTGGGTTTTGAACCATGGAGCTCGAACCATTAATATGCCGGATGGAACGAAATAGAAAAATTTGATGAGAGTTAAATGATTTCTTTTTAGAGGTACATAATACGGTAAGGCATAGAAATATCGGGGGGAGTTAGTATTTTCGTATTACCTTAAAGTAATAACTCAAGTATAAAGTTTTAAATTATAATTCAGACAAACAAGAGTGATAGTGGTAAATTCAAATTGTGGCAGAATGATAGGTACGACATGCCCGGCTAGCTCAGTCGGTAGAGCATGAGACTCTTAATCTCAGGGTCGTGGGTTCGAGCCCCACGTTGGGCGCTCCAAGGTTTTTTTTTAAGAATTTCCTCAGTCACAAGTTTTAAGGCATTATTTAAATCCAGCGATCAGAATCTCTTGTTGATCAATTAAATTATCAATTCATTAATATACATAATACATATTGTTTAAGTGGAAAGGTTTTGAATTTGATTTCGTCATTGGAGCTTAGTATCTAACTCCTGGCCATATACGATTTGCGGAAAAAAGCCGGAATGGCCCATGAGGGGATCGAACCCGCGACCTTTGCGTTTTTAGCACGACGCTCTAACCAACTGAGTTAATGGGCCGTTGAAAATATCCTTGTATTTTAATTTATTGAAAATAAACTTTTTAAAGAGTGAGCTAAAATATAAGTTTCAAAATTCGTAGTCATATGAATTTTTAGAAATTTATTCCAAAGTATATTGAAGAATTATTTCAAATATATTTGGATATATTTGGATATATTGGGATATATTGTACGTCCTTTCATACCACCAATTATTATTATACTGTTCTTTGATAATCTGATATTATAAGATATTATGAAGAGTCTAATGCTCGTAGTAAAAAGAACTTTCGCGCAACGTGGGGCTCGAACCCACGACCCTGAGATTAAGAGTCTCATGCTCTACCGACTGAGCTAGCCGGGCAAATATATGCCATTGGACTAATTACGATTTCGTGTTCAATACAAATACAATTCTTATATATAGTTTTATATATCAACTGTTCAACTTCTGTTAATTTGTGAGCAAATAACGGCATTATTTACTTATTTAACTAGAAAATATACAAATTCAGCCATCTTATTGATATCCAGAGTTTAACTCACGTAATTATTGATCCTGATCCATGCAAGTGAATGAATGAGGTGTTAACATCATCGTTCTGGTTTCATGCAGATTGGGACTCTAAAAACAAAGTTTATTAAGACGGAAATTGAGGAACAATAGCAGAGAAAATCTTTGACTCATCTTTGTCCTCATTAAAAAGACTTCTTCAGAAGTCATTAAAATTCGAATTTGCTCCCTTAGAATGCGTTCCTATCGCACGAAGAACGGGGATATCAGATATTACTCTTTGAAGAATTGTCCTCGACATTTACAGAATAAAGTTTAGGCGTAAAGAGGATCGAGGTTAACCTCTATACGCATAAATTTTATTCTAGAGGTTCGAGGTTAATATTTATACGGCTTAACTTTATTCTGTGACTCGTCGAGTTGTGTCGAGCAGTTAATTTAATTTGGTCATCATTCCTGCACTAACATCTGAGTGACAAGATCTATAGAAGATTTTCGTGCTGTCAGACTGATGTTTCGATTTTCATGTCAATTGAAAATATATAATCAAACATTCTATCAAAATATTTAACAATTTTTTTGAGTGTATTATAAAAGTATATTACATATGGCCAATTAGCTCAGTTGGTTAGAGCGTCGTGCTAATAACGCGAAGGTCGCGGGTTCGATCCCCTCATGGGCCAACTTGCTTTTTGCATATTTATTGTAATGCCTCAAATATAGAATATAGAACTTATTTAACATTCAGAAATATTTCTATATAATACTCTACTCTATTTTCTTATTATTAATAATACAAACGACACTTATCAGTACTTATTCCATAATTTCCGTTTAATTTAGAATTACTTCGCCATGAAATATGCATAACAAATGCATTTCAAGTTAAAATGGGCTTTTTAATTGATCTACAGGGACCAGCAACGTTTCAGGTGCTAGGCCCTGCGTCTGACTTATTAGCGAAGTTGGTAAGAACATCGTGCTTATAACGCATTTTTTTAAAAACCTATGGGCTCACAATTTTTTTTCCACTTTTATTACATCCTACCGTATAAGCTTTTGTTTAGATTAAAAGCCTTTTAGTAAGAGTATTTGTTGATATAGTACACTAAGTAAACCTAAAGAATGAGGCCCATTAGCTCAGTTGGTTAGAGCGTCGTGCTAATAACGCGAAGGTCGCGGGTTCGATCCCCCCATGGGCCAAACGGAACTTTTTGTTGGAAAAACTGCATTATTACAGAAGATTCACTCAAGGCTTAAATGGGGTGGATGGATTCAAATTCCGAAACAACCTATGTTATGATCTCGTAGAGCTGTTAAAGACGGGACGTTTAGTTACTATTGAATATTCGACGGAAAATTCGAATTTCTATCGGATTGTCTGCCAAAGAAAATGTCGAACATCCTTTGACAGATGACGAGACATTCCAACGCAGAGTTAATTTTAACAAGGGGTAAGTCACTATGGTAAATCCGGTAATATTGTTGTGGATGATGATTGGGGTGTGAAGACGGACCATTTGGTCGGCGATTAACCTCAGTCATATTTCATGGCGAAGTAATTCTATATTAAACGGAAATTATGGAATAAGTACTGATAAGTGTCGTTTGTATTATTAATAATAAGAAAATAGAGTAGAGTATTATATAGAAATATTTCTGAATGTTAAATAAGTTCTATATTCTATATTTGAGGCATTACAATAGATATGCAAAAAGCAAGTTGGCCCATGAGGGGATCGAACCCGCGACCTTCGCGTTATTAGCACGACGCTCTAACCAACTGAGCTAATGGGCCATATGTAAACCATGAAAAATTTTAACCAAGCATAAAGTTGCTTTTATAATACACTCAAAAAAAAAAAAAATTGTTAAATATTTTGATAGAATGTTTGATTATATATTTTCAATTGACATGAAAATCGAAACATCAGTCTGACAGCACGAAAATCTCAGATATGGAATCGTCTATTCTGTTTTGATATATTAACATAGTTTTTAGTTGACCAAAATTCTAAAGTAAATCCAGATTAAAACTTATATTCATAAAAATGCAATGAAATGAATATAAGTTAAGTTAAAGTTAAACTTGAAATTTTAATGTAAAGTATTTGATTTTAAACTCTTATATACACGGATCTCGGCCAAATAATACAACAAAAATAGCATATGATTTATTCGAAAATTCCGAATAAACGAAGAACTCAGAAATGTTAAGATTAAAGCGAAATAAAACGAAAATACGAAAGTTTTTTTAATTTTTTTTTAATTTTTAATAAAAAAATTGAGTTTGAATTAAGAAAAAATTAAAATAAAAATGTTTATAATTATGTTTAACAGCCGAAGAGAATGGAGAGACTGATAGAGAAAGAGAGAAAACAGAAAACACCGACAAATTTAAATCAGCTGTTTTGAAGGCAAACTAGTAGATACAAAACTATGTTTTCTTCATATTAGTTATAAGTATTTTACAGATACAAATACTATTTTGCTCCCTTCCATTTTGCAGACTGCTTTAAGAGATTTTTTTTTAATTAAAAAGAGTAAAAAAATTGAGACCATCAACTCAATTAAGCGCTCATACTCAGTTCATTACCTTTTTTTCTGAAAAAAAGTTGCCAAAGTTGAATAAAGTTTTTAGGAGGGTTTAATCTGAGAAAATTAATTAATTGAGTGAATATATAATTGATTGAGACAAATTAAATTTTATATGTAAAACAATATTAAATTCTTTTATTTTACATTTTCTATAAACGAAAATTTTTAACGGAAATTGGAAACGTTTATTTTAAATATTTATTAGGGGATTCTTGATAAACAATTTGTTGGTTGGGAGCAAAATATATCTGGCAACAATAATTTTTGCTCGTAACATATTTGTTCTCTCCCTCTCTCTTACACACTATTATTTTTATTGTTATTATTTATTTTTATTAATTTTTCTTTTTAATTTAACATATTTTTTTTTGCTTTGAAAGTTTCTGGGAAAATCTTCGACATTCAATTTAACCTGTTTTCTAATGAAATAATTTGTCTAAATTTCAAACTATATTTTTGTAAGTTATTTAACTGTGTATTTTAGATAAAGATAGATAGATAGATAGATAGATAGATAGATAGATAGATAGATAGATAGATAGATAGATAGATAGATTACAAAGATATTTGCCAAATATATTTTTCAAATGTATGTTTGTATCTAGATACATTTTATTTGTGAGTATTTTGACATCAAAATTAGTAATTAATTTGACATTTATTTATCCTACACAAACTTTTTAATATTTTTAAAAAGACTTTTATTGTTTAAAATTGAAATATTTTTATAAAATTTTTAACAAACACGATTTTTTTTTATATCTCTGCTAATTTGCAAAATTCTTCTCTGTAGATTGTTTCCACCACCACAAGAGGCGAAGAGGGAATATAAATTTTTTCATTTTGTGAGTAACGCTAAGAATCAGCTCAGACCCCATAATGTATAATATATATATATATATATATATATATATATATATATATATATATATATATATATATATATATATATATATATATATATATATATATACATATATATATATATATATATATATATATATATATATATATATATATATATATATATATATATATATATATATATATATATATATATATATATATATATATATATATATATATATATATATTCTTGCATCAAATCAAAATTTGAGTCGATTTAGCCATATCCGTCTTTCTGTTGTTGGCACGCTCACATTCTCAATAATTGACATATCTCATTGAATTTCGTTTTTGTTATAGTCCTGAGAAGTTTCCTTTTTAAAATTAGAAGATATAGACCGATATCTGCTGCATTCCCTTAATTCAAGCAATTTTTTCGTAAAATTGTCATTTATAAATCGACAAATTTTGCCATAATATTAAGTTATATGTACTTTATTACCATTTCAAAAATGATCATAATCGGTTCAGTAGAAAAAAATTATATTCAAAAATATAACTAATTTTATTACTCATTGAGTGCCCCGTGTTATATTTAAGAAAAAATTGTATGTAATGTATACGCCAGTGTGTGTGTGTGTGTGTGTGTGTGTATGTACGACAAATTACGTATTTCTTTACACGTATTGTGGTGGAGGGTATTGAAAACTCGCTATAGCCGAACATAGCAGTCTTACTTTTTTGTTATTAAACATTGTATATTTTTATCGTATTTATTATTGTTGTTATTATTATTGTGTTTTTGTTGCTAATATTCAACACTAGATGGCGTTAATGGTATTAAATTAGTTTTAAAATATTTCCGTACATAAATATATTGGCAGTGATATCTATATTTATTTCAAGATAATGAAATATTTATATATATAATTTGTGATTGTTTTTTTTTTTCGTTATGAAAACATTCTGATGATAAAAGTGAAATTTGTGCTGAAATTTAATATTCTTCTCATGTTTGCTTAAGGTTAAATAATGTTATTTATTTTCTCATTTTTTATGGAAAAAACTCGAATTATTATAATATGAAATAAATTTAAATTTGTTGGAAACTTAAAATATTTTTGTTTATTATTGCAACTGCTTTTTTGGTTCCTTAACAGATTGCTATTGAAATATAAGGATTTTTATATTCTTGAAATTAAAATATTTCACACGATTGTAGAAGTATGGTAATATAAATTAGACGTCAACTGATGATGACGATCCTTATGTTTTTCGGCATTAAGTACTCTTTAAGGGCGATTCTTATACAAAAATTGTTGAGTTAGTAAAAAGGCATCTTTAATAATCTTCTTCTTCTTTAAATTTGTTGAGTCGATTCTAGCTTTTTTTGAATTACGAAAACCATGCAGCAAATGAGCGATAAATAAATTAGTAATTAATTTATCGGAAGTATAGAGAAATCAATTAAATATTACAGTTCAGTCAATGATTTAAACAAAGAATTTGACGACGTTATATGATTTAGCTTTATAATGTTCTAGATGAATAACACTAAGGCGTTATGTTCTCTCAAAAGCTATGTGTTTTTGACTTACTATTTTTGATATTTTGATGCCCTTTTAGATGAAACATATATGACGTGCAAAATAAATCTGAATATGAATTTTACGGAGATAAAAGATAACTGGTATGACCTTCAGTGTGGCGTATATGTATAATCGAAGTTTCATGTCAGGGTGTGCAAAAAAGATATCCGACCCCAATAGATTGAATGGAATGATACACATGAACCTGTGACACTTGTGGCCGTGAAGAAGTTTTAGAACTCAGATGGATAAGGAACTTATTTTTGGCAATGTAATTGAACTACAAAAAGTTATATAACGAATCTTGTATAATTTTTTTGTGTATTTGATTGTACATGATATTATGGCGTTGGTAATTATACGAGATAATTTGAAACAAGTTGAATTTAAGGATTTATACATAGAAATTTTGGACAAAACCTTGCAAAATTTTAGAACATCATCATTTAGAACATTTTTACATTCCTATTGACTGAACCATTGATTATTATAATATGACATTCACAAGTTACGGGGAGAATGTGATTTTCGGAAGTGAGTATTGGGGGGGATGGAAAATTATGAACCGATCCTGAAAAAAAAATACTTTATGTTATGTAATTTCTATTCAATAGACATTTTGAATTGGGCAAAACAACTGCTTCTACAAAATTCCAGCAAGACACATTTAAAATTGTGACCTGAAATTTAACTGTCTCAAAAACTACATTGGTCACATACATCTGCACAATCGCATGGTACTGTGGTGGTAATATTGGGTATAAAAAGAAACATGTGATGATTTACCCAATTTCCAGTATGAATGTAGTATATTTAATTCCATTAGATAAAAAAGTATTTTAGCCATATTTATAATCATATCAATATGTTTGTTTGTATGTTCATTTTTGATATCTAGAAAATATGAATCTGAATTAAAAAATGTGTTAGATACATATCAGGTTAATAACAGTTAACTGGTATGTTAAATATATGTTCTCCTCACAAATAGTAACTAATTAATGTCAATTATACGAACATGTATATACAATATATACACGTGAATGTGAATGTAAGTATGTACTGTTATTGTTGTTGTTTTTTTTTCTTTGTATAACTTGATTACGATTTAATATAATTTAATAATAATTAATGAATGTAAATAAGTTTGTTCATTGCAAAAACAACAAAAACAACAACAATGAAAACAAAAACAATTTATTTATTATATAGAAATTGCAATGTATATGTATGCATGTATGTGTGTATGAGTTTTATATTAAATATTAATACATCTATAATTATTTCCTTTTTGAATTGTTGTAACAAATATAAACAGAGAAAGAAGGAGACATTTAGTATGAAAATATGTAAATTAATACAATAAATAGATAATTATACTAAAACTAATGTAAAATAAACTAAACTAAACTAAACTAAACTAAACTAAATAACTAAATATCAATATTTAGTGAGTAAAGTGAAAGAGTTTATATTATTTGTTGTTTATTATGTTAACAATACAATCACACAAGTGTGTATGTATTACGTGCTATGAGCATGTATTTATTAACTAACAGTCCCTCTGTTCGTTTGTCTTTTCGTACGTCCGTCAGTTGTTAGTACGAATATCTTTATGCCTAATTAAGTTTCAAACTTGTTTTCACTTAATTTACACTTATAGATGTGTATGATTGTTCTCTTATCGAAATTTGTTTTCATATTTATATTTATTGTTTTCATTTACTTCAGTTTCTTTTGCACAATTCTCATTGAAACCAAACTGAGTGACGACTCCGCGTGTCCGCTCTATAGATATTTATGAACAATGTCATATGAATTACTCTCATTGATAGTTAACTCTCTAATTATTATTGTTATGAGAGTTTAGTGAGTGAGTGAGTACACAATTATTTTACTCTTTTAATTTCGTCAAATGCTCTTTTTTTCCAATAAATTGTTTGAATCTCTGTAAGCAACTACATTAACCTCTTTTTTTCTGCTGTGTTGTTGTTGTTGCTGTGGTATCTTTAAGTTGCAGAGTGTGTTTAGTTGTAGATACATTTGTATCTCAGAATGTGTGTTATGTTTGTGTTTTTTGTGTAGATTCGTTTTTATTCAAGTATTCTTTTGTCCGTTAACTTTATTTAAAAATAAAAATTTCATAAAATCAGTCGTTCGTTGGCAATGGACGGGTTATTGCAGCGGCGCACAAAATGGTGGTTGGGTTGGGTCCACGTCCCTCGTTTCAAATTGAGAAATAACACGTGCATGTACGAGTTATAGACTGATATCGTCATATTCTTTGGTGTTGGTCTGTTTTTTTTTGTTTTGCTTTGAAAACTAAACAATGAAAAACAAAAAGCAAAAACAATGTTCATGTCATAAAATCCACTTGTATAAAACTTGTTGTTGTAATTGTATACATTTATTTGCTTTTAGCCAGAGATCTATTGAGTTGAATTTTATACTCTGAGCAAATTTTGTAATGGAAAATTTGTTGTTGTTGTATTTCATTTCATTTTTTTCTTTTTAGTTTTGTTTGCAAGAAACAACAATGGTTCTCTTTTTTTGTTGTTGTATCTCTTACTTAATGATTACTTAGCATTTACTTACTTAACTAAAAATGCAAACAATGATACATACTCACTATATACACATATACATATGTATAAATATGTATGCTAATTTAAATCTACATACATACTGATACTTTTATATGGAAGTGTGTATTATTTCATTTTCTATATAAAAATATTTTTGTTGTTGCTGTTGTTTTTAAATGATTTCTTTTAATTTATTTATTTAATTTTTGTTATAGTTTTTGTATTTTGATTTTTCTTAAAAATTTTATTTTTATTTTTAATTGTTTTTTTTTTTTTTGTTTTGCATTGAGAATGTCCGAGAGGGTGCTTTATACATGTACATTTATAAAAATACAATAACATATTTGTGGATTCGACTTAACAGTTGGCTACAAATATAAATACATACGATTATGTATATTCGCGTATGTATGTTCATATGTTTATAAATGAGACATTCGTAAATACACATATATATATGTTCGTGTGTATATAAAACGAATTATGAACTTTTATGCCTCTGGATTTGAAATCGTATTGTTGTTTTTGTTGTTGCTTTTACTGTTTGTAGACTATCAGGTCACTACCACTTTCGTTTTGTTTTGATTTGTTTTTTATTAATAATTGTTTTTTGTTATTTTATTCTTAGTTTTTTGTTTGCTGAGAATTTAGGTCTTTTGATTTTTTTAATTAAATAAATTAATTGATTTCGTTCTTTTGCTTGTTCAAAATTTTGAAATTTGTTTTTCTTTCAAATTATTAATGACAATTAATTAATTATTAATCATTTTTAACAATTATTTTTCAATTGACACTTTATCACTTTCTTTATCTTGGAAATATATTTGATTTTAATTATGAATGTCAATATTGCTGTTTTCACCATATCTCGAAACGTCGCATGAGTAGTTCAGCTGAATCTGATTTATTAAGATAACGTTGAAATAGGATACTGACAAGTTCAGCTTAAAGACGTTAAGATTTAAACATAATATAATTAGTATTTAAATTTCTTTAATTTAATTTATACTCAGAAATTAATTTTCACTATTATAAGCCACAATATTTCTCATATTTTCGGTTGTATATAGATTCTTTGCAGAATTTTATGCAACCAGCTTGATCATAATTCTTAACTTTTGATCAGCTGGATAACATAATGGTAGCAGAGGAATGCGTTATAATAACTTTTTTTATACAGTTAGAAATGAACGAAATTTTGGCTAATTTTTATAAATTTTAGAGAAATTGAATTGCTGCAAAATATTTTATAATTAAAATATCTCTCTAAAATTTTGAAAAAAAATATAATTCTAGAATATTTTCTAAAGTTCCAAAACTTTGAAAATTTTCCAAACAGAGATCTCTTGCATTTTTATCAAGATTTGTTGGAGGTCGATCAAGCCAGTATGAACATTTTGACTAGTCACTCCAAAGTGATTCCAAACGATTTTGAAATACTTTAGGCAGAGAAATCCGTTTAAATAGTGTTTTTGACGTTTTTCTTATTATGATCACCCTTACAAATGTAGCTGTACATTAAGGATTATTTAATGATGAGTTCAGCTTTGCGATTTCAGATTTTAACAAACAAAGATAATTTTTGCCACAAGCTCCAGAAAATTTATTTTAGATTTATTTTGAAATAATAAAATAATTACAAAGTTTGGAGCACATTGTTAAGAGTAGTCATGATACAATATTATAGCCTTGTATGTGGTCGAATATTGTGGTCAAAAGTGAATCAATTGCTTTTTTAAGATCACCTGTTATCGCCTAATATGATTGAAAAATCTCATAAAGCAAATATCTTTACTCCAAATTCAAAACATTATAATTGCGTCATGTGATTATCGTAATATATCCATTTTGCATCATTAGCAACAATACGTCAAATTGTATGTAAATCGAACCCGCCGATTTGAGAAAATTTTTTCATTTTCACTTTACTCTGTAAGAATATAAGTTTTTAAGCAGATGATCAGTTACTTTATCCTTTAACCCTTGGAATATTAATTGTTAAAATTAAAGATGTTGAGATTCTACCACCCGATATATCATTGAAGTAGAATGGGTGATATAAAGTCATTAACCAAAAATAAATATCTTTTGTCAATTTTTATCCAGAAACTTTGATATAGAAACCTGATTTTAAACTAAAAATTATATTACCGTGTTCTTTAACTTTATAAACATCTGTGAAATGTACTAATATCGAATTAAATATCTTCTTTACATTACATTACATTTACAATATCTTAAAAGCTTCTTTTTTCATTTTAAGAGATTTCAAATCGAACGAGTTCAACTTGTTGTTATTGGATTTATAATTGATGCTTTATTTCATATTTGAAAGAAACTCTTAAAGTCATGTACACATAATAATACCAGTCATATTAAAACTAAATAATTTATGACTGTTGTAATTCCCATTCCATAGAATGGAATAAGAAAAAAATATATACAGAGAAGTAGAGGTATCGGTATATCTTCAAATGTTGACACTTGTAATTCATGTATTTCAATCTTAATTTCAATATTGTCCTCCAGAGTTGATATAATATATATATATATATATATATATATATATATATATATATATATATATATATATATATATATATATATATATATATATATATATATATATATATATATATATATATATATATATATATATATATATATATATATATATATATATATATATATATATATATATATATATATATATATATATATATATATATATATATATATATATATATATATATATATATATATATATATATATATATATGTTTATTATATCAACTCTGGATGTATGTATGTGCGTTCGTGTAAGTATTTCTAAGTATGTTAGTTTAATTCATAAACAACCTCATCATTAGACTCACAGAACACAAACTTTTATTTATGTTCGACAAAAATGATATACATACAAAACGACATACGGACCAACCGACAGACATCAATCTAGTCGAATGAATATTTGTTCCAAACGATACTCAATTCACATTCTTTAAAGTTGTTTGTAGCTCTTATTATTCTTATTCTGTTTGTGTGTGTGTTTCTTGTTTATAAAATGTTGGCCTGAGACACTCTTGTACATTTATTTTCAACGTTTTGTATGTTTGTAGCGTAATAAAATACCCCGTTATAGGTCACGTATTCGTCATCAAATTGCACAACACCTCGGCGACCTCTTTGTCAGTGTAATACGGTAAAATGTTTGTAATCCGGACAGGTTATTAACTATTTTTAGGATATTATATAAGAGGTTAAGGAATATCGAAGGAAGAAAGTATAATTTCAAGAATGACTCTTAAAGTTAAATATCGACTTCGACTATTAGGATGAATTGCATATGTATTTACTCCTCGGAATAGTTATATATATACACACAAATTGTCCTTAAACTGATCCCATAACGTGGATTGAGTAATGAAAATAACATTCGGTTTTTGTATTACTATAATACTGATGGGCTGTAGATACTATTCTTGGTTACTCCTTTGAAGAGGTAAAAAAGCCCTTAATCTCTAATCAACGTTAGGTCAAACTGTTGAATATCTTAAGACTACCAATAATTTCTTCTTGAGACAATCTCGGTTTAGTAGGAAAAATTATAGGAACAAATGTGAATCAGTAATTTAAGGTGTCATATCTGACAGCAGTTTCTGTTATTTACTATATCATCGATATAAATTCCCTATTTTTGAATAGGGATTAAGGCACAGTGATGAAGAACCCCATAAACAAATGAATCTTCTTATATCACAAATCTCTGAAACTTTTATTATTTTTATTCGTAAATTATATACACAGGTTAACTGAACCAAATAAACGAATTCATATCATTTACAATTATGATTTCAAGTATAATTGCGCTCTGCCCTAAAACATGGTTAGGGCAATGTAAACCTGTTCAATTGGCTTTATAAAATCTTAAATAGCCCAAAGATATAATTAGGATATAATTTGGTAGTGAAACTCCCGTGGTTAATTATTTTTTGATTCCTTTAAATGTCCTCTGATAATTTTCCAGAAACGCTTCACTATAGTTTTAAAATATTAAATTAGATACAAAATTTTTTTCAAAACTTTATTCAAAATATTAAGCTGTGGTCTAGGGGCAGGTGTCATTTCGGATGATATTGTAATATGCACTTCATAACGGCTTCTTGATGAATGCAATGTATTTCTGTATAGTATGCAAGCTTCTAGAGGACCTGGAAACTTACGGAAGTATCGGAATATTTTTTGAAACCATACGTAACTAAATCCCTTTGAGTCGGCAGGTAATGAACCGGCCTATGAGCTATCCAGGGAAGGTTCTGCATCTTATATATCCAATATGAAGTCAGTTGTAATTCCATATGTTCATATTAGGAGCAGTATTTGAAAATACTTTCTCAAAAGGGGTCGAAGATAGATGGTCTGAATTAGGACGCTAAGAATATGTGGTATATTTTCAACCAGCGATGTTCAAGATAACTCCTGATCATAGTCACAGGGATGTATCTAGGTTACTTTAAGTACTCACGAACACCTTGTGTTAGGAGGGCATACAAGTAGACTAGAATTACCCTTGAATGAACATGTTATTCACTTCCTTTGTGAATGCTCTGGATTGGCACTCAAAAGGAAAGAATTCTGAACGACTACATAGTAGACTCTGTAAAGTATCACACGTCAAACTAAATGACCTACTTAGACACCTTACGGAGATGGGATGGATCTCGTGAACTACCATAGTAACTTTACCTAAATTGAAATGTATCTTTTAAATTTTTCATGGAAAAATCTCTTGAAAGATTCAAATTTATTTTGATGTATTATGCCCCAAATGTTTCTTCCAATTTAACGTGTATCTTCTGTACTTTTTCAAAGAACCAACAACTTTTAAATCGAAAAAGAGAGAGAAAAATAAAAAAGTTAAAAGAATAAAAATAAAAACTTTGTACTCGTTTTATTTCCTTTGCCATTCAAATTATTCTAAAAGTATATGAATATTCCATACGATCTATTCCATACGAACGGACTTTTTTCTTCAGTTTTTTTTTTTACTGGATTCTACAGAGTACGAATGTATGACTGACTTTCTGATATTATAGTTGTTATTGTTGTTGCTGTTGGATGGTTGCTGCTGTTTAAAAGTTTTATTTGTTGGAAAGGTATAACGACGATACTCATACTTGTATATACATACATGTATCCACATTTACACAGTATACATAATAAATGTAACTATGTCTGTCCCAATATCTGTGACTAAATGTATTTGTGTCTGTGTGTGTGTGTCTGTTTGAATTTGTTGTTGAATAATGTGACAAAATGTTGTTTAAATTTGTTTCAGTTTTTAAAGTTTTACTTTTTAAACAAAAAAAAATGAAAAGAAAAATATAAAAAAGAAATAAATAAATTTATGTAATGCAAATATCATTAAGGAAGTAATACCAGTGACAGAGGTAGAGAATAACAATAATAATAACAACAACCACGACAAAAATATAAAATGAAAATTAACAAAAACAATTTAAAGGCTAAAGGAGCGAAAGAGAGAAAAAACATGTATCTAGATATTTATTTATAGAGAAAATACTTAAGCGTAAACAGTAAAGAGATAAATAAAACAAAATAAAAAAGGGTTTTAAATAATGAAATTCTTAATCGTCTTAATAAATCATGGTCTCTGGCACATGTATGACGGCAAACATTTAAAGTTATCAAGCAACAACAGCCGCAACAACAACAATATCAATAAGAACGGACAGACAACACGGACTAAATAAAAACTATATTTATGAAATAAAGAAGCTGTAGCGATGTAAAGAGAAATATTGTTACTTTTTGGTTGTTTGTGAGACGATGATGATGATGATGATGAAAATATAAAAAGTTACAATTTAATTTTTAATTTATCATTAACGATTACAATTAATATTTTCAATCTTTGAATTTCTTTTTGTTGTGCATCTTAATTTTTTGCTGAGAGTTAATGTTTTGTTCTTTATGGAAAATTTAAACATATTTTTCTTTCAGGACAAGATAAAAAGAAAATATGGAAAAGTGTTAGAAACTAGATATTGCTCTTATCGGGGTGGTAGAGGATGAATAAATCCAATTTCTGACATTCTGTTCGCAAAAAAAAAAAAATACTCGAAAGTCCTCTAATACATTTTGAAGGCAAATTGACTTTGCCCTTAGTTTTACCATAAATGTTCATATAATCTTAAATTTCAGATAAAATATCGAAAAATGAACGTTTTAATAAACATAATTATTAAATACCTTCAGTTAGAAACACCAATATAATCACCACTCTGTCACTCAGTTAGTTAGTCCTTCAGTTATTTAATTTGATTTGCTTTGGAGTGAAAAACTACTAAATACGAAGCGAAAAACATAAAGAGTAGTGAAATGTTTAAGTTGTCTTGATTATGATGGAAATTCATGATGATAAAACCAAACATATGAAATTTTGCCACCGGCAAAGCCAAAGATTTTTTAATCCACACAAAAGCAACAAAAACAAACCATTGAAACAACTAACTAATATTGTTGTTGCACATTTAAAACCAAAGCAGAAACAACAACAACAAAAACATCAGAAGCAGCAACAGAAAATACAAGTAAGAATGTATAGCCGGTCAAGCCCGAATTACTAATACCCTACACCACATAGTCGGTTAAAAATAGTAGTTATGACAAATTCATAAATGACCCTCGTATAATTTGATTTTCTGATTTGATTTATCTGTAGTACATTAATGTCACACTAAAATTTATGTTAAATTTATGCGTTTTGAAATTAATTTTCTGAGGGGTACAAGAAATTTTAAACCGACCTCGTATAATTTTGTGCTTCGTATCTGTGAGATTTTTGCCCTTTAAAGTGATATTTGGAAGGGTTTGTATGAAGTAATGAACCGACCCTCGCACATTTTGGCACATCGTTTTAGAATATTATAAGATTTATTAGTGCCAAATTTCGCTAAATTGCTTTATATTTAGGACTTTTATAACATTGAAACCTCATTCCGAGATGACATGTGTGACTTGTGTTCAAATAATAATGTATACCAAATTTTATCACGATATGTAAAAATTTGGGTGTAACATAATTTTCTTTGCATGTTACAAACAGCACCACAAACGCATAATACTCCTACCACCTTTGTTGGTGTAGGGTATATAAATGAAAAGAAAGCACTAAGCATAAAGATGAACAAGTTGCCAATTGATAAAGGCCAATAACAGCTTTAAAATCATATAACGAAAACATAAAAAGGAAAAGAAAGAAAGAAATACAACAAAAGCAAAAAAAAAAACAACAACAAAACAAAAATAAACCTAAAGAAATTTAATACGGTTTTATAAATGTGAGTAGGAATATGTGTACAACAATGTTTTGTCTGAATATATTGATATACAAACAAACATATTCAGGAACATATCCGTACAAAATTATACCTACAAACATATAAAAATGGTCAATAACTATACATTCTACATAAATATGGGATACAACTGTACAGTGGGAGATAAAATTGGTAAATGTAAATCAATTGGAGAAATAGAACGCGATTCGTTCATTTGGAAGCAGTATTAAACAAGGTTTAGCTATGTTTGTAATTCTCACAGACCTTAACTCCGGACGGATTGGAGGATTCGCCTCTCTTGGTAAAAATACCACATTATTGTTCATGTAACACTCAAGTTCTTATTTACCATGGAAGCAGCTTCTTTTTGTAAACATTCCTTGATGTAAATTTCGGTATTAATAGAGCTCGTTGTAAGAAATGGTTGGTTTTTTTTTGCCGCAACTGCATATTGCTTGCTATAACAAGATTTTTTGGAAATTTTTGACCAGGAAGTTGCGAAAGAAAGCGCTGAACTAACCGGTCTGCTTTCCTATCGGATTTGTTGGAAGCTCTTTTTAATTTCTTTTTTATATATTTTGGTTGTAGAAACCTGACCCAAATTTTCTATAATCGTTCATGTTTGATAACATTTGGGCCACTATTTGTAGGACTAATTTGGGTTTTGTTGAAAATGTTTAATAATTTAGTGAAAACTTATTTTCAAAATTCTTAAATAAAACGTTTATTTGTTTTATTTCACACTGTAATTTCAACACGAAATGAGAAGTCTGGAGGTAATCGACATAAAACAAAAAAAAATTGTGTGATATTTGTACGAACAAATATGATGGCAAAGGTTTTTTAGCCGCCATTTATATATGCAAGTGTAGAAAAGTATAGAGATCCAACTAACGACCACAATACAAACTGACTGACTAACTGACAAATATTCAGTCAGATAAACGTTCACACGGATGAGCAGCCAGACAAGGAGTCAGTCAAGGAAATACGTTAAAAACGTCTATAGTAAAACAGCCGCACACAGACTGTTTCGAAGGAATGTGATACATGTGAACCAAGTTATGTCCGGTTGAACTAACAGCATTCATTGAAAGGTATTATACATGCATATGTTTAAATGTATGAACGGTACACATACATACATACATACATACACAAATACTTATCACACACGAAGAAATGTATGAAAATAGAAAACAAAAAAATAAATTCACTTGTAAGAAGTTAAATATTTTTTCCTGAAATCAGTGAAACAAAAGGCCAAATGTTTATTGAAAAAGAAGAAGTTAAAAAAGAGAAAAATTGAAAACGAAATCAACTAAATAGAAATCAATTTTAAAGAAGTTCGGTTTTTCTTTTTGTAAAAATTCTTAAACTTACAAATAAATATTCGACAGAACACATATTTAATTGGGTCTGTTTCTGTGTATGTGTGTTTTTATGTGGATACAAACAAGTAAATAAATATAAAAGGAACATATTTAGTAATTGATAAACTTTTAATTGAAGACAGACAAAAACTAAAGAGACCAATAGGCGACGACCGACCAACCGACCAACCGACCGGCAGAAGAAAACAAATGCAACATTAAGAACGTTCAAAGATATCAACGTGTTTGATAAGAATTATAGGAAGTAGTTTTTGGTTAAACAATTTCAATTAAATAAATATTTATTCGAATCACATCAATTGAATATTTTAATGAATATTAGAAAAAAAGCATAAATTACGAGTTCGATTTTTCCATCATATCGATTTTCCAATCTCGGTTTGAAAGCCATGTTCATATTTGCACAATCTGTTCGCAAATTCTCGGATTTAAGAAATATGTTAGAAAAGGAAAGTTTTTCCTCTCAACGTCAGTATGTCAAAGCATCATATTCATAACAATCATAAATTTAGTCAAAAGATGAACAACAGAACACTATAACCCTTTATGATTGAAATGAAATCAATCACTTATTCAGAAACTTTGATGGAAAGAGCAATTGTCTCAATCCAAAAATGACACATTTGCTTTACATCCCTATCGATGAAAGTGAAATGTAACATTTGTTTCAGAAAATGTGGTGCTCGGCAATAAGTGATGGAATCAGGACAATACTCAAGTAAATTTTTATTAATGTAATATATCTTCTCATATTGGCTCCAAACTATGGAAGAATGAAATAACTGAGGCCACAAGTCATATCATTAACAGTGCGGAAATTAATCTGAAATATACGACTGGATCTTTCAGATACCAGAATATTTACTCTGGTCAAGTGCCCGTAGGTACTCATTGCTTCGCGGATGACTTTAAGCATGATAATAGGACGGGCTGGGAATCTATCTGGAATAACAAAAACAGAGATATGTCTCCGACTCTATAACTAATAATGACTTTTCTAAAACTAGTTAGAATCTTACCCGTTACCTGGGCGCTTAGCCATGAAATAGTAGTCGGAAATGAAGAGGTTTTGAAAAACCGCTGCATCACATGGTCACTTTTGGTTCGGTATCTGGGCTAAGTGTACCCCTAGGGAGTCTATTCCCTATGAGCCTATCGAATGCAATTATACAATCACTGATAAACCGCGTATTAGACACAAGATACAATTAACTCAAATTAATTTTTATTATCGAAGTGGGATGAATTCCAACTTTTGATTAAAAGTTTCTGAAAAATGTCTCTGATTCAAACGTAAGATTTAATATATTTCGGTTTTCGATTTGATTGAATTAAGCTGTCGGTAGGTATGCAAATATTACTGAAAACATCTTTCCTAACCTTGTCGCGTAAAAAAGTGATGATAATCGTAAAAGCGTGATTAAGAAGTAATGAAAAATGTATATATTTTGATAGGAGCATGATTTCTGATCAGTTTATTTTTTTATTAAATTCTTAACAAGTTAACAAGAATTAAAATTACAAAAATTCTTAAACGCTTAACCTTTTGTCCTTCAGTTATGTAAACGTTTTAAGGAATTAATATTTCACAACAAAATTACTGAGATGAATTTCATCCAAAAAAAGATGTGAAGTTTAAAATTTCATATTAAAATAATAATAAAATGAAGAGATCTTTATAATACTTATGCGCCACAATTTAATTAACTTATAATCAACATTCATTTGATGGATAAAATAACAACAAAAATCATAAAAACAACAACAACATCAACACAACAACAAAAAAGGCCAACATTTTACATTAAATTAAGAATAATTTACCGTTATTTAAAGCGTTGCGTTACATTTTATTTTATTTAACGTTGTTTTCGGAAAATCCATTAAATAAACGTGTCTAAAAAGGGAGGAATTCAAACATACACACACACATAACTACATTTCATGTAAAAATTCGTGTGATATGAATTTTGTATGGGTTTGAGTTTGGTTATGTGCGTGTTCGAGTATCTGTGTGAAATTTTTATATATTTTTAACGTTTGTATGTTTTTTGTACCCTACAGTATCATATGCAGATGGTTCTGGTATTAATAGTTTGTCCAGAAGTTTGTATTAGATTTAAAAATTGTGGTGGTCTAATCACATTATATCCATGGAGTAAATAGAAATTATATACTTATTATATATTCTCTTTAAGGAGATTTTCAACAATTGTTCTTTAATTAGTCCAATCAAATAATAAATATTTTAATTCACAATTTAAAAATGTTCCATCAATTCCAGAGTTGAAGTCTTCTTATAATTTCATTCGTCATCACTTTGTGATTATAGGAAGTGGTTGCAAATACAACAAATGGTAGCCGCACTGACAGATGGACATACCTAAATTTATTCAGATATTGATTATATGCAAGATATCTACTTAATGGGGTCTTAAGTAGAGAGATGAAAACGTTTTTTACACAGTTTTTTCAAGTATTATTTGAGGTTATTTTAATCAGGATACAAAAGGTTGGCCATGCACTGAAAGGTCTCCCGTCAAACTTTTTCCAAGGCCATAAAATAGTAACTGGAGAACTTGTCAGGTAGAAGGATTGGTCCATATGATGTTCTTAAAGTGAAAAATATAGAAACCATTTTTTAAAAAAGCTCTCAACACATTCGGTATGAAAGCTGCTCCGAAAAGTTGAAGGTAATGCAGGTTTAATAATATACACGACTCAAAAAGTTTCTTGCAGGAAAATTGCTAAAAATTTGGAGGCCAAAAAGAGTACAATGAAATTTATGTTAAGTTTTCTAAAAAAAACATTCTTTCTGCTTACATTTATAGGACTTTATAAAGTGTCCACTTATTTGTGGCCTGACTTGGCATTCCACTTTCCACTCCTGTGGAATATTAATGAACCGATTGCAATAAGTTTTCTGCCAGTGCGAACTTCGGAAATAAAACCCACCAATCCATAAGCAAAAGCTTCAAGTTTTTAAATATTATCGATCAAGGAATTGCACGT
This sequence comes from Cochliomyia hominivorax, assembly GCA_004302925.2. Taxonomy (NCBI): domain Eukaryota; kingdom Metazoa; phylum Arthropoda; class Insecta; order Diptera; family Calliphoridae; genus Cochliomyia; species Cochliomyia hominivorax. Next base: position 71,095,280 of record PYHX02000495.1, on the reverse strand, counting down.
CAGTTGTACGTTTTTATATAAATTTCTTCAGTTATATAAAAATCTGACTAGATTTAGCAAAATCATGTGTTTACTTACGTTCAAAATAATTTTCAGAATTAAAGACTGATATTTAAAATCAGAAATATCACTTTAATTTCACTTTAGAAAAAGACTGATAGTTTGTTAAACATCCAAAATCTACAGATTGGAGTCTGGATTTAGTATACTTTTCGGACGATAAGGAGGGCTCAAACCTATTATAAAAATGTCTTTGGAAATATTATGGAGAAATATAATAACTAATTCACCTAATTAATTATTATTATATTTTTCAAGAATGAATTTTTTTTTAAATTAAGTCCATAATATGTGTACTATTAAGGCATTACATCTGAATGGATCCAGGGGTAGTACAGTCTCCCACATACAAGCTTTAACTTCTTTTATAATAATGCTAATTAAAATAGATCTGTTTATTTATAACTAATCTTACTGATGTAGGGTGTTTAAGTTTCGGCAATGCCGAATACAGATTTTACTCAGTTTTGTTGTTCTCAAAATATTTGTTTTATTTCAAAGTGCACAAAACAGTTAAACAGGCATTAAAAGACCTGTTGGGAATTTCGCGTTTCATTTTTAATGAGGAAAAGCAAAAAGGAAAACATCTATAAACGACTCAAATGAAGAAAAAGCGAATGAGAACAAACGTAAAAAATAAAAACGAAAGGAAAATATATGAACAGAAGCAAATAAAAAAATTATTTTACTGCTAAAACACTCTCGCTCACATAAAATAGAAACGTCTATAAATGAGAGGAGAAAATAAAAAATGAGGCAAAATTAAATAAAGTTGAATCTCAAAAAAGGAGGCAAAAATAAACTAGAGGAAAGACACTTGAACCCTTTTCACGATTATGACTGTTTAAAGGAATTTTCATTTAAACATATCATTGACTCACTGTCTGACTGATTGAGTGACTAAATGTTTGACGCACATATTGACAACTTTACTGATATATTTATATGAATCATTTTTGGGGGGTACGAATTTAACTCAACGCAAAATTATTATAAAATTTGCAAATGACGATTTTAAGGTATGAAATATAACGTATTTAGAGCATAAGTATGATGAAATATTAAGTAAAATTTTCATAATTTGCAAAGTTTAGTTAAATACAAACATGTTTTTACACTCTAGAAATTAATTTTGTCTGAAAAAGGTATACCAAATCCATCTTAGTTATACAATAATACTTTAAATATTCAATGTTATTTAATGGAAATTATTAATTGTTCTAAATTTCATACCCACTCGTGCTCTGGGTAAAATAGCGAAATATGTACTTCATTTGTGTTTTATGAGTTTATTTCGGAATGGGGTTTATATTCGAATAAGTTTCAATAATGGTCCTAACATAATACATATTTGGGTTTAATCTTGTATCAAAATATATGTTTTGTAACTAATATCTGAAATTATTCTGACAACTTTATCTTGGGGTTTATAAAATTTTTCATGTTCTGATTAAATTTTATTTAAGCTCAATTAGTTTGCATTTATTTATTGAACCTGCCTTTTTGAGGCCTCACAATAAGTAGAAATCTTTGATACAAAATTTAAATTTTTCTAACAATGAAGATCTGATCTTCGCTCTCAGCTACAACTAAACTATTGTACCGATTTTGCTGAAATTTTCACAGAATGATCCAAATATACCCGCAAGTAATATAGGCTATTAAATATTTCATTAAGGCCAAGGAGAGAGGTATTTACCATACAAAGCAAACATTGATTATGGAATATCTAAAGAAAACAGAATTTTCAAATTTGGCTTCAATCACTTCTTTAAGGACAAAATGTAGGACCGATAGGATCATGGGGAGAGGTAGCCCCTAAACAAAGAAAATGTTTATTATGTAATATCTAAAGAACTATAACAGCAATAGTTCACAAATTCGACTCCAATCACTTTCTTAAGATCAAATTCAAGGGAAAAGATACTCCCATACAAGGCAAATATAAATTATCGAATATCTAATGAACTGTAAAAGCGAGAGCATTCAAATTGGTTCCAATTACTTTCCCAATGATCTTTTTAACTGACGAAAAATCAGGACGGATAAGACCATGAGGAGGGTACCACCCACTTTATAAGGGCAACAATGCGCACCGGGTCTTAGCTAGTGATTTTGTAATAGTTAATAATTTTCAGTCCATCATTTATTTATGGAGTTAATTAATAACTAATAACTCACATACAAACATAAACTTAAACTGACCAATTACTCGCACCCTAAACTCTTCATAAACCAAAGGAAACCAATTTCTTATACTCACACACATGGCGAAATCTGTTGGCCTTCTAGATTTCAAATATGTGTAATGTATTTATAATGTATGTGTGTGTTTGTGTGTTTATTGAACTCGCACTTTGTTTGATGCATTTAACTGTCAGTATATGCGATTGTTGATGACACGTTAGATGTATTACGTTGATGGTGGAAGGTTGTGGAACCCAACAGTGTGAGTAGTTTTGTTGGTGGTCTTTGCCTATTGATTGTTAATAATTCGTTACAATGTCTGTCAGTTATTTGTAGGGTACAATAGGATGAGTTTATTGTTGTTGTTGTTTTACGTGGTCACTTTTAAATACATTAATTTTGTAAATTTAATAAATCAGTCATCATCATCATTAAAATTATTACTTACGCTTTCATTGTATGGGTTTATTTTAATTAACCTAACGGTATTAAATTTAAGTTGTTTTCGTTGTAATGGTAATTAAAAACAATTATTATGTTCTTTAAATGTATGAAAGAAAGAATTAATTCGATTTCGTTTAACGATTAATGAAATGTGAACACTGTTTAAAATTTTCGATATGTTATTATATTTTTTTGAACAAACATGTGTTCAATTCAATTAAAATACAATTAAATGAAAAAAAAAACTTTTACATAAAGATTTTGAAGAATTTTAGAACTTATTAATATCAGGAAATATATAAAGTCGATAAATATCACTTATTTAATATTTATCAGCTGATTATCTGCTTTATACGAGAGTTATATATAGTTTCAACAGACCCTTATAAAAATTTTAATTGTTATTTTTTATATCAGCCGAGTTTGTTCTGCTGAAACATTAATACTGTTCGCGATAATATACAGCAATTGACATTACCTGAAAATCACTGAGGTGAATTTTGAATAATGAATTGGATTTAAAAACTTACAAATTTCAATTACTTTCATAGCTGAGAATATAGAGTAGAAAAGACTGAAATGTAAACATTTCTTAAAATGTTTTCCACACCGATTTTGATAGTTCTTGCAGCGAGTGATCGGCAGTTGGTATTAAGGATTATGCACTCATGTTTACCTAAACCTTTTAAATGAATAGTGCATGTTACCATAAGCCTTTTTTAAATGAAAGATGGTTACCAGACTTGTCAAAAAAATCTTTATTTGCGGTATCACTTAATGATCGCCCAAATTCGTGGACTTATTTCAATACAAAATACATTCCCAATAGAAATTGAAATAATTCTCATAAAGTTAGATGTTCTGTACGGCTTTCGGCTCTTTTGGGGTTGAAAGTTTTTTTTAATGAAATAACTCTCTAAATTAAAGATGATACAAGCCCAAAAATGACGAAATATATCCCTTATTATCATTGTTGTTATTTTTGAATTTCACACAAAATAAATTCCTAATGGAAAAATGAAATAAAATCACACTCTAACATAATTTGTTATTGTTTTAAATGTTAGGCTTTCTATATGGACTAAAAGACTTTCATATCTGTTGTACATAAATCCCAAAGGTAAAAGACCAGTCGATGGCCATATTTACACTTTGGTGTCAACTGGGTACTGAACATTTTTCAAGTACTTTTACTGATTTCAGGTTAAAATTTTTTTAGTCTTGACAAAGGATTGAGATAGCAAATTTTAAATTTTTCTTAAATCCGTTTACGTTTCTTTTACCTATTTTCAAGAGATATTTGAATGAAGTATGAGGTTTTCTCAGATACAGGTCTTTAACCTTTTATCAACTGATCGAAACATTCTAATTTTCAAATTAAGTTTTAAAATTTTCAGTGAAATTTCCAGTGTGTGAGTATTTGTGTGAGTTCAATAAGTGACAGTTATTTCCCTAAAAATCACGTTCTCTGACCAAACCAATCAACACACATCGGATAAAAATCACATAGAAACAAAAATCATTCTTGACATAAGATCCACTTAAATAAAATAAATAAAGTGAAAAGAGAACTCAACCTCATTTGTCTGCAACGAAAATTCGTGTATTGATGATGACGACGTTGGCAGCGACAAAAACAATCCTGCTGTTAAAAAATAATAAAACAAGAACAAAAACAAAAAAAATATGTCTAGACATTGATTCAGGATTTGGAAAGGAAAGTTTCTTGTAGTTCTAGTTGTTATTGTTGGATGTTCTTTCGTTTACTTGAATTCCCAATTGTGTGGCATGGGTGCTTGTCTGTTCTAAACAGTGTGTGAACAACATTATGGGGACTGAATAAAACGGGAAAAAATGAAGGCTGATATTTTATTTGTTTATTTTTTTGAATTTATTAATTTTTATATATTTTTTAGTTATAATTTTGTGTCCTCTATGATGTGACTACCAACTGTCTATTTTTTATTTATTTTCGAGACACTTTCATATTACGTAGTTCTACCATATTTTTATACCTATAAATTTATTTGTTTGGATTCGTTGAGCTGTTAGTTCACAGCGAGGGCGAAAACGAATGTCAATGAATGGATAAATGAAAAAAGAATGAGAGAAAGAAACAATAAAGAATTTAAATGCATAAATAAATATTCATGGCCTAAATCGTAGTAAGTTATATTTTTTTGCGTCTTCCTTTTCTCTTCAACACTCGTCACTTTCTCATCACAAATAATAGACATTGACCTTGTTGCATGAAGTTGAATGTATTATCGAATAAATATGCTTCAATTCTTTCAAATACGTATTGGAAGGGGGGGGGGGGTGTAAATTTCTCGGTTTATACAATACGATTAAACGTTTTTAAATATTTTTAAAAATTCAATATTTATATAAGATTTATTATGTAATAAATGTAATATAAGAAAAGTTTAAAGAATATGGTTATGGACAAACTCTTCCAAAGAGACTAATTAACTGCTTTTAAGTTATATAATACACGATAATACTTTTACTGTGAAATGTTGAAGTTTAGTTGATTTCTCTGAATTACATGGAGAACTGATGTCACGTTTGAAAGCATTTTAAGATCATTGGCAGATTTTATTTTGGTCACCCATAAACGTGAAAATAGACATCCACTCTATTATAGGTGTTACTGAAGAAGGGGCAGCATAATTTACACGTAACATCTAACTTGCAATTTTGGGCTTCCGACTTCTCAATAAATGCTTGACTGTAGACTCCCAGAACTGATTCCAGAATCTCTGGGTTATAAAGTACAAAGACAAAGTTTTCAATGCCGATAAGACAAGATTCCAATGATGTTTGCAGGTTAAAGACAAATGTGTTTGGACAGCTGGTATATACAAAGATCTTTTCTGTTATGTCTTGGGGGAACTCCGATTGGACAAATGCGGGAATTGAATCTCCAAAGTTGGTCACCTCGGGACCACAGGAGCAAAACAAATGTCAAAATGGTACCTGGATTATATAGCTACATTTATTAGCTACATACGAAATCTGTAATGAACCAAATCTTTTATTATCGGCTAGATGAGCAATTTACTAAAAAAGTGATTTCTTTAACAAGTTTTCCCGGATTGGGTTCTTTTTTATTTTGGAATGGAAAAGTGGGAATATTTCTAAAATCCTACATTAAGGCGAGTTTTTTCATATCTAATTGAAATTTCATTAAAATTAAAATTTATTTAATTAATTTACATTTTTTACAAGAATGCACCAAAAATAAAAATATTCGAATTATTTAAATTATTAGGGGTTTGAATTTAAAATTCTGGAAACCGATATTTCAATTGATAACCATATTATTTTTGATATTTTCAATTGATCTTTTAAGAAAAAGAATTATTCAATGGAAAACTTAACATATTGGTGGCTAAACGAGACTGAAAATGGAAAAATTAAACCACTAAATTGCTAAATTGGCAACACTGGCAATAAGTGAACAGCAATTTTAATATATTTCTAAATAATGTTGCATAATTTTACAACCGTTAAACCTGTACAAAAATGTTAAAAATTTTAATTTGATCTAAATATCTCTTAAAGTATAAGAGTATTTTTTTGTAGAGAATAATAAGGGCTAAATGTATGTAAAGTATTTTTTCAATCAAATTATAAATAAAATTTTGGTGATTTTTTCAAAAATCAACATTCCCGAGGTGACCAACTTTGCAGATCTACTTGCTGATCAGGAAACTGTACCCAATGTCCATGTGAAATTTCGTTAAAAATTATTCAATAATTCTTAATTTATAGAATTAATTCTAGAAAACCGTTTTGGGACCATTGTGCAACTATGAATCATATACTGGAGTTTAATATACTGGAAATTTATTGCGATTCTCCTCATTATCTGAATTCTTGGACGCAGTTACTGTGTTAGAAATTACACTGCTGATAGGCAGGCTACACGTTGAACGTAGCTCAATTACGAGTTTGCCAACCTTCTAGTAGGATTGCTTTTGACTCACGTTAATGGTAACTTTGGATCGATCAAACGGCTCGTTCTATTTGGCCCATATATTAAGTCAACAGGACCATCCAGTATCTTGGTTTTGAGCAGAGAACAGGTCAGAATATTAATTTCTTAATAAACGAATACTGTATAATGGGCATACATGGTAGAAGATTGAGGCCTGTATTAACTGACTTTTGTCGACTGAACTGAAAGTATCATTTCCGCAGTGGGTCTTACATGGAATTTATGCAGCGATCCTTGTAAATTTTCAAATATTGATATCCCCTGATAAGATTCTTAATTGAAGCAATAATATTCCGAAATAATATTAACATGGGAACTATGGTCATTAGGACCCATATTTTACCTAAACATCTTAATAAATCGAAATTTAAATCTAAATAGACAAACATTTTCACTGTGATGGGCTGGTGAAATACTTTGTTTGAATTCTTATTACATAGTTCCATTCATATTTTCAACTGAATAGATATTATGCAATGTCATTATATATCCAAAAGTTTTATTTTGGATTACGAATTATCCAAAATTGTTAAAAATTATTTTTATATTGAGTGAACAAAGTCTGTATGAACAAATTGTATACGAAATATTTGCACATATTTATTCCGACAAACACTTTTGAACGTTGTGATTTATTAGATACTTTACATCTGATAAGTGAAAATGAATCTATTTGTGTGTGTATGTGTGTATGTGTATGCAACACAAATACAGTTAAATAAGAACACCAACTGTTGGCTGTTTTAACTCATATAAATCTGAACTCTCTGTTGTTAATATTTTTACGTTTTGTATTGTGTGAGAGAGGTTCAAGGCAACGACCTTGACGAGTACTCTAGGTGATGAAATTTTGCAAAATACAAGTCACTGACTTTTTATTATTATTTTTATTTTTAATAATTTTGGATAATTTTCGATAATTTGGAATTTGGATTTCATTTGTTAGGTTCACTGTACACAAACAACATTGTGAATGATTAATTTTGTATATTATCAATTCTATTTTCATGGGCTTTTTTATCGGGCTATTGGATGAAGAAAGTGGGATGGGCTAACTGACTGATGATATTAAGCAATAAGTAGGTCTTTGTTGTACTTCATAGTTCGTTAAAATGAAAATGTTTAAAATATTGAAAAACTTAATCATTTGAAAGATTTTATGTGATTATGTGATTTCCAAGGGAACGACAAAATACTTATTAAAAACAAATTATAAAAAAATTAATTGAAATTAACGTATATTTGAATCTTTTGAAAATTATAATCAAGTCTTAAATTTCATTCGTTTTCATCTTTAACATTTGAAAAATAGATTCTTATTCTATCTAAAATTATCTAAATGTAATTTTATTCATTACCACCTTGGAAGTAAATAACATCCACAAGGAAGCTCTATCTTATTACCAGTTGTTTTTGGGTCTTTCCATATATGCTGTCCTAAATCTTGGAATATCGATCATCTATAGGAATTTCTTGGCCGACTACGGCTGCTTAAACCTTAAGGATTCCACTAAAGTACTTTTTCCATTTTCTACGTTTTATTTGTTTTCTGGTTGGTAAAGTCCCAGAAATCGAATTTGTTGATGTTATTAGACTAGAATATGTAGCATATAATGCTAAGGCACTTGCTGATGAATACGTGTTGTTTTTGTACAACAGAGTTGAACGCTTGCAAAGGATATTTTTAATATTGTTTGTGTGGATGTTTATGGGTTATCTTTATTGGCGTCCGTTTTTATATAGAGAACCTTCTACATTTTCGATTGGTTGTTTTTGTAGCATGAATCTTTATAATCCTGTGTGAGTGGGAAGCTTAATGTAATTTTTTCTATCTGAGCATGCAACACGATTGCGAATAGTTGTGTTGCATTCTGGGTTTTCTTCTAAATTTGTGAAAAATTGTTGACAGATATTCCAAAAATCGAGGGTTTTGCATCCTCGTACATCGCTGACTTGTATTATATCCAGGAGTACTACTTTTCTTCTCAAGGTTTTTCGTGTGACAATATTTTACGTTATAGTGATCACAGTATTCCAAAAGAATACATAAGAACCTCTATTATTTTTTGTTCTAACAACACCTACACCAACACCTACTCACTACACCTGAACTCAACTCAGCTATACGAAATTGTTGTCGAACGCCGTCACGCAAAAAATGGATCCTCAGAATCTTATGTTACATTCTGACAAAATGGATTTGTGTAAAAATATCAACAAGAGTGGAAGTGAAGCAAATTCTCAAATTCTCGAAGATGACGTTGGAGGCTAATACGTATCTGGAAACCGCAAGAACTAAGAATGTGCTAATACAAATTAGCAAACCGGGTAGTATAGAGGTTCATTGTAGCACCCATATTCCATCTAGAGGTTTAATGAGAATAAACATTGTAAATGTAAAATTTCTTTTTACAAAAGTTTAATATATTTCACTGACATTGGTTCCATTGGTACCTAAAACTTTATCAGGATTATTTCTGGGAAATTTTGTGTGAAATAAACTGTTTGTCCCATTTGTCATGTAACGAAAGTACTAAGCTATTAGAGCCACATTTTTAAAAGATATGTTTTGAGCACTATTCTAAGATTTATGATTATACTTTAATTTAGTGAAGATCATGTTGATAACAGATCGCTAAATCTTCGCAAAACCTTTAAGGATCAATTTAATATTTACAAAATTTAATCCGAAAGGAAAAGAAGATAATATACTTTAACATAAACAAATGTAACAAGTGTTTTTATAATCTATTCTATTTTTTTGTCCATATCTCTATTTCTGCAATCTTACTAATTTAATACTCTATCTATATAACATCGTTTATTTATTATGTCGATTTGCAAATAACTTGCAAATTGCACGCAAAATCATTGATCGCCCTTGACTTTCAAAAGAGTTTGTTGACTTTTGACTTGGTCTGAGAGTTAATTTAATATTTGTTAAATAACAATTTAAAACTTATAAGTATAAGTAATTACGTTATCATTTAAGAGGTATTCAAATTTCTATATTTAAAGTTTTTAGTAAATTTAATGGATATAAAATGACGATATTTATGAGAAACGCAATAAACAAAAGTATGGTGATAATTTGTTTTATTTATTTCACTCTTTCTCAATCTCTACCTCTTGCTCCCTCACTTATTGGCACTTATTCCCGTCAGACATTTTAATGAGTGCACATAATGTTCCCCCCAAAAAAAGTTTAAGACCAGACAGACAAATCACATAAAAAGCTCAAACCAAAAAACCAAAATTATTAAAAATTAACAAAAAAAAACGCAAAAACGAAAAATGAATTTTTGCAAACAAAAAAGTATGAAATGAAACGGTAGTGAATAAATTCCCAAAACAAGAGACGAAAATAATAATAACAAAAATAAAAACAATACTTTGTACTTGTACCATCATATTAACGAATAAAAAAATAAACAGACTGACTGACCAACCAACCAACCAACCAGACGACAGATGTTTAAAACAAACAATTGAGCCATATAGTAACCACTTAAGGAATATATGTGTGTGTGTGTGTACAGTGGTCAATAATACTTTATTATACCCTACAGAATAATAATTGAGACCAGAAACGAATATCAGGAAATGAATCCAAATGTTAATGTTTGAACATGAAATTGGTTTCTGATATCAGTTCATTAGTTAGATCTACCAAATAAACAAAAACAAAGTGTCGTTTAGGATCTACTTAAATAAAAAATAATCTTAATACGGCTTCCTCGGTTTTTGTTCTTCTTAAAGGTGTTTGTGGGTCCATTTCCGCAAGCTTCCAATTTTTGTTTCGTATAATCTTTGTTATATGGTTTCACTAGTAAAGATGGCAGTGAAAATATTTTAAGTGTATACTGTTCTCTAGAGAAGAGTTCTTCGATAGAGAGTAAAATTTCCAAGACATTATTGTAATTTAATCAAATAAGTATTTGTGGGTCCATTTGATTAAATTATATAAAATTTCTTGAAAATTTAACAGTCTATCGAAGAACTCTTCTCTAGAGAACAGTATACAATGAAACTGTATAACAACGGTGATCTGAAGCAAAAATTGGAAGCGCACGGAAATATACTCTAGTACCAATTAATTTGGTACTGTACAAAGCCCGTTTTTGAAATGGCCCCTCCTTTGATCCAGTTCCTGTCATTTCAACTCAATCAAAACTTTGTTTCGGAACAAACTTGTTAAACTCTATCTTTGATGAATAACAAGAAATCAAGCGAAGAATGTAGAATGGTGTATATGAAATGCCTAGAGTTTTTTCTATCTTTTTCAGCCTGACCCACCTTTGATATGATTCCAAAATATAAGAGTCCCAAAAAATCAAAAATTCATGCTGTATTCATATGGAGTGGTCGATCCATTATCGTGTATGCAGTTTAAAGTAGTCGCATAATGGGGTAGTGAAAGATTTTTTATGCAAAAATAAAGAAGATGATTTCCTAATCGAATGAAGTCAAAATTTTTAAAGTTCTTTCTGCACTCGATTCTCTGCTTGTTATTGTAATTGTTCACAAAATAATAGCTCTCATAGCTTAGACATTTATATGTTATCCTACCTGAAGAGTTTCACCATGAGACCTACAAAGGACTAATAAATGGACGGAACAGGGATCGCCATTTGACATGTGAAAACAACCTCAACCCAGTAACTGTTGAATGTAAGATAATTGCCAGATTGTCATGGAACAATACTAGGAATATCTGAGTTAGGCTTTCTATATCAATACTTCTTTTAGGCATATTGGTTAAATGACTATTTCCGTTATATAACCATTCAGATTAAAGGGTAGGACAGATTAAGTGTTAACAATGATGTGTAGGGTATCATGACAGCAAAATAGACTTTTAGGATGCGCTTTTTAAGTAAAATTTTATCGGAAAATTTACAACACAAATAATAAATATGATGACAGGATCTATCGATTATTCATAGTTCATTTCGAATATTTATACAAAACGAACTAGTTAAAATCTAAATGTAGGGTATTTTTTGGAGTTACCTCATCTGCTCATTGCTCTTTCTTACGTATTGTTATTTTTTATATTCATGATGATACGAACAAACGTTTGTTTTGATTTCGCCTCGTACACTCAATACACTTTAACACAACTCAAATCGAATCAACTCAATTTGGCGCGACACGACGCAACGAAATGCTAAGCTACGACCGATAATGAACTCTGTGTATTCTTGGCTCGAGGTCATTGTTCAATGTTTTCTTTTCTCATGCACACATATACACATACTCGTAAAGAGGTGTTTGTATCTGGTTATATGATATGGAAGGATGTATTAGGCAGCTTTGTCCTGATAAAACAATTCACCTACAATTTGAACAGATTTTAAAAGAAATTGTTGTTTTATATGTTTGGCGTCAATTCTCTGCGTCGCTATTTACTTTGTAACTATGTGTGTATGTGTGTATGAGGGTTATTTTGTTATTGTGTTGGTCTATGTGAGTGTATAATTATGTATTTTTACTCTTTAGTAAGTATTGTCAAGTCATAATGATATCTGACATTATGAGATGATCAAGTGTATGGAACCGTTAGTTATAAGTTGTTGGTGCATTAAATTCCTTTAGATTTTTTGATGACTCTGCCACTTAATACAGGTTCAACGGCATTATTAACATCCTCAGCAATAACAGCAACTAAAACAACAACATATGGTTGATTTTCAACATTATTTTTTGGTTAAAGTTCAATGTTGATACTCGTCGCTTCAGTGTTTGTTTAAGGAAAAATGTTTGAAAATTAAAAACACACGTAAACCTTTTTATGTCACACAGACATCAGTAAAACCATTAGCAGTAGCAACTTGTTTGTGGTCAACGAAGATGTGAACGATAGGAAATGGTTAAATAATTTTTAAAAAATACTTTGGTAAGAAAAAAACAATAGATGTGTGTAGGTGTGTGTTCATTACTATGGAAAGTAGAAGTCATATTTTTGGCAAATTTTGTTTAGTTTATTCCGATTTATTCAGTACATATAATCATGTGGAGACTTAAATCGAAATAACTTTTTGAATGTACGAATGAGCTGACAAATTTGGATAAACTGACAGTAGTTCGGATTACTAGTGAATGTTAACAAACAAGTAGATGATTAAGCAAACCGCTGTCTCTGAGGCCTAACGGAGATGGTCGAATATAGGATCGGCTATGAGATGTTGAAATCAATTTTACAGTGGATTTTTATCAAAAGCTAGTCAAGTCACAGAAATCTATCAAAAAATCATATCAATAGTTCTTGTTTTGTCACTTTGCTTCCTCCTCTTATAACGACATCTTTAGATTTAGGCATTTCACTCGATAGTATGACTGATCCATCTCAAATTTTTACGTTTTATTTGTCTCAAAATTTGCTTCAAGCATCCCTGCCAAGAGCTTTTTGAACCTTGTTTGTTTTTAAACCTGCATAACATTTAATTTTTCTTACCAGATAGTTCGAGCACTGAGCTAACCAGACTATTTAAAAATGCTTTCTAATTTTTGGCTTCAGTTAAGAATTTTTCGATCCCACTCCTTTGAAATGAAAGATTTCAAAAAGGCTCAAAAAAGAAGAACAATCTTCTAGATTTAATTTATAGAAAATGTAAAAACCCCATAAATACATCCTTTAAGTTCAAGAGCACGCATACAATTTTTCTTTTATTTAGTTTTCTTTCAAACATTTTCCAGAAAATAATTTCTCTTGTTGTTACACAGAGAAAATGAGAAAATATAAAATCTCTACATGTATACGTTTTTATTGTTCTTGTTGTTTTATTTTCAATTCTATAACATCTGAGATTGTCCTCATATTTTATTTGGTTACTGAACTCCAGAGTACAATGAACGTACGAAAGTGCGAACGAACCAACGAACGAACGAACGATATTCGATTTAAATGACATTGACAGTAAAAGTTAAAGAGCAAAAATATTTGAAAATAAATAAAAACAATAAAATGAAATAAAATAAAGCAAAAATATTAAATATTGTGAAAGGTTATGGTGGCCATTGGACTGACTAAATATGTACAGGTTTATTGACACTGTTTAAATATTTGATTAAATACATTTTTGTTGTTTTAAATATTACAAATTTGTATTCTAGTGAAATCTGTTTTATTTTTAAATCGTGTATGAATTCACCATTTTTAAAGGATTTATGAACTTTGTTTTTTTTTTAATAAAAAATATTTTGGAGGCATTTTACGGGAATTTGAACAGATCAAAATATTTATCACATTTAAGAGTCTACTTTATGTTTTGTATATTTATTCAAACCCCTTCATTTAAAAAAACACTTTAATACATTTTTTTCAACTTTCCAAAGGTGTTTTAAATTTAGAATTATTAAATTTCTGTGGCAAATAAAAACTCGTCAAATTTCAATGTCTTTCTTCACACTTTATATAAAGAAGGCAACTGGGCTGAAGGCAACTGGTGCTGAAGGCAACTGGTGCTGAAGGCAACTGGTGCTGATAATTACAGTAAAAACAAGTAAAAATGTTGTAGTCAGTTAAGCCCGACTATGTAACATCCTACACTACATTGTTAGTTGTAAATGACTGCTACAAAAATGTATAAACGGTAATTTTTTCTTCTTCTATGGGAGTTAGACAAAATTATGGACAGACCCTCGCATAATTTTGCACGGCGGTTTTGACTGATATTCTGAATCTGAATTTGACAAAATATTTTTTACAATGCCCACATTTATGTGCGATTTATTAGTTCAATTTGATATTTTGAAAGGTGGTTGTATGGGACCTATGAGAAATAGTGGACCGATCATCGTACAATTTAGCACATCGTTTACATGAAATGCCAGCTCTAAATCCATTATAAAGATCGGTACAAACGCATAATATCTCCACCACCCACAGTGGTGTAGGGTATAATGAAATTGTACGTTTTTTGGGATACATTTTACAACCCTTTTTGCAAAAGGTAAACTTGAAATCATGGGAATTTTCTTATTTTATTAAACAAATACCAAATGTTGACTTTATTTGAAAATTTTTACCATAAATTCTCATTCCACAAGACACAGGTGGTCACAGTGACTGTTTTACAACAGAAGTGATATAAATGACATAAAAATACTCATTAATTCATTCCTATACAAATACCTTTACACATATCTACACACTTTTATTTACATACATATTTATGAATTAATATACATACATTCACATAAACACATATGTAAGTATGTTTGTAAATCCATAAAGTATTTTGGACTAAATAATAATTTTGTATAAGTGCGAGCTGAAAATGCGAACAGCCCAACCAAATGTTTTCGATTAATGTCATTAATTAGCATAATTTATTTATTCGTTCGTTCGTTTGACATTTCCCAGTTGAAGTGAGTGGAATTGAGAAATATACCTAAATACATATACACATGTGTGCAATATATGTGAATGTATAAAGACATAAAAATATAGATATGTAGATTCATAGACAGATGTTGTTTTTTTGCATTTCGTTACGAATATATATATATATATATATATATATATATATATATATATATATATATATATATATATATATATATATATATATATATATATATATATATATATATATATATATATATATATATATATATATATATATATTTATGTAGTGATGTGAAATCAGTAAACATATAAAATATATCTAACCGCCATATAATGGGTATGACATAGACAAGACGTTTAATGTCATTCAGTTATGAAATTGACTTTAAAGTGAATAGATCTCCCAAAAATATATAAAGAACAATCAATAATTTGATTGAAATCGGAGAACTAGTAGTTTTATAATGAATGGTCCAAGAGCTATATTTAAAACTAAACTTTAATTTAATATTTAAAATCCTTTTGTTACGTCCTAATTAGGAGCTTTTCGATTTAAATACAATTAATAAAAAAATTATTTTCACAACCTAAGTTATTTTTGCCTTCATTATTGACCTCTGCAGAATCAACTCTTTGTACATATTTAAATAGTTCGTTATTTTAGGCGACTTTCTAGGCGCCGTCACATTGAAACCAAGAAACATATAAGTTAAAAAATCCTTAGTCTTAACTGTTTGACTATTAAACAATCGATATGGAGTTTAAAAATAAATTCTTTTTATATAAAATAATTTAAAAACTCATCTTATAACAACGTCCTACAGAAATGGGATTTTAATTTATGAAAATTGCTTCCATTCAAGATCATCTTCACAATATCTTGGTGAAGTCTTGGTTTAATTAAGATAAATATAAGTAGACATGAATTCAACATCTTATACAATATTCAGTCCATAGTTTTATAGACTTATCATGTAACATATTCACATAAAAATTATTTAAAAACACACAATTGTAAGTATCCAATTTGCTCTTTTAAGTAGAAATCAAAATACCAAATTATAAGAGTTTCATGTTCTACAGGTATAGTACTAATGACGCAGAAATATAGTCAAAAAAATCTTCCTGCTCCTTTACCATCAGAAACGATCTAACTCCATTGAAAAGTGAAGTTTTGTATTACATCGACATCCACATCCAGTTCGTCCTTTCGTTTGTTTGGTTTGAAACAAGATATAAACCAAAGTTTTTGGACCCTCATATGGGTTACTCAACGGTATTTTATTTTAGACCCAAGTGAGTTATACTAATAGTACGTAAGTACAACTGCCTATATATAGCAATCTGAGTTGATCGTCAGAAGCAACGCATTTCACTTATTAAACAAAAACACACTTGATGCAATTGCCATTCACAACTCAACGATGATTGGCGTTTATCAAACGCCCAGGGATCGCTATCTGTATTTAATTTATAATATTTTATTGTTGGAATTTTACAAAAACTGTTTTACATATACTCGGTCAACTTCGACTGTTTAATACCCTACACCACATTCTTGGTTAAATGTGGTAGCTACCAAAAATTAATAAACCACCCTCATATAAAGTACTTCCTACGTATGCTTATGTGTACAGTATATTATACTGGTACCAACTTCCATGTGGGATAACTGTGTTCTAAAATGTTTTTTTCTGTGGGCGTTATATGGGAGCTAGAAGAAATTATACACTGGCCCTCGTAAAATTTCGCACACTGATTTTTGGGTTATATGGGACCTATGAGAATAAGGACATATAATTTGACACATCGTTTTCGAATGTTTTAAAGTTAATTTGTGCCAAATTACATTAAAATTGCTGTATATTAAGGATTTTTGTGACCTTAAATACCAATTCCGATATAAATATTTGTATGGGGATTAGGTTAAATAATGGACATATCATCACCAATTTCAAAATATAACGTCCCTGGCGTAAAATAATGGCACATGCCAAATTTGATTAAGATGTCTTTAAAACTGCGGCCTGCATTTGTTCACAACCAGCCGGCCAGACAGACGGACGGACATCGTTAAATCGATTCAGAAGTTCAGAGTCGAAAGGTATACTTAAAAATGGTGGTACAGTGCGTTACAAACTAAAGCACAAACGCATTAACCCCAACCACTTGTGGTGGTGTAGGGTATAAATATACATAAATTTCCCATAAATTTATTAAATTTTGTTTTTTTTTTTTCGTTTTTAAGTTTCAAAAAAATGGGTGTGAATTTCTTAATGAAGCGATAGATTTTCTGTTAAATTTAAGACATTAATTCATTAGTCAGATATTTCATAACGAAATCGTTTGTTTATTATAAATAATCAAGTGTCAATAGATAATATTGGAAATATTTCAGATATAAAATGATATAGAAACCGACATTGGGTCTATAATTTGTATAAATTAAACAAACAATTTTTAGATTAAAAATGAAATTATATGTATCAAAATAATACGTACTGCCAACTAATCAGACATTAGTCATCATAAATATCTTTTGAAAGAATTTAGTCAAATTTTCATTCCAAAATTTCAATCGAAAATACATAAATACACACACATACATAAATACATATCAAAAGCATCTAAGAAAATAAAATCCCAAATGTTTACTTTCAAGTTAACACACAAAAACAAAAACAAAAACAAAAACAAAAACAAAAAAAGATATAGAATGTAAAATTTTCCCAATTAATCATAATGACATATTAATGGTGTCGATTTAATAGTCGATAATGTTGTTGGGTTTCTTCTCGGTTTTTCCCTTAAATAATTTTTTTCTTTTCAAAAGAAATTCTTTACAAAACGATTTAAATTAATGAAGAATTCTTTTTTCTAAACATAAATAAACTTTGTCTCTCAATTTGTTTAACTATAAAAATATAATAAATTATCGGAACCCTTAAAAACTAAAAAACAGAACAGAAATTATGTGCCACTATCATCAATGTCTATCGGTGCGTCCGTCTGTCTGTCTGTCTTTAAATGAGACAGATTGTATTCAATGTATCTGTTCATATTCCATTTTTAACAGATCATCAAATTGTTGGAAAAATTAAACAATAAAACAAAAAATATATTTTTTCCTGTTATTTTCACATGTAGAGATATATAAAACATTAAATACATAACTAAAAATTGAGATATTTAAATACAAACGGGTACAAACAAAATAAATACGTGAGATGCATTTGAAATTCATTTGTTTTGGTTTTGATTGCCACTGTCCATCAGTGCGTCACAGAGAATAGATTTATAGATTTTTAAGAGTTTATGAACAAGTGTGAGTAAGTAGTTAAATAGATATTCAGACTGTTGGTCACTCTGTTGGACATACAGACAGACTGATAGCCAAACAAGCAAACATTTGATGGACCTTTTCATAGTCAACTTCTCACATCAGTTAAATGCACATCTCTGGGATATAACGATATTCATATGTTTGTAGATATTTTTACATCTTTTAACTTTTATACGACTTTATATCTATATTCATATATATGCATGTATGCAAGTATTTCAGAGAATGTTTCAAAAAAAGCAAACAAACAAATATTTAATCGATTAAAATTAAACTAAATAAATAGATAAAATATAAATAATGATGATGGTGTATAAATAATTTACTTGAAGTGTGTCATTTGGAAGAAATGGGTATTTAATGGGGATTTTTATAATTCTTTTTTTATAATCAGTATAATTATCCAACTCTTGTCATTATCGGGAGATAATGCCTTTTTATCTGGTTCCAGGGCTGTTAGATGTAACTATTTTTTAGAGGCTTTGACAATAACAATTTCCAATTGACGACATGACATTATTTATGTACATTGTGTCCAAATCGAAATCGAAAAAATTGTGAGTGCTTAAGTTCTACCGTTTCTATAGATACCAAATACTTGTGTAAAAAGTTTACAGCTTAACCTAAACTTGGCTCCCTCTTGTCAAATTTAGTAATTTTCCATACACTTCTGCAGTTTTGGATTTAATATTAGAATTATTATAAGGACCTTTCGCGATTTTTGGCGATTTTTATTAAAACAAGAAAGAATGCTATATTCGGCTTTGCCGTATCTTCTATACCCTCCACCACAATTTCGTGTGAAGTTAATACGTTAGGTTCCATAGATATACATACACTTACAAATGTATATTATATAACACAGAAACACTTAATGTGTCATAAAATTAGTTATAATTTTAGTTATAACTTTGTTTCCTACTGAACTGGCTTTTTTCTACCAAAATTCTACCAAGGCCAAATTTCATTGAGCTCTGTCAATTTTTTGGATGTGAGCAGACATACAGATTGACGAAAATCTATTGAGATTTTGTTTTGAAGTAAGAATATATATGTATATGGGGTCTGAAATAATTCATTCTTAGCGTTACACACAGAATGATAAAGTTAATATACTCTCTTCACCACTTCTATTGTGAAGTGTATAAAAACAAAAAATATGTTTATATGGGAGCTACAGCAAAATTTGGACCAAGATTGTTCATATTTATAATACATTTTGATTATAGTTAGAAATATCATTGGGATAAATTTTAATGGAATTTATCTTTATTTAAATCTTTTATAAACTCAAACCCGTTTTTCGGGAAATCCCCTTATAAGGGAGATATAGGAAAATATGGATCGATATAGAGCAACTTAATATAATATCTTCAGAACAGTTCGCAAAATAATTTTCTCGAGTTTCAATAGAATTGGTCTTTATTTACTCTTTTTATAAGCTGAAACTGTTTTCGGTGAGAGGCCTGATATGGGAGCTACATCAAAATATGAACCGATGTTGTTCTAATTTAAAATATATATTAAAAATAGTTATTGTACTGAGATCCAATGGAATTGGTCTTTATTTAATTGTTTTATAAGCTCAAACCCGTTTTCCGGGAAGGGGCGTTATATGGGAGATATATCAATATAAAGACCCATGTTAATAAAATTTTTAACTTATATTAAAAATGGCTGGAAAATTAATTGTGCCAAGTTTCAATAGAGTTGGTCAATTAGAGTTGGGAGCACGTCCAATTGTATGCTAAAATTAATTTTTTGTTTAAGTCCAATTACATTCAGTTTTTGATTTGATGCAATAATATATACATTGTAGGGTCTGAGATGATTTCTTCTTGGCGTTACACATGGAATGACAAACCTAATATATCTTCATCACTTGTAGTGGTGAAAGGTATAAAAATAGAAATATTTAATTTGACGATTTTTAATAAAATTTTTGACGATGGAGGTGCAAAAGTCTGACAGCTTTGTAAAATTAAAAAGAGAAAAGAGCATTAACTATATGTTGGTCCACACATTTTTGTGTTAATGAATACAACTAGAAGACATAGAATGTTTTGGGAGCAATATTGTATTTTAGCATTTTTTTTTTTTGCTTTTTAGGCAAAAACTTTTGAACTCCATACGGCAATGTGTCAATATATGTCCCCACTACAGAAAATATTAGTCCAATATTTCTGTTAGTATCATAAAGACGACTTAAATTAATAACCTACATCTCTAGAATCTACCGTTAAACCAATAATTGGTTTTATATAACATGTTGATGGTATTATTTTTTAGATATTTTCTCTTCATTAATGTTTTCAAAAATTTGACTTAAATCATAAAATGTACATCGATATTTATAAGTAATGTATACATACATAATTATTAATTTATAAGAACTTTTATTTATAAAATCATCATCATCATCAGCATCATTATCATTTTAATCATCTCAAATTTTTTTCTTATTCAGAAACTTATAAACAAGTTTTTGTTCTATTTTCATTCTTTTTTGAACAAAATCTGTATAAATTTTGTTTCTTTTTCAGTATTCAAAAATATTTTCTATAAAAATGAGAAGAAAAACACATTAAAAAATGTTTTAATATGAGTGTGCATGTGTGTGTGACATACTTTGTATGTATGTGTTAAAAAAAAAGGAAAAAGTTGATAAAATTTTTATATTTTTTTTACTTGTAATTCTTTTGTAGACACATTTATCTGACATTTTTTAAGGCAGTTTGTTTTTAGAAAATGTCACACACAGTCATGGTACTTTTTTAACTGTTGTTGTTGCTGTCGCATCAAGGAGATAATGTATAAAAATTCCATATAAAAAAACTAAATTTCTATTATAAAAAATATTGTAGGGGAATGAATTAGAAAAAAGGGTAAAATGTTATTTTGTACAGTTAGAAAGTTGTAAAACATTTTTTTTACTCTCTGGCCAACAAATTGATTTTTATAATATTTTTTAGCATTTCAGATTCATTTAAATCGAAGTAAAATAGCATTTGATAGAAAACTCTAAGCTTGTCAGTAGATTGGATCATAAACTAGTCTAAAGTTTGGAAAATGGAGAGTTATTCAATTCCTTCCTTAACTTCTCTTCTGCAAGCAATTTGTCACTTATGACTTTTATAAGGAAGTTTCAATATTCTTGATTTTTTGTTGCTCTCAAGCATTGCAGAAATTATGTTTTCCACACTCAGTTGTCTTCCAATTTCTCTTTCGGCTATTTGTCGATCCTGTCTAAAGCGTAGACGGTAGAATTTCACATATGCATGTTCTTCATTTTGGGTTTGGCAGTTAAAGGGAATTGTGTGATTTAATAGTTCACTTCTCTATCTAAACACTTAGTTTTGGAATTAATCTGAAGATCTATCTTCCATATTGGCATTGTTTTTATCGATTTTTTATTCTCCGAAATTTTCAAGCATAAGTTTGAGTTGCATCTCTTCTGTGTTGAGTTAAGCGCTTTGATTCATCGACCACTTAACTCCAGATTCATTATACATTATATTCCACAAGAGTGGACCCAACTCCTACAGTAATTTTATACGTTTTCGAGCCTTCATCAGTTTGGTAAAATAGCTTTCTCCCTATAAAATAACATTTAATTATTCTAGTTAAGTATTCTGGTATACCAATTCTAAAAAGACTTTTTAAGTATTAAATTCCATTTTGCAGAGTTGAAGACATTCTTCACATCAAGAGTTATTAGGCCGCAATATTTTTTTCGTTTCCTTAGCCCTCTATCGCCGTTCGTGCTTCTTCCTGAAACTATCCCTCTAACCCCTAGAAACGGCATGTTAGAATTAGAATTCGCGATTTGCTGTTTCGAATTCTGGCTTACCTATGATGCGGAGTCTGCTGATTTCGGTATTCTACAACCAGCCGACGATTACTGGTTATACTCCTCTTCGGCATTGTATTTCGGGTGCTGAACCATTAATTTCCGTATTGTTCACATATTCTTGGATGAATTTTTTAAATCTAGTTTCCTGGAAGCCCAGTCGAAAGATTTCGGAACTATCTTTGAAGTATTCTTATTTCCCAATCCCATTTTATTCCTGTATTGCTTTGTTAACGCTTTGTTAACGCTGCTTTACAAGTCGAGTCTTTTATCCAAACATTACTGCTCAAGTATCGTAGATGATTTGTGAAATGAGGCCCTGTTCCGTCGACAATGGTTGTGATTTAGTTGTAAAACATCTTGCTCTTCCTCCAATGTGGCTTGTAATCGCGTTTTCCAATTCTTTGAAGAACATACACGGTTTTTCGTCATAATCTTTCGAAGGGGTTTGTACAGCCCATAAAAACATGGCAAAATTCTAAACATCTGCAACATTTTTTAAGACAATTTTCTCTCTTAATTTACATATCTCTCAACCAATTTTGATCTTTCCTATTTCAAGGGCTTTACACCCTTGTTCCTTAGATTTCTTAATCCGATTCCTTGACTTAAGATCCTCATACTTGGTAGTTGAGAGCTTCGGAAGATATTGGATTTTGTCTTGATCTCGTCCACATCATTATATTAAATCGTTATTTCGGTGTGCGTGTTAAATCCCCTGTTGACCTATTGATTTTTTACCTGTTCTTGAAATTGCATAAAGTTCACGTTGTTTGTAGCCACCATTCCAAATAAATGATCGCATTTTGTGTTCTTCTTATACGAGATACACTTTTCTCTAGATCCCTTAAGCTAGGATCGCAATTAATATGTTTTTAGATATCGGCATAGCTTGCTTTTTGTTGAAATTATGATTACTTCCCTCCGTTCCGTCTAGTCTTCCTAATCCCGACTATAAAAACTTTTAATTTGGACTATAAACTGGTCCATAATCTGGATTATATATAGTAGAGATTATAAATTAATCTATAGTCTGGTCTATTTCATGATCTCTAAACCAATATTTATGATATTCATAAGATAATTTGTAATAATTTGATTACACTTGTTTTACATTAAATTCTGATTTCTCAAGCGATAAGTGTTTTTGAACGATTTTAATATTTTACCACATTAATGATACATATTTACATACATTATTACATAATAAATATATAAATATTTTATTATTTTTTATTATGAATAAAAGAATAGAAACAAGAACAAGAACAAAAACAACAACAACAAAAACAAAAACTATATATATTTGAAGTAAAGTTTATTTACAATAAAACTTATAACTAAACCACAAATTGTATGGCCTACTTTTTGAACAAAACTAAACAAAACCAAACAAAACAAAACTAAACAAAGCAAAATAGAAAACGAAAGAGTAGAAAATAAAAGAATAAATAAATATTAGTTATGTGAATAAAAACAAGCAAAATGAAAAAGATATAAAATAAAAGAACCGCAAAAAAAGAGGAAGAAGACAATCTACACTCAATACAAAAGAAATAAAAAATTGAAATATAAAAATATAAAATAAATGAAACGATATGACAAACTTATTAGTAACATCAACTACATTCAACCAAACATATGATAATGTAACCAGAAAAATATATATTCAACTAAAATGTGCAAAAAAAAACCCAAAAGAATACAAAAAATAGTTTAGAAAGAAGATAACAACGACAACAATAAAAAGAAGAAGAAGAATATAAATTAACCCGTCTACTATCGGAAGTTTTACCGACTATCTGAACCAAACTAAACTAAACTAAATAGACTCCTACAAACAAATATACTAATACAAGTAAGTATGTGTGTGTGTGTGAATGAATATGAAGATGAATGGGGACATGTTTAGTATTGTGTGTAGTGGAATAGAATTAAATAATTTTGGAAAAAAAAATCTAAACTTCAAATAATTTATATTTTGAGATAACTATCCCATGATCTTCAATTCTCCTTTAGCAAGTGACCCCATATCTACCCATTAATTGCCAAGAGACAAATCAGGTGTTAACACCAGGACCTTATAATGTGATTTCTAATGTGTGACAGCCAAAATAGTCGATATCTAAAAATAAAGAACAAAAGAGATCGTTTTAGAAAACATGTATTTTTTTTAGAGAAGGAGTAGTGGAGCCAGTTTTGCCCATAGAGAAGTCCTCAATGTCAAAGCTTAATTACTGTCTATATGCAATTGCATAATGCTGATATAACAGTCATTAAGGAAGACTATTTAAATATAAATACGTAGAAATATCATCTATTTTTGTAGGTTACCATAGTTCAAAGTCCTCTAAGGACATTGAACTAATCTACTATAAGGATGACGTCTTAATAACTTCGAGGTGAAAGATATTAAATTAGCTTTGAAGATATTTTCCTGAATATTGAGGTTTGAATGGAACACTAGGAGGATCAAAAATCTTGAGCTACCCTTGAGTAAAGAAAAATAACTGCAGCATTGGCACAAAACGATTTATTTAAAATATAGAAACGTGGATACTTGCGGTTCCAAATATTTGTGATTGAAAAGAAAGTTATTCTTCATATTGCAGAACCTTTAAGGAATCCATGTGGCTACCAAACTATCAGTAAACGTTAGATACTTACTGCTTTATGTTTAAGCTTCGATAATTTTTATACAATGAAAAACAAAAAACACTGGTATGTATCGTCATTAGGTATACTACGAATCAGGAATATAGTTGGAAGAATTATTAAAATGTTCTTGGACAATCTGAAGCAGATAAACATTAATAAATGAGCTAAATAAAGTAACAAGCGTCTTTACAGAATACCCTTCCCTACGTGTACACCAAAATCACAACTAGAGACACATTTGGGGAAGACTATTAAACATTTTGGCTTTCTTATTTCAGATACCCTATAATTTTAATCCGATGATGCTAGAAATAGTCTACAGGATTGAGTTCTTTATTCAATTAATATTATTAATCGCAACAGTGATGTCGTCAAGCTTTTAAATTTTGGACAAGGTGATGTGTCAATGTTGGCATGCCTTCTTTAAAACGTATGAAATTGATTGATTGTTTGCTGGATTGTATATTAGGAAAACCTTTAAGTCCGTATAGATTTTTTTCAAAAATGTGGTATTCTTCACCATGGTGAAGTGTAGTGCAGTATTGCAATCATTATTACAAACAAATAAAAATGCCATTTCATACTCTATGTTCAGGTATACCCACCTCCCTAATCATAGTCAATGTTGTATAATCATTACATACATACACACAAACACTTTAGCATGTAGTAATTGTTGTACTAGTACTTGATACATACTTACAAACATATTTGCTCAGTTGGTTGGTTGGTTCAAAATTTAACTTGGCTAAACATACAAGCACACACAAACACATACACACACATGTACACGACAAAGTTGGATTACTGTTTGGTTGATTGGTTGTTACTCGATAGGATGGGGGCGAAAGATAGAAGAAACAATTTTTTGGCCAACTTCTATATAAAATTTCATAACGTTTATTGCAATATGAATATATCGGAGCTTTATGGAAAACATTTAAGAAATATGGTTCCGAATTCATAAGAAAAAGAATAAACCTTAAAAGAATAAAGAAGAACACGAGAAAAATGGAATATAAAAAGAAACTAACTAAGCAAAATAAATAAATGAAGACACACACATACACACATTAAATTTTGTATTTATGTTTCTAGTTGCTTGTGTCTCAGAAATAGAAGAGAAATAGAACTAAACAATGGATTTTAATTTCCAAAATAGAAAATAAAGAAATTGACATAATTATGTATGTATAAATGTATGTTTGAATGTATGTGTGAATATTATTGAATAATATAAAATGTATGAATGTGTTATGGAAATACAAATGTATGTAAGTATGTATGCATGTATGTATGTATGTATGTATGTATGTATGTATGTATGTATGTATGTATGTATGTATGTATGAGTGAAATGCTTGAATGAATATTATGATGATGTATTGTAATAATGTCTATTTCGCATACCGCAATGAAAAAATGAATGAATGACTGAATGAGTTTTTTTCTAATATTTCATTTTACTATTTACATTTATTTTATTGTCATTTTACACTGTATGTGTGTGTGTGTGTTTTGGAACTTAAGTGAATAAATAGTTAGCGAAAATAATTATTATGTGCTATAACGTCATGCCACAGAGGGTGATTTTATTTATTTTGTTAAATATTTTTCTGAAATACTTTGTAAATACACTCGATAAATTTATTTAGTAATAAATTACAGTTTTCTTTTTGTTAAGATGAAAATCTTAAGAAAAAGCTTTTTAAGGGAAGGGCATATTATTCATATGCGTTTTTGCCCATTTAATCGAATGCCAAAATAATGTTCTAGAAGTAAATTTGTTTTGCGTTTTCGGAATATATTTTTTAAAGATCGTCTGAGATAAGAGGTTTCACTGATCCGTATATTTAATGTGCTCCCCCGTACCAAATTAATGAGAAAGCAACAGCATTTTGATAAAAATAGAAACCGACACCTCTGGCTTTACAGAAAACTGAAGAGATCCTTCTAGAGTCAAAACAGTGGTCTCAGAACGCTTTTTCTGTAAATAATTTGACAATTGGAATTTACTGTTTTGAAACATGTACCGTAGCATTATCTTGCTGGAATATACAAACTTCGTACATTTTTTTCCATAAAAGAGAGATGAGCAACTTCCACTTCGTTATAAATTGTGTTGTTTGTGTTCATTTGAATGGAACAAATATTGGATTTGCCAACTGTGCTAATAACATGAGTATGAGTCAAGACCGCCTACATTCAAATTTGTTTCGTCAGGGAAAATTTAATTTTTCATCTCTTCGTAGAATGTGAGCAACGCAGTTGGAAATCACAGGAAGATTTAGTTTGTTTCATTTTTGTGTAGAATTCAATTTTAACCGGTTGGTTATTTTTTAATTTTGTATTTCCGTTGACAGGCTTCTGAACGCCAAAATTTTGTCCTTTCTGAAAGAAATTTCTCTATTGGAATATCCTTGGAATTAAAAAAATAATAATTTGAATATTTTCTTGATCGGACACAATAGTTTCCTTTACCGATATTTTTATCGATATAATTAGAAAATTCTGCAGAAAAGTTGATATAGTGTCATTAAATCGAATTGAGATAAAATAATCTTAAACGCAGAATTTACAGAAATCCATTCCGATAAATAATAATAAGAAAGTCGCGAATATTTTCCCTTCAATAGTAAACGAATATTAAGAAACTTCAAATTTTACTACTAAAACTGCTAAAATATTAAAACATTAGATTCAATCAAGAATTTCCATATGTTTTGCTCTCAAATTCAGTTCAAAGTCGAAATTAAATATTTTAAAAACAAGAAAAGAACAATTAATTTATTATTAATTAATGAACATTTTTCTTCAAGTGTATAACTAATAATTTCGTTTGTTTTTAGTTTTTATTATTTTATTTTTTTTAAACAGTTTATTTATATTTCCAGTTTCTTTTTGTTTAAACATTTCTTATTCATCAGTTCTTTATTATGAAATGGAGCATAAAAGAATTAAAAATTTGGGTCATAATGTCAAGTTGATAGATACTTTCGTACTTCATTTAATTGTTTTTTTTTTTTTTTTTAATTTTAAAAATAAATTGATTTTTACATAATTTTTATTGAATCGCAAAAATACTGATTAGTAGATGGATCTATTTACCTGATGGATGATTAAATATAATATTTTATTAATCTAAAATTATACTCTAAAATTATCTTACAGTGTCAAATGTTATCTATGAGATACAAAAACATATTTCCAAAGTGAAAAAATATATGTTGAATTTGATTTAAAAAAAAAAATTATTAACACAAAAAGAGTATTTTTAGAATCGAATAAAATTGTATCTAACAGATACTAATATTCATTCGATTCTAAATAGAATGAATTGAAAGAAAATTTGATGTTCTTAGTTATGCATGTGGCCCATTAGCTCAGTTGGTTAGAGCGTCGTGCTAATAACGCGAAGGTCGCGGGTTCGATCCCCTCATGGGCCAAGGAAATTTTTATTCTTTATTTTACCGGTGCGTTTTGCTGCACGAAAATTCTAGCTGCAAAAGTACCATTGTTCTATCTGTCCTATATTTTTGCACAACATCAATTCTTTAATTGCAGTTAGAACATTTTGTCCAATAAAACAGAGAAAGTAACTGAGATAAAATCTTAATATTTTCTCTTCAATAGTTCTTTAGATATCCGATAATTAATATTTGCTTTGTATGGGGCCACCTAATCATGATTCTATTTGACCTACATAAAACTGTTACTTGAGAAAGTGATTTGGACCAAATTAAACAATTATAGCTGCAGTATTTCTTTAGATATTCGGTATTCAACATTTGCTTTTTATGAATTCTACCGCCCCCCTTGATTCTATCACTTGTATATTTTGTCCAGTAAACTAGATCTTCAGATATTCATTAAAATATATGTGCTTTGTATGGGAGAACCTTTCCCCTGCTCCTATCCATCCTATATTTTATAGAGTAAAAAACATCGTTGGGAAAGTGAATTGCAACCAAATTTGAGAACTCTCGTTGTTGTAGTTCTTGGTATATTCGGTGATCAATATTTGATTTGTATGGAGGCTACCCATTCCTCTCTCTCTCTCTCTCTCTCTCTCTATATATATATATATATATATATATATATATATATATATATATATATATATATATATATATATATATATATATATATATATATATATATATATATATATATATATATATATATAGACTGAAGTAACAAATAGATATAGAAAATAGAAAATGGGGGAAAAGAGATTATAAAACTGAGAAACAAAATAAAAAGTAAAGATGAAAAGAAAAAAATAAAATAAAATAAAATAAAATAAAATAAAATAAAAACTGGCGACAGTTAAATGATAAAATGAAGAAAGTAAACTGTGAGGCTGGGTAGCAGATGACTGAATGACTAGATGACTGTGGTGTGCATAACGGATTTAATAAAGAGTTTAAGGTATTAGCATAGTTATAGTCTGTTCTTTTTGTACCCCTCAGTAGCACAGACAATGAATTTGTATATTGTAGTACCTTAAGTTTGGCATTCTATATGCAACACCAACAGAAAGTTTAGAGTCGATCAAGGTTATATGTGTTAGTCTTTAATTCTAGGGTCATTTGTGGCTTGCGGATGTCAATTTATTTGAGTCCATTTTCTTTAGGCACACAACCCATCCATTCCTGGTTTCGCCAGATACAAAATTGGACTAAAAATAGAAGATGTGTTTTAGGTGAGAATTTGTTTTTAGCTTCTCTGGGGCTGCCACTTTCTCCGAGACCTCAGATGTGTTCAATATTGGAGCACATATTTGTATGAGAAATGTGCTAATTTATGGAGTGGGGGCCATGTTTCATTAAATTTTTGAAGGGTGGTGTACAATTTTTATACAAGTATTAAGTATCGTTGGAAAGGTTGTCTCTTAAGAAATAATAAGATTTAACATCTTTTCATGAAATTTTTTTACAATATAGAAAAAAGTTATCTTTAATGTAGGACTATACAAATATTCCCACTTTTTCATTCCCTAACATCCAAAATTCCAAACGGGCAAAACTTGTTTTAAAAATTCACTCTTTTCAGTAAATTGCTTACTCTGCGTTATAAGACATTTGACATTTGACATTTTAAAGAATTCTCGATGAAGTAAATGTAGCTATATAATCAAGGTACCGTTTGTTAGAGCTTTGATTTTCCCCTCAAAATTTTGAAAATTAACAAAATTCGATACGACTTGCGGAGAAACTGTTTCCACTAATGTCTTTGGATTTACTTTATATGCATTTACGCAAGAAATTATTTCAGAATTGAGAAAAGATTCTTGCACAAAATTTATTGAGAATCAGAAGAATCCAGTTAATAGTTCAATAGTTTGGTCTAAAAATCTTTAAAACTAAAAGAGGTAGCAAAAACATGTAAAGAGGTAGCAAAAAAATGTCCATGTGCAATTTCGCTAAAAATATTTTATAGATCTAAAGTTACAGATTAATTTCCTAAAAAGCGCTTTGTGATCACAGTACGATGTTAATTGGGAGGTGGTGTTTGTCAAGTAGCTCCTATATAAATGCCCTTTGGAATGGGGTGTTTGAACCCCAAGGTTGCAAGGGATCATTCCAAAAATAATACTTTTCTGCATAATTAGGATGATCCAAATATTTTTATATAGTTCCATTGGATATCGTTTACCAAGGTCAACATTTATTATGGGTTATATATTAAATTATATATTACGATCAAGTATACATTAGGGTTTAAAAACAGCAATCTCTAATTAAACTCGATAGGGTGTACCAGGTCCTAAGGAAAAAAAAACTATCGACAACATGCAGTTCACAAATGTTTTATTTAATTATTTATTTAAATGTAAAACACTTTTTTTTTAATTCGTATAAAAAATAAAAGGAGACCTGTTTTTACTTAAAGACTTATAAAACACTTTCAATTCCCCAACCCATTAAAGCAACAATTTTAACAGGAAAATCACATTTAACTTGAGCAAAATTAATTCATTTCACTCTTGAACGGAACCTTCTAACACGCACTTAATTTACAAGTTCTTTTTTCTCATTTTGCTCTCTTTTTTTGCTTGTTATTTTAACAGTGAAATATTCATGTGCTCTATTTTATGTCAATGTTTTAGTAATTATTATTGTTGTTGTTGTTTCTAACCATATTCCATGACATTAGTAAATTATATCAGCTCATATCACATGCTGGGTCAAGTACGTGGGCATTCTTGGTATTATTCCAAATTGTATAATAGAAATGATGAAATAAATATGTTTTTTCTTTCATTCTCTTTCTTCCTTTCCTATACTTATTATTGTCATTATTTTGTTATGTTGCTTTTGTAGGTCATCGTTACTGTTAAGATTGGAGAATTTTGGTAATAAATGTGTTGGAATGAAATTAATCAGGAACTTTATTACTCATTTTTTTGGTTAGAGAAACAAATAAGTTATAATGATTTACAGCTGTTACATCGAGAGTTAATTATTTAAATAAAGATTTTAGGGCAAATATATAAGGAGAGTGAGATCGAAAAAATCTTAACAAACGTTTTTCATTCAAACGTTTAACTAAAGTATTTTTGATGTTTTTTGATCAAGTTACCTTTGTAAAACATCATTAAAAATTTTCAACAGAATCCAGATAAAGTTGGAAAAGTATAGGTCTGCCATCAACTAGTTTCCGAAGTTATTAAACAGCACCACAAGAACTTGTCCGTTGATAGAAAATCTAGTTCAGGTAGAAGGAATAATCCTCATGATGATAGAATACAGCCACGATTATTTGGTATGAAAAGTTAAATCTAATGCAGATTTAAAAACATACAAGGCTCAAAGGAATGTTAAAGAGAAGTTTAGGGCCCAAAACCAGTCAACATTTTCCAAAGCAATATCTAGTTGCGGCAATAAATACCGAAATTTATATCAAGAAATATATACTAAAGAGGCTGCTTCCATTCATAAAACTTAATTATGTGTGAACTGACCTGGCCTCCTGTCACTGTGGTAAACAAGCCCTTGAGTGGTTCAAGAACGATAATGTCGTATTTGTACCAAGAGCGACAAATGCTCGGACTAAGGTCAGTGGGGTAATATTGGTCTCTTGTTTAAAGATATTTGAAGAGCACAAATTTCAGAAATTTCAGAAACACACTAATTTGGGATGTATCAAAATTGAAATTATATTGGATGCATTCATTTGGTGCATAATGGTATAACCCGTGCTTCTTAACTTTAAAACCACGGAGATTATCAGAAAAAATACTACGGAAATAAAATTTTTAAGTGAATCAATATAGTATAGTAACTAAGGGAGGTGTATCAACGACAGCAGATATAGATTTATCGATCCAGATTTTGATAGGATTGAATAGCATTAGATTCTTTATAGAAGACTTGTAATAAATCTCGGATTACTAACAGTTTAATGGTTCATTTTGAATAAATAGAATTTTTGAAATTGGGTCTATGACTGCCCAAAATCTGTAGGGTTTATACAAAAGAACATTTCTTTATATATATTGGTCGATGCGCTATTAATGTAGTTTTTCTATTTAATGGACTTTTTTTTCGAGATTTAGTTTCTTATTAATATAAAAGATCAATAAGTCGACAACGACGTTTTTATAATTATTTAGAATTAAATAAATAAAAATAAAACTATAAATTATTATCCTTCGCACATTTAAAGGACATTAAAAAATTATTTTTATCTCCCTAAATAATATTTTATTTGTATTTTTAAAGACTTTAATAAAAGCTTAACAAATAACGAGTCAAAAAGAAAAACTAAGGAAAAGAAAAGAGTAATTAGTAACGAAAGAAAATGGTAATTTAAGCCAAGTTACTACTTCTATTAATGTTTCAATGTTTGTCGACCCACCACTAACACTACCACCGTTACCCAAAACCTAATCAACCTTATTGGCTGTATGCCTGTAGTTTTTTTCTGTCCTTATAGCATTTTTGACTGTTTATTGTTCCTGTGAGAGTTTTGTATTTATTCATTTGCCTCTTGGCACTCTTCATATCTGAGCAACAATATTGAAGAAGTTTAACGTTAAGAAGAGAGTAGACTGTTGGCATAAATGTCAACACTGTGTTGACAATTGAAATTCTTATAAGGGAGCAGAAACAGTAATGTTGGAAGGAGAAGGTATACATTATGGAAAATTCGATAAGAATTAATTAAAAGTAAAAAAGTTGATATTATACTTTAGCACCCATCGAAGATAGTTGTAGTTTGATCTCTATAGAGACAAAATTTCTTTAGGAAATGTACTTATATTGAAATGGAATATTTGGTTAAAGTTAATTAAATTGAAGATTCCTACGGAAACGATTTAATTGAAGTTTTCACGGCAAGAGGAAGAGGTACCACTTACATAAAACAAATTTTGAATATTAAATATCAAATGACTTATTAGAACTATAGTCTCATTTCTTAGAATATTATCATTATGATTCCAAATCATTTGGAGAAAACACGGAACTAATGGGTTCGGAACGATAGATTGCTCCAAAATTACTCTTAACATAAGGAGTTTTCCATCTCTGGGGTATATTAGTGATACTGATTTTGGATTTTGCTTTTTAAGTTTTTCGTTATGCCTAGTTTCTTTGAAGTTCAAGATAGTACCATATACCAATGATATGGTGGATTCAATTTCGCAACGTCTGCAGGGACCTTAAGTGATGGGTTAAGCGTCAATTCAAAAAGGATAAACATGCACTTTTCACCAGAAAATCCAAACTTCTTATTTTTTACTACCAAGTCTGTCGTTGGACTTACGTTGTTGTAGAGTGGCTTTGGTATTTGGATTTTAATAAGAACACCTATGGACTTAAGTTCTGGGACTCTAGATTGTAAATCGACATGGTTATTAAGCCCATTTTAATGTTTGATGAAAGGCTCCGGAAAAATATATTTTAAATAAGGCATCTTAGTAGATCCAACAGGTCTGAATGTTGCATTGGTGACTGCAAAGTAACCTATGCTACTAAATATACTTAACACTTTAGAAACATGGACAAAGAGAGAATTTGTCATGAATCCATTTTTGTGGGTCTACTCCTTTTAAGATAGGATTTTTAGTTTTTTACTTATGTTCTTTTGAGCTTTATACGTATTGTTTCTAATCCTGAAATAGCGAAGGTTGTGGCTTTCGGTGGAAACGTACTTCTGCCGGTTTACTGTATTATTTTTCTGGCAAAGAATGTAGAATATTTTAAAATATCTTTTGAATTTGTACCGATGGTATGCATCGCTATCTTCCGGATGTCTATTCAACATATAATTTAGTTCATGAATGCTGGATATTTCCAACTTCGGCGCACCGGTTCTGCGACATGATACTAGTTGTGTAGAATA
Organism: Cochliomyia hominivorax; assembly: GCA_004302925.2. Lineage (NCBI taxonomy): Eukaryota > Metazoa > Arthropoda > Insecta > Diptera > Calliphoridae > Cochliomyia > Cochliomyia hominivorax. Next base: position 71,061,031 of record PYHX02000495.1, on the reverse strand, counting down.
TCACATCTGCACATATAGGAAAGTATTCCAGAAGATTAAATGTCCCATTTAAAGGCTTCTGTAAAAGCTGAGGATCCAATTTGTAATTTTCTCGCCATTGAACACTGCTTTCCATTTGCTACCGTTCCTTTCCAATTTTTTAATCCAATCTATGAATTGGCTAATTTGCGGAACGATCATGTTTGAATGATCATCGCATCCAGAGCTAAAATTAGATTTGGATTCGCATACAACGAAAACATATTTTTGAACTCAAGTGAGTATTACATCTGCCCATTAATATTCATACACATAAATCAACGATGTAGTTTAAGGCGCTGATGAAATTATTTTTAAATTAAAATTGAAAATGACTAGACTCCTTTAACCTTTAACAGCTTTTTCTCTTCAACATCGGTCTTGTTGGTTATACTTCCCCCATAAGTAGAACAACCGCACTAAAATGGTGAAAAATAAATACTTTTTGCCCTGATATTCTCAGCTATACATAAAATATTAAAAGGTTTTGATATTTTAAATTAATTTCTTTAGTGATTCGAACTTTTCCTTTTTTCAGGTAATAAAAATCTAATAGTTTTTTTTTTTTTTTTGATATTTGAAAAATTCTCGCAACTATTAAACTTTAATACAGTTTAACGTGAGTTTTAAGACTTTAAATTCCGAAAATCAGTAGATACTGGACTGTAGGAAATTATGTATATTTTATTTGAAAATAAACTTTTTTGTAGATTTCATTTTCATATTTTCATTTCGGTGCACAAGCAACAGAGTCATTTATAAGTTGAGATGAGTTTAGTTTAGTTGGTTTCACTTAAAAATACACAAATTTCATGTTGTCTATGGTTTTTGTAGTTGGTGAATGGATTGTCCTTGTACAACTTTTATTTACGACCAGTGGAATCAAATCTAAAATTTCTTCTTACAGCCAACATCCTCCCTTTAGAGATGGTTTAAATGTTATTGTGAGTGTATTAGTGTTAGAAAGGGGATCTAGTAGTAAAAAGGAGAGTAGATAGAAGACAAAAACTTTGAAAACTACTTTAAAATAGATATTTTACAAACTAAACTTCTGCTATTTATTGCTGGCTGCCTGTTACAGTATCGCACTAAAACTACGTTTAGCGGAAACGCATTTTTACGCCATTATTTACACATACATACCACAGTGTACACTTTAATACATACTAAAGATATGTTTATAATATAAACACACTCACACAGACTTAGTGATTTAATATTATCTGTAATATTTAAAGTTTAAACTTTTCAAATATCAAATGCAAGTGTTTTTTAAGGGCATAAAATCGCACTCACTCCATTATTATACCCACCATCACCACGAGTGGTGAAGAGGGTATATTAACTTTGTCATTGCGTGTGTATATAATCTTGCATGAAATAAAAATCTGAGTCGATTTTCCAGCAAAAAATTTTCCTGTCAAATGGACAAATTAGAACACGATTTGGACATAATCTTAAGTTGTACTTCATTATCATTCAAAAAGTAATAAAATTGGTTCAGTAGCAAAAAAAGTTATAGCCAAAAAGACAACTAATTTTGAGATTCATTTAGTGTTTCTGTGTTATTTTTTAGGAAATGCGTTTATATAATGAATGCGTTTGTGTATGTGTGTATATGTATATCTACGGAACCTGACGTATTAACTTCACACAAATTAGTGTTGCAGGGTATTGAAGATTCGGTAATAGCCGAATATAGTATTCTTACTTGTTTTGTATTGCAACTTAATGTTGCATGAATATATACAAGTGATTGTGTATATATGAATGTGTATGTTTTAGTGTGTTTATTTATAACTTTATACTCGTATTTGAAGTGAGAATAAAGGGATATTAAAAAAATTATGTGGAAAACAAAGTAAAATAGCAACAACAACAACAACAACACCAATGAAAGCTATTCCTTATCTCCTTGTGATTGTATTTGTAAAAGTTTCTGTGTGAAAGTTTACGCGACAATTGCTGACAGATGTTGTCAAATTGTACGTATGGTTAAGAATATTTAATGTCGTATGTGGTGACAAAACAGGCAAAATGATTTAATCGTAGGAATGAGAAATGCGAGAATGCGATAATGATTATAAGGGAAAATATGAGTACACACACACTCTCTCTCTCTCTCTTTTTGCAAGAGAAGAGAAAACCAATTTCATATTAAATATATTAAATTTTATTACTTTAAATTACTTTCCCTTACATATAAGCACTTACACATACACGCACACCCATACATCCAAACCATTCAAAAATAATTCTATGCAACCGCAAAAAAATACTAAAAAATGTCACTAATATTTATTGTATATAAAGTTGTAAAACTTTAATAACTTTCAAAGTTGTTACATAATCTTAAATGTGTTTTAAAGACAGTTAATAAAATGTTTTTTTTTTTTAAGTTATTTGTTGGAATTGTAAATAAAATTTGTTATAGAAACTTTTCTGGTAAATACTTTAAATCGGAATCTACACATCCATATACATTTACATATGTACGTATGTGTGAAGTTTCGTTGTGTAGACTATTGGTGAAGTGAAATGGTATAACAACAATTTTTGATTTTCATTTAAAGTTTATCATTATAAAGTGTTATTCCTTACTTAACCTTCAAAATTTTTCAGAAAAAAACATTTAATTTTTGACAACATTTTATTAAATAATCGATAAATGTTAAAACTTCGTGAATTTTAAAGTCATTTAGATATGTTCGTTTGACCACACGCGTCTTAGTTTAGGTTGGTTTTCATGCAGAGGTATAAACTTTATACACAAGTATTTGGTAACACTAAAAAATCAGACATTCATTTCACTAAGATCAAAATCCGAAAAAATCTAAATCTAAGTCGATTTAGCTATGTCCGTCTGTCCATTGGTAACATTCACACGCCTAGAATTGTGTGTTCTAATTCAATGAAATTTTCTCAGATTAAGGCATTTCTTTTGGTATAAGAATAAAATCGATAAAGTAGATGTATTCTGAACCCATTATTTGACCTAGCTTTTATGTAAGGCCCCTTTCCATGTTTCAAGCTTAGAACTCCAAAAAATTATCCAATTCTACTGAAATTCACCACATATGGTTAAATGGTTATAGGGCCCCAATTAATTACCTTTCTGGAATGGAGTTTAACCTTATAAAACTTATAAATATTGACCATCTGATTTGAAATTTATATTGTTAACCTTTATTGGTTTATTCCATGATTCAGGAAATTGAAATATTTCCAATTTTTCATAGGCGATTGCTATGACACCTGTTCAAAATTTATTTAAATACTTTCTATACATATGGAATAACATAATAAGAAAAATTTAAAGATTTAAAATATTAACAAACTTGTGGATTGTGTGCAGATCTTTGCCCCATCCAGATATTTTTAACTCGCAATGTAGGAAATCAGGTACAGATATTTTATTCAGCATGTTAGCTGTAATCAATTTTTTTAATTTTAGAATTGTCAAACAATTTTAGATTGATTTCTAAAAAATCGTCTTGGAACCATTGTTGTATGGTGTCAAAATTCATAAAAAACACTATATTCGGTCAGTATCTATTATTATTTTTATTATTGTTATTATTATTATTATTATTATTATTATTATTATTATTATTATTATTATTATTATTATTACATATACTGAACATAGCAGTTTCTTGAAACATATGGACATTTTTACCAACAAAATGTATTGTAGAATAAGATAGAAAAATTCTTAACACCCATTTATAATTAGAACTTTTAACCCATGTATTAATTGAATTTTTTGATCTTCTTGCCTTCGTAAAACATGTCAGTTATTATGTTTAATGTCAAACATATAAATATATTCTTAATCTGATTAAAATGAGTGACCAGAAGAAAGTGCGTACTGAAGTTATAAAATATTTTCGACCATACCCAACTTGGTACTACAAAAGTTGGTTCCAATGTTACTGTACTGGGAGAACTTGTCCGTTGCTAGAAAACCTTGTTCTGGTAAAAGGAATATTTCAGATGATGTTTCTAAAGCAAAAAAAAAAAAATATGAAGCATTTTCATAAGCAGCCTGGTCTGCCTAGTGCTCGGACTATTTGGTACGCAAAGCTAAAGCTATTTCATATTTAAAAAGATACAAAACTCAAAACGTTCCTGACTGAAACGTTACAATCAATATGCAGTTGCGACAAACGAAGCCAATCATTTGTTACAACCGTCACTATAATAATCGACATTTTCATCTGTTTACAAAAAGGTCTTAATAATGTATTCAATTATTTTTGGACTGACTTAGCATCCTGTCACTATGGTAAAGGTGTTACACAGGTTAACATTTTCGTTTTTCTAGAGCTTTAGCATCTGTGAAAATCGGCTTTGCCGCACTAAAATTCAATGCCACAATAATAGAACTTTATTTTTATTTATATTTATATATCAATTTATAATTGTTTTCTCATTCTCATTAAAAGTCTATTACAATTGAATTTAATTCATATTTTATTAGCAATTTTTTATTAGATTTTTATAAAAAAATTAACAACAAAATTACAAATAAATTCTTATATCTCAAGTACAAAGTAAAAAAAAAATTAACATTAAATTATAAATTCTGACATTTGTAATACGAATACGATTCATATGAAATTTACATAATTGTTTTTATTTTCTACATGTATTTGTGTATCTGTATATACATTCATACATACATATATTTGTAATTTAAAGTAATAATACAACGATGATTGTAGCTTATAAGGCAACAACCAACAATTCCCCCTTATCCTTCAATCTCTATTCCAGCAACTGTCGTAATCCACCTATTTGTGGAGGGAGTTTATTTTTTAAACTAAATAAACATATTTTTTACTTTAAATTTATAAATTTATTAAAAAAGTACTCGTAACGTAATAGAACGAAAGGAAATACAAAAAACGGGGGAAATTTGTTTATGATGGTGTGTTGGTGTTGAGGAATTAAAGTGAAAATAAAACAGGGGTGGAAATTTAGTATTAAATTTAAATATTTTTGCTTTAAAATCTGCTCCATTCCTAACATTTTAAATAGTTATTGGATTATCCATATAAATATTGGGATTAAATTTCTTATGGAAGAATTTTTGTTAGATATAATGAAGGTCTTACAATATTTTTCACCTTAAAGATTTTTCTGTTTTCCGGAATGTGGCAGATGTTATATGAAATAAATTTACATATTTATGTTATGATTACTTAAATTATACAAAAAAAAAAAAAAACTTATAGCATCATTATATTTAGTATAACTTTTGAAGAATGTACTATTAGTCGTACATTTTAAGTTGGAAACATTTTACAAACAGACCAGAAAATCTTCTGACTTTTTCATTTCGATTTATTAGCAACAGAATTTGAGATTGAAGCTTTTTCTTTCGTAAAGTTTTCAGGTTTTGTGGCATATTATTTGAATTTGTAGAAAAACAACTAAATTATAAGTTCAAATTAATTGACTATCGCAATAGACTTTCAACATAATATTCAGAAATTCCTTCAGATAATTTCCAGTCAGTTCTGTATGTCTGTTTGGGACTGCGGTTTACGTTATATAAGTAAATTATATATAGCGATTGTTTCATTTATATATGTAAGTTTCGATTGTTATGGGCCACTACGAAGTAAATATTATCGTAGCTTGTCTAAAAAGAAGGCTCAAAACCTAAATTACAGAAAGTGACTGTGTTTTTTCCAACAAAAGAAACGAAACTGAGCACCCAACTCACCCTACTTAAAGTACATCTATTCGATTGATTATGGTGTCAGTTGGAGGAACTGTTGTGGTAGATGATATTTATTTTGGTATGTCGGCATCGACAAGATTGGAGACCCTGATGGACGAAAACTTCTTAAGCATAGTGTCAAAAAGGGGTTTCTATATAATCTACGGATAGGATATGCGCTATTGCTGTTAATAGAGTTGCAATATATTAAAAAGCTGCAATCATTAAGGCAGAATAGATGTATCAAATTAACATATATTTAAATTTAACATGATTAACAGCTGTTTAGGAGGATAGTAGATGGCCTTCCGAACTTATACATTTCATATTTTTTTCGCCAAGAGAAGCAAGACATCAGACGAATAACGACAGTTATTTTAATGGCAATATAATATATATAAACTAAAAAAATTCCCACTTGTCCAAAATATCCAATTATGTTTTAATATTTTACCTATTTTCTGTCATAATAAGGGTCGTTCAAGATGATTGCAGCTTTGTGATTTGAGAAACTATCAAGAAAGTAACTTTATTTTTACATCCACCACAAGAAGTGATACCATTCCATCTGTAAAGCAACGAAGTGATCACCTAAGACCCCATATATGTTCTAGCATCAAATCAAAACCTGAGTCGATTTATAAATGTTCCTTTGTCTGTCAGTTGTTACCAAGTTAACAAGACAAGTGCAGTATTTTGTTCCAAGTTGTATCGAATAAGGCCCGAGTAAACAAGATTGACACCAAGCGTGGAAATAGACTTGTAGGCATAGAGGTTCATACATTCAAACGCAGACACAGTCACCTTATTTGAAGGCAAAAGGGTGTCAATGTCAACGATTGTAAAAAAGTGTCATATTAGTCTCATAAGTAATTGCTTTTTTATGTTACTAATTCACTAGCAAAGATTTACTTATATAAATATAATTTTCCAATTCGCGAAATTATTCACCTGAACAAGAATAACTTTAATGAATATAGATTTCATATTATGAAACATTAACTTAATCATAAAACAAACTAAATATTTAATTTAAATTAAATTCATTTTATACCCAAACATGTGAAAACATATTCGCGCATTTAATCACTAAATCTCATACTAAGAGTATTCCCTATTGCCTGTATTGAGAGTTATTTTAGCCTTTAAACTTTTGTTGTAAATTAAAATTCCTTTCCAAACAATGTCATAACAAAACGGTACTCGAAATAATGCTCATTCAAATTTCATCATATGTTCACTTCAATGGTTACACGTACACACACTCATACACACCCTAACATTCTAAATTACTATAACTGCATATTCACATACTCATGTTTGTATAAGTATAATATAAATACACACACACACACAAGAATCTCTCACAATCTTCTTGCAAACGAGTGGAAAAGTACATACTTACAACTTGATACGTGAATGTGCAACTAAATCAAACCGAACAAAAATGTGGCAACAAAAGAGGAAAAAATTGCGAAAAAGATGAATAGTGAGTTTGCAGCAGAATTATTCGTTCAAAATTATTTATGATGAATGTCGGGCTAAATACTCTTAGTTGCATACACACACACATATATATATAATTATATATTCACTAATACACATTTACTATTCCACACTAATGGAAAATGATGTTTAAACATTTTCATGGATGTGAATGTGCATGTGAAAGGACGTTTTAGATACGTGAATAACTGCACTCTAATATAGAGATGCACACATACTTAACTGCATATGTAGATGTAACATCACCATTATTAAACTCTAATTTTTCTTGTACACTTCTTTGAATTAGGACTTGGAATTCATAGGTGAATCAAGTTTTTTACTGCAGTTGAAACAAGCTTTGTCGAAATATCGAAAAAATAATAATAATAATAATTTAATTCCATTTAACAAATGATAACTCGTTAAAATTGGATTTAGTACTTGAAAGTTTAGTTATTAAAAGCAATTTAAAAAATGTATCCTTGTATAATTTTATATATATTGACATCGAAATATTTTAAAATGTACAATATAATTTCACCACAAACGTAAAAGCATTTAAATTAAAATGAAATGAAAAAAGATTAATTCAATCTCAAAACAACTGTATTCAATGTAGATTTTGCTTCATTTTTTTTATGTGGTACAAAATTGTGATTCCCATATTTAATTTTATATATTTATTGGTATAATATAGATATAAGTGCTAGATCTTGATAGCTGTCCAATATAAGTCAACAAGATTCATAGATAATTCCAAATAAATAGAACTTCAATTGATCTCAAAGAACAATATGTGCCGAAATGTTTAGAGGATTTAACTTAAATATTAATTCCTAAGTCATGAATTTACAGAGTTTTCGATAATTTTTGTAAGATTTTTACTTTTTTCTTAATTCAAGAGTAAAATAAAATATGTTGGTATTCCATTTAACATATAATATCGGTTTTGATGTTATCCAGAAGATGGATATTTTTTGCAGTACTTCATTTTTCTAGGAACTGCGAAACATTCCAATATTTAGTTTTTGTGTTAAGGCTGAGAGTAATGCTGCAGTATTAATTTGACTTATATGATCTGAACAGATGTAACCAATTCCGAAATTTGGATTTAAGAAATTGTTTTTTGAAATATCTAAGTAGTCCATTTAGTTACGTTGTCCCTGATATATCAAAGAAGATTGTATACATAATTGTCCAGGAATAATTGTTCTTTTTTCTAGAAATCATTCTCCATCTTATCCATATGCATATACATACACTTCTTACAGTAAAAGTCAATTCAAAAATCTGTTGTTCATGTTGTTTTCAAGTTTAAAGTTGAACTGATATCAGCATATAAAACTCCTCTCGGTTCTAATCAGTTCAGACAATTTTGTTTCCTAAATGCTTAAAAAGAAGAGCTCCTACGACATGTACATTTATTAGAATAACAATCTTTAGTAGTTAACTTTTCTGCCTGCTCTTAAGCAGAGTCGTCCTGGAGCTGATTCAACTTTCCTGTGATTTTTCATTGCAACAGAAATCAGTCAGAAAATATCAAAGTCCAAATTGATAGTTGTGATAAATGAGAACATGGGGGAGTTGGTTTGCATGTTGTACTTAATTCTCCTCTTAATCCTAATCGCCCTGCGTTTATTCCAATGTATTAGTTCAATAGAAAGGTATATGCGACTAAACGTTACAATTATTGCCGCAATATACATTTGGAATTATTTCTCTACGGTTTTTTCACTCCTCGCATTTTATCCCCAAAATCAGATTCATCAGTGAGGAAAACAATTTAAGACTCACGCTGTAAAAGCTTTGTAGATGTGTATTTTAATTTCCTGCAAATGGAGAGTACATCCCCTCAACTCTAACCGAACTATATTTTTCCACTAAGTTTTATTGAAGATTATATGAGTACTACAGTCTTTACAGGCGTGGCAGGAGGCACCGTTCTTTATAACCAACTATTTCTATATTTTATATCATACGCCACCATTGTGGTTGTGAACGTAATTTTGAAATATGTCGATGGCGAATGATTTTTTTGTCAAGGACGAAGCCTATTGAATATGATCAATCCAATATTTTAGATAATTTCCAAACAAACGTCACTCGGCATTAAACTCATAAAAGTCATAGATTAATTTGACACAAAATATCCTGTATTACTCCTAATTCACCTGCTAAATCTCAGATCTATAAATAATTATATCCACTTCCAAAAATCATTTTAAAGCTCATAATTTCAAAAAACAAAAAATTGTACAGTGGTAATATTTTGTATATTTAAAATATGTAGAATCAGAAAACAATGTAACAGCAGAGAATCGGTCCAAAAATCCAAGTAGAGTGCTTATAATTCGGTTACAGCAATGTGAAGAAATTTTATTGACTAAAAATTTTGTTATTTTTTATTATTATTTTTTTTTTTGATGCAGTATAGAGACTGATTTTCAAACGACAAAAGCTTTTGTGTAATGTATACCCTCGTATGCTTGTATGTGAATATAAGTAAATCTATATGTATGCAACTTTTGTTAAAGTGGTCTGAAACAATTGTTGTTGCTATTATTATTGGTGTTGTTGCAAATGTATGTTGTAATAGGAATTGTTGTTACTGCAACTGCTGTTGCAGTATTATGATTGCAATTTTTTATATATTAAAAAAATACTGATAACATTGTTTGTTTGCTTTGTACACAATTTTTGTTCTTTGTATTATATATTGAATATATGTATGAGGGTTTGAGTGTATATACAATGACATAAATATAAATATAAATATAGACAAAATATATACACATATATTTCTTTTTTTATAACAAAATATACTTGTAAAATCATATCTGAATATGTTTCTGAAAAAAAAAACAACAAAAAATACAAAAAAGGAAGAAAATTAAACTTTTATACACTTCAATACATGTGAAACGACAAAAAAAGGACACAAGCAAGAAATGTTTTACAACAAATATAATAAAAATGTTACATCAATGTATAAAAGTAAATGTGCATGTGTGTGTGTGTTAGTGTGTGCTTTTGTGTAATGCATGTGTTTATACAATAAAGTTATTGAAACATTTAATAATTGAATTGAAAATTTTATTTCATTTTATTTTGTTTGCAAACCATACAAGTGAATGTCGTTTTCAGAAAAAGGAAAAGGACTTTATTTATGGTCACACTTGACAAAATTGAAAATAAAAGTACGATATGAAAATGTAGTTTTTGTTTGTAATTGATTTTATAACATTTTCTAACTGTTTGAATTCTCGAGTGGATTTTGGTCAATCAAAAAATAATGATGTTGAAACAATATACTTTTAGACATGCCACAAAACGACACGTGTTGCAACTGATTACTAGGTCGCGTGTCAACTTGTAAAAGGATAATACAACACAAATGTTGTGTATAAGTGTTTCTCTATTTATTTCTATACAACACAATTGTCTGTTTTTATAATGAAACGAGCTTTATACGATTAAAAAACATTATTCTTAGTCTAGAGGGAATGAAATGGAACTGACTGCCTGCCTGCCAGCCATTATAAAATCGTTCATTATTTAAATCAAATATTAAACTCTTTGGCAGAATAAAAAATAGATGTTTTGTTTAGTTAACCACCACCAAAATCTTTATCCTGGTGGCAGAAAAATTTAAATGATTCTTCCCTTTTTTCAAATAATTATGCGAGATGATGATTATGACAACGTTGACAGTTATTCATTCGTTTCATTTGTTTTCTCTTTCCATCTTAAGATGATTAGTTATTATGTGAATCCATCATATTATAATCCTTTATTGCCCATTAACTTATTGAAATTGCTTAAGGGTTTGTTTAAAGTCCATAAGTATTAATATTTAATAACATAAAATAATGCAACTCATTTCATTTCAATATAAATGACGTGAATGGAAGCGGTTTGAAGGATAAATCCATGTCCTTGTTATTACCATTATAACGAAAATATAATCAAGCACTTCGTTTTCTTTTTAAGTAAGTGCTCATTGGCTAATATGTATCTTCCCTTTTAATGAATCAATAAAAAATATGTACATCTTTTAAAATGTTACATTGATCCCATAATCTAAAAATGGGAAAAAAACTTAAATTCCATTTCCTTGGAATTATAATAAAATAAAAACAAAACGATGTTCAAAACCTAAGCAATTTTTAATATTTCGTGTGATATGGTAAGCTTCAGCACACTTTTTAGCACTATTTCTAGAAAGTTCATCAGCTCTTGTTTAATTTGGAACCATGTCTAAATTCTCCCTTTTAAAACTGAAAATCCCATTAGCTGACAACTAATTTTGACCAACTTTGTTGAATGCTTAGGGTCGTTGTCGTGCTGCAATATTTCTCGAATGCGTAGCTAAATGTTCTTAATTTTTTTTAGAGTTTTACAAAAGGACCAACTCTATTGATCAAAAAGCAGGTTTATGGCTTCTAGTGCCTTTGGAGCATCTTTAATGTAGTTTGCTTATCGTTTGGACTTCTTTCATCTGAATTAATTAGACTTAATTAGCAACAACCAATGAAAACAAACAAAATAAGTACGAATGTCAAGCACTTTTATGTAATACATTACACCACAATAATGGTTATAAATAGATGGTCGTTCATTAATTCTTTATAACAACTATGGAGCTAAAAGAAAATGTGAACCGATTCTTGTATAATTTCGTACATCGAGTTTACTTACTATAATTTGGCTAATAATTATTATAATACCGACGTGTATGTGGGATTCAAGATGTTAGTAAGGGGGCTTGTATTGAACATTTGAGAATTTTATATTTAGAACCTTATTTCTGGAGGACATTTGCATGGGGGTACATGAAATATTGGACTGAATATGGGCATTTTCAGTAGGCTTCGTTTTGTGTCAAAATAATGACATGTTTCAAATTTCATCAAGATATATTAGACTCTTCCGGGAAGAGTTTTAAATGGAAGCTGGAGCAAAATATGGACCGATATTCGTCATATTAGTACTTTTATTAAAGAACCTTATCTAGCACGCTCAATAATTTGCTATGCTAATTTAGGATAATTCACAAGACTTTTACGATTGACTTAAAAGCCTTGTGTAGAGCTATAGACCCCTATCTGAAACAACTTCATGTTTGCGGAAAACGATTCTTCAAATAATTAGTGACATTAAATTCTAGTAATTAGTAACCAAATAATTCAGATTAACAAATAAATTTTTTGTGTCCTTACATCCATGTCGATGGATCTTTTATGGAATCCAAATTTCAACTTAAAAGCTACACTAAAAGTCAAACTTTGGATCAAAATTTACAGATATTTCAAAAAAAAAATACATTACCATACCACTTGGGTACGAGCCGAATGAATGGACATCGTAAATTTTATTTTGGATGTGATTTGGTACAGTTTAAGGTGGGGGTAGCATTCTAATATGAACTAATATGGACGATAAATGGACATTGTCCTGAAAAATCGTCTATAATAGATTTCATTGCAATAATTCTAAAATTTGTTGTACATTGTACCACACAATTCGACAATGTTTACATGGAAAGACGACCAGTGAGAACGGACAGATACGTTAAAACCACTCGGTTCATTTCAAAGTGTAGTGCATTATTTTTCTGTCGATTACAAATACTTATCCAAACGCATAATTCCCCTACGATCTATGGTGGTATTGAGTTTCAATTTTGAAATAGTTTTCAATCCATATAAAAATACCACCTTCAATAATTTAGAATGAGATTTGCTTAACAATTTACCGCTAAAAACGTACTTCAATATAAAAACGTATTTAAATTATTACAAATTACAACAAAAATGTATTCCTTTTAGAAAAGAAAAGAAAAGGAAAAAGATAATATATAAAGAAACTTTTCTCAAAATGTTTTCTATAGAAATATTTATATTTCTCCACTTTCATTTGTCCTTTTTAGTAGACAAATTTTGAATGGAAACCCAGATAATATAATAATATCGTGCTGAAACCAAATCTATGTAACGTAACCAATCTGAATGCGTTATCAAATTGTTGTTGTAATAAAAAATATATTTATTTATAATTTTCTTTTGTATGTGAAAAAAATTATTTTATTTAAATTTTTTTTACAAAACAATTTTTTTTTGTTAAATAAACGAAATTTTAGTCCTTTAAGTTGAATAAACATACTAACATCCAAAAATTACTCTCACGCATCCCTACACATATCTACACAATTATAAACACATACACCCAAAACAATAAATATATAAACATTTATTTTGAAATGAACATTTGTGTTCAAACAAGTAGAAAATTTTGCAAGAAAAACATGAAAGAAACAAAAAAATATTATTTTATTTATTTTAATCCTGTTGTATTTTATACACATGTACACAAACAGGATACGGGCGAGAAGATTTAGATGTGGCTGTAGATACGATAATATACTTATGTATGTGTATGTAAATGAGAGAATGTGGATGTAAATATTTTATTATTTCAAATGATGTGAAATTAAAGAAACAAAACAATTTTTGTTCGAAATGGAAAGATTCTTACGAAGTGGAAGTTGTGGATAAGAGGAAGAAAAGAAGAGGCAACTGAAGACGGAAGGATACAATCTCGTAAAGATTTAAACATCTTTATTTTTTTATTATACATTTATATTTTTGGGAAATTCTTTGAAACGAACAAAAAAATATTTTTTTGTTTGGTTTTGTGGAATAATAAATTCCCTCCACCTGATTAAGATAATTACAAAGGCTCCTTTTTTAAGGATATAATAAATGTAATTGTATTTGTAACAGATGTAAAAACAAGTATGTTTATAGTTGTAATTCACGTGCTGGTTTAACTCCAGGCCAAGAAATTATGTCACCTTTATAGGAAGAATCCATCGACCTTCAGGACCAGAAGTGGTATTATAAGCTTAGCAGTAAAGCAAATTTCGTATCCTTCGCTACATGAGGAACGTGGGTTCAAGACAGCATGATCTGTACGAGACCAGTAGACATTAGGCCTATTGCTTAAGCCAGATCTCAGTTGAGATAGAACTCTTCTTTTAGACAACGGCAAATTCTTCTGAATGCCTCCATATCGGTAGCGAAATATACTACACGGGAGGAAGATAATGTATCACCGATTTATCATTTAAAAATTGTTTAATAAAATAAAGTTTATTCAATCCATATCCTTCGCAGTTTTTGCTGATTTTAGTGGCTGAAGAGCGACTAAATTTGTAAATTCGTGTTTACCTACTTAGTCCAGGTGTTTACTTCTCAAGTGTGTTAATGGTACAGTCGTTATGTCACTAGGAATTTCGTGAGGAAGAAGTTAAACACATACTGATAGGACACCACTCTGTATAACTCCTTGTTTTACTCTGCCAGGTATTGATCTATGGTCTTAAAACTCAAAGAATGTATGAAGGCCACTGAAATAATTTACCATCCATCTTTTCAAATTACTTGGGCTGCAGAATGTCTGCAGTTGACAGTGTTAAAGACTTTTAACTGCTCAACTCCATGCAATATTCTTCAGCATCAGCATTGATAGGGTCCAATTGCTTTATATGTTTTGGCTGCGTTATTGTGATGTGTCCGTTATTGGAAATTTTGAGGTCATGACATTCAATAAATGGTCGACGAAAAGTTCTTGGGTAATCCTGTAATCCTGTTATGTAATTCTTTTAATCGTTACCCTATCGTTCTTTTTCTTCTTGTTAAGTATGATCTTCTTAAAAATTATTAACTTATTATATTTTTTTATTTGAATCGGTCGAATCAGAATAAAACAGTTACTGTTGTTTCTGACGATAATAAAAATAATAAATGCTGTTGTTGCTGCTTCTGATGCTGTTGTTTCTATTGAGTTGCTTTTTATATTCCTTGATTTGCAGTCTCTTCCACAAAACACAACCATTTGTTTTTCCCCCTTAAATACTTATATTTTGGAATAATAAATTTTTGTGGGTTAAAATACAACAGATCCTACAAAGAATTTTTTAATGAATTCGAAAGCGTTTACAGGGGTTTTATGTGAAATGTAATTTTAATTATTTCTATTATATATTAAGTTTTTAGCAAGAAATTAGCAGAAATATGTCCATTCTGAAATTTCTTTAGTTACACGAATTAATTCTTTAGTGGAACTGTTTTATTAGGGCATTTTTATGACTTTGTTCTGGTCTATGAAACATGCAATATATATGTGTAAAATTATACCCCTCTCTTTCTCTCACAAATACACATACACACACATGTACAAACTTTTGAAAAAGTAATGGAATTCAAGAACTGAAGCTTTTTAGTTAAGAGGAAGTTTGAAGGAGAGGGAGGTAGAAAGTGTAAGGCAAGTATTATCATGTACCTTTTGATTCGATTATGAGTATAATTGTGTAAGTATTTAAGTATAAATGTGCAAATGTAGTTGTAATACTTGGTTGTATATTTAAGTTCATGTGTGATTGTGTGTATAATATGAAGTCGACACGCAAACATTAATACAACAAACGACTCGACCCCAGGAGACAAAGTGAAACCATAAACGACTTTTGTTAGTATTTTGTATTTGTACGATTGTTAGTTTACTAAGTATGAGTTTTTATTTTAAACACACATACACACATACATATTTAGGTGTATAAAATGTGTAGAAAACAAATAATGGCAGTTGAAAATATTTTTTTCTTTCAAATTCAAATATTTTAATGTAAAAAGTTTGTAGTTATTTTTGTTGATATTTGAATTTGTAGTTTTCTTTCATTCTTTAACATTCATAAATATTAAATACAATCAAAACATATATGTTTACATATGTATGTACATATATTTGTATTGTATGTATATGTGCATTGATACGTTTATGTAAATATTTTATTATACACTCAACCATAAAAGTAAATTAATGGACTTACAGTTTTATTTAACCCAGATCGTTATCAATTGATAATTTATTAACTTTATTATGTGAATGTGATAATTGTTTAATGAATCTAAGTTGTAATTTTATCTATTTCTGTATAATATTAATCCCTCAAATGGCATTTAAAAAAAGTTATTTTTTTTTTGTAAAAAAGCAGAAAAACAACTATCTATACGCTAATTGGGATATTTTATGACCGATAAAGTTATCCAATCCATAGCTCAGTGCAGAGTGGACTTGGTCTTAACCAACGGGATCGACAATATGCTATGGAACAGATGGATAAATTGCGGTAATTATAATAGAGGAATAAGAGATAACGTACAAAGAGGTAAACCACGGGGAATAATTCTTTCACCATATACGTGGATTATATCTTTACGCTGTTTCTTGTGGATACTAGAAGACTGATGGGTTCTGAATGTAAACTCGGACAAAGCGGATTTTTTATTCACTAGGTAAACGAAAATTATCCTCGTTTCCAGTACAAATAAATTAAGATATGAAACCAAAGTCGTCCTGGACCGTAAAATAGAGGCAATCAAAAACCATTGGATTATAACGGTGTTTCTATACAACTATGATAGCTACAGAAGAAGCAGAAGTATACATAGGACAATACTTCTGTTTCAACAGTCTTGTAGACTTCGATAATACTTCAAAGATTTAAAGAATATGCAGCTTGGGAATAAGCGATAATTTAAGGATTATAATGGTTTTTCAATACAAATATGATACACTGGCTATACAGAAGTATAAATAGGCCATTGCTAATTTACGCTTCAATAGTCTTGTGGACGTCGATACGTTATTATAAATTCAATGGTCATGAGGACAACGCCAATTAGAGCATTGGAAACAATTCTCGCCCTCCAACACATTGAAATTGGTTAATATATATGACTGCATTTACGGCGTATCGAGTCCAGGAAATGGGAGATTGGACAAACAGTAGATACAAATCCCATCACCAGAATATAACACTTACTCGGGATGGACACTTACAGTGTAACAAAACATCCAACAGGATACCTATGAAACGAGTTATCGCCAATTGTAAAACGCAGGTATTAGCGTTTTACAATTGGAATTACAATTGTAATTCCTGGTCGAGCAGAACTATGACATAAATGGCGCGGGGTCTTGCCTCCACAAAGGAAGGATCAATGTATGGAGATAATACTGAATAGTCTTTATATAGTAGAACCAGAAGGAATCCTCCACTGAACCATGTTTCTTCAAATGGAGTATAAGATAGGCCACAATCTGAGCCAAGGTGAATTATGTAAATCTGCGATAGCTAAATGGTAATCAAAGCAATTCATCTTAGAACACCAAGCTTAAAACTTGGTTCGATTTAACGATGTCTTTATGAAGAACTTAATTTTCTAATGAAAAAAACTTTAAGTTTCATTCTTTAAATAAATACAATTTGGAGATAATTTCAGATTTATAATTAGAGAACTTAACAAAAAATTTAGTTTTACAAAATTTTTAAACCTTGGGCAAGGGCTTGGGGCACATATTTTTATCTAACTCAGTAGTATATACTTCTCACGAATTTACGTTAAGTTTTTTTATATAATAAAAATAAAAAGTGTTGTCACATTAAAAAAGCAATAAATATAGGCGAGTTGACCAATTTTGGAGAGTCAGCCATTACAACCTGATAATCTGGAGCGTTTAATCTTTTCAGTTTACTAAAAATTAAATCAGTCATAACCATTTAAAATTTTAATTAAATGTCTTAAATGGTTCAAATGTAATAGAACTATTAAAAAAATATTTTGGGACCCACTGTTCTATTGGGAAGATTGGATAAGAGAAAATAATGGAACGTTTAAAGAGGAGAAATAAATTATTGTATAGTTCTCATAATTTGACATTGACTGAATTATTACTTCCATCACTGACTGTGAACCATTTTCAATAAAAAGAAAAACTAGAACAATTAAATAATTTGGAAATCATGTTCCTCCTCTTATTAAAGAAAATTTTTTGCGAAAAATCTAAGAAAAAAATAAAAACATATTTTGGGAAGCGATTTCATTAATTTCATTACTTTCACTATCATCTGTATCTTTCTCCATTTATTTGTTGCTCTTATTTCTTCGTATGAACGACAAATTCTAACGGAAATTGAAGTTAAGCTTTTTAAAAATATTCTTGCTGCATAGTGGAAGGGGAAACGTATGTTCTAGCAGATTTTTCGCAATTTCTTGGTTAAACATTTTAGGTTGCTATAGCTCGAAAAAAAGTTTAAGACCCAAAAGTTGTCCAAATTTCTCTAAAAGTTTTTGATATGGCAAGCTATATACAGCTGTGGGAAAAGAAGCCAATCATATGGGCTCTATAAATATCCTTGAGTGGTAGAGGAACAATAATTTGGTGTTTGTACCAAGAGAGGAAATAGAAAAATAATGGGCTCTTGTTAAAAGAGAATTGAAGAGTACAAAATGGGGTGTCCAAAAGTCTGTTGGTTTTTTATTTTATTAACATATATATTGAGAACTACTTACTTTTATTAATGCGAGATCATCCCACGGTCATATCCGTCATATAATTTCTCCAATAAGTTGCATCTTTAGGAAAATTATATAGAGTGAATTTTAAAACTCTTTCTGCTAAAGTAATATTTACTTTGCATGGGATAACTCTCGCTATTGCAGTAGTTCTAGAGATATTCGACAATATTAATTTACTTTGTAGGGGAGAAATCTATCCCCGTGGGAGCCCCTGTTTAAGAAAGAATTCACTTTTTTATATACAGAATAATATCGTTTAATAAATTTCTTTATCTCATCAAATCTTCTAAAACGAAATTAAATCTAAAATATTTTATAGATTAAATAAGAATTTAAAAAGTTCTTTAAATAATTTTTTACGGAAAAATAATAAATTTAAAACATTTCATACATGTGTGCAAACACAATTATTATCTTTTGTAATCTTTCTATCTTCAAAAAGCTTCCATTTCTCTTCTTCAAAATTTCAATTTCGTTTTTTTATATAAAATTTACAAAATTTCCAACGTTTGAATTTATTTCAAATTGTTGTTTTATGTGCACAACAAGTTCTACTTCATTCTATGAGATTCAGCTATAAATTTTATTTTCCCCCTTTTTTAGTTAAGATTTTATTAAAAATTTTATTATTTTTTTCTTTATTTCTTGTATAATTTAAAGGTTATTTAGACCCATTTCTAATGCCATGAAGTCGTTCGTTTGCCGTTGTTGTCTGTTAGAAATTTATGTATGTCATCTCTCTCTCTCACTCTCTTTTGTAGTAAACAAAGATTTTGTGAGATTTGAGGGGAGACAGTTATTGAAAAGATTTAAAATGTCAACGGAGCAAAATAAAGTTAAAACAAGTGAGAATGCTATATTCGGCTGTGCTGAATCTTCAATACCCTCCTCCACAACTTCGTGTGAAGTTAATACGTTAAGTTCTGTATACTCTTAATGAGTCATTAAATTAGTTATAATTTTGGTTATAACTTTTTTTCTACTGCACTGATTTTGGTAATTTTTGGAATATTAATGAAGTTCACATAACATAATATTATGGCAAAATTTCATTCACTCTTTAACTATATCTATATGTATTTAAAATACTGAAGCAAAATTGCTGGAAACAGGACTTAATGATACTTAGGCCAATTTCTGCTCTCTCAATTTTTGTGGATGTGAGCAAACAGACAGATTGACGAAAATGGACTGAGATTTTGATTTGATGCAGGAATACATATACATTAAAAAATAATTCATTCTTAGCGTTACACACGGAGTGACACTTGGAGGGTATAAAAACAGAAGATTTTCTTGTTATAAGCTCAAAACTGTTTTTCGGGAAGGGATCTTTTATGGATCTACAGTAAAATATGGACCAAGATTGTTCATATTCTAAATATACTTTGATTAAAGTAAGAAAAATCATTGTGCTAAATTTCAGTGGAATTGATCATTATTTAAATATTTTATAACTCAAACCCGTTTTCCGGAAATGCGCGTTATAAGGGAGCTATAGGAAAATAAAGACCGATATAGAGCAAATTAATGTTATATCTTCAGAACAGTTAGCAAAATAATAGTGTCGAATTTCCATAGAAATGGACTTTATTTAATTTTTTTGTAACCTCAAATCTGTTTTCCGGGAAGGTGCGTTATATGGTCCCAGGTTAATAAAATTTATAACATTATAATAATCTCTTGCATGATGATGGAGCACGTACATATGTATGCGCACAGATGGACAGACGGACATAGCTAAATGGACTCAGATTTTGATTTGATGCAATAATATATATACATTGTAGGGTCTAAGATGATTCCATCTTGGCGTTACACATGAAATGACAAACTTAATATATCCTCATCACCACTTGTGGTGGTGGAGGGTATAAAAAAGATGTCAACTCGATATTTTTCTTTCGTTTTTTATTATTAAACGAATGTGTAAATTCAATATTGATGGGTGTAAGGGATTTGAGGGGAAACAATCAAGGGATATTTATTTTTTGTAAGTTTGTTTTAAATAATTTGAAATAAGATTTTGAAATATCTAAGTCATTTTCAACTCGTACATATTTTCATCATAGAATTTATATTCCATGAAATTGCAAATAATAGAAAATGTTAAAAGTATATTTAATTTTAAATATTATAGCAAAATAGTAGAATATCAGTCCAGAATGTGCAATAACCCTTATACAACTTCCTCCTTTAATATCGGAATACTTAAACATAGGCATCGTATTTGATGCGATACAAATTAATGATACAAATTAATTACTATTTCTTTACAATATAGAGGGAACTTGATTGTATTTTAATATATATCGATGTAACTAAACGTTACAACATTCATTTCCAATATATGTTCTATTCAGCTCCATTGTGCATTTGATAATTTTTCATTATCTATTAATTTATTCACTGGTATTATCGATTAATCTCTAACCTTGTTAATACAATAAAAACTATATAATAAACACATATAAATTATCTTAAAAAAGCTGTAAAAGATTTAAGCAAATCTCTACACACTGTCATCGGAGGCTCATTTTTATATTTATTGAATGACCTTAAAATTATTAAAATTCAATAAATATAAAAAGAGAACTAAATCTATCGAACCGATAAATAAATAGAGACACCAAACACCGAAAGAAAATTATTCAAAAAACAGAACTGAGAAAAGATAAACACTAAACGACCACACAAAAATTTCGATCAGGAGATTATGTTTACAACAATAAAACCATAATTTATACCTAAAAATGTTTAAATTTGGGGGGAAATGCATATTAGACTAGAGAGAAAGAAAGACAACAAGTCGTAGTCGTACAACATGACTGGGGATAAATCCCTTAATACTCAATAGAATCATCTATCCATCGTATTCCCCAATTTATATCTTTGTTAAACAAAATCCATCGACATAAAATAACGGAACGAAAAAATGTCTTTTTGTTTTGGTTTTAAATCACTTGATGGTACTTGAATGTCTGGCTAAATGTTTGTCATATTTTCATTTTCACTTTTGTAACTCATTCCATAGCAACAGAAACAGAAAATACCATTAAAAAGACTGTCGCCATTCTTTTTCTGTTTTAGATAAAAATATCCGGAAAACGTAACTTTAAATACAAACAAACGAATAAACGAATAAACAAACAACAAATAAATTGAGTTCTAGAGATTATGATGATTGAATCACAAGGAATGAGATGAAGATGATGATGATGTTGATGTTGGTGTTGACGATTATAATTTTAATCATAATGATAATGTTTGATGTATTATATTGGTGATGATGAAGAGAAAAGTATAAATATTCCCGAATAATGAAGGTTGAAGCAAAAAATGTCATGAAAGAAATATACGCCTATTACGCGACAACTTTAAAAACCAATTCTCCCATTTGCCACCATTTTAAATTTCCTTATGCTTTTTTGAATATTTGAGAATTTCATATTATTTATTAAGCGGAAAATGAAAAATGGAAAAAAAATTCATAAAATAAATAAAACGAAAAAGGTTTATGTTGCATGTTTGGTTTTTTAAACGTTTTCGGTTTCACTGATGTATGTTGAGGAATATTTGTTAGGAAATGAACATACGGAATGATAATCAAATACTTAATTAATATTATATTTAAAACAATTAAGCTCTTTATATTCTCATTTAGTATTTTAGTGGAATTAAATTTATTATGTAATAAAGAAAAATCTAGATTTCCTGACTCAAGTCAACAAACTCTGCAAATGCAACAACGCGTTTTACACAGTAAAGTCTGCTTATTTCTTTACAGTATTTGAGGGAATTTTTTACTCTCTTTATACGAAAAGAGTAAAGCTCTTCAATGATAATTAGTTTAGTATTAGAAATAATAATAATTAATATTTATTAAATAAATATAAATTAGATCTTATTAGATCACTACATCAAGAAACGATATTTACTGCGAAACAATGTTAAATTAACATTTTTATATATGAAGCAAAATCATAACTCAAAAAAAAAAAAAAAAAACGATAAATTATTTCTATTTTATTTAATTTTACATTTTCTGTGTGCGGTTTTCTTTCAAACTTTAAACCCAGTTATTACATTCAAACAAATGAATATGTTATGTTGTTAGTCTGAATAAAATGAGGAACCAGAAAAAGTGCGTACTAAATAGTACGAATAGTTGAACCTAATGCAGGTTTAAAAACATACAAGTCTGAAAAAATTGCCGACACGGAAACTGAAGTTTAGTTTTCTCAAAAAAATATTCTTGTTGTTCTGGCAGATTTTTCGCAACTTCGTGGTCAAAAACTTTATGATGTGAATGCTCGAGGGAATATTGCAGAATAGTTTTGATAGAAAAAGCAGTAAAAATTTCACAAAAAGTTATTGGTATGACTAAGAATATGCAATTGCGACAAAAGGAGCCAATCATTTGTTTCTCTATTAATACCGAAAGTTATATCAAAGAATGTTTACAAAAAAGGCAGCTTCCCTTCATAAGACTTCATAATGTGTCCTATGTAAAATACTAAAATTCGTCAAACTAATCATATGTTTTAAGTACAGAAATACTTAGTACTGAATTTTATTAAAATTGGTCCATTTTTAACACTTTTGTAAGACTAAACCTTTATTCAGGGATTATTGATTATATGGAAGCTTTAAGGGCGTTAGACCAAATTGTTAATCAGTTACGTATATTAATATATTTTAATATTATTAGACATTTATATGGTGGTGGATGGTTTAATTATTCCCCTTATTTTATTAGAATTTTGCCGATAAATATTTATCAAATATAACAAATCTGAACAAGAAAATCATGCATAAATGTTTATTGTCACAATCACAAATATTGAATATGATACCGTGTTAATTTTGTATTTGTAATCAAATTTAAAAATTAATTATTTAATTACGATATTTGGTAACGGTTTAATAATTTTTCTATTCCTTCCTCCACAGTTGCAACCGATATGACATTTCCTTCTAAATACATTACAACCCTTCCAACTCAATACTCATACGACTCATAATCACTTCAATTTTGTACTTATTTCTATTGAATTCTCCATTCTTTAGATTAAACTGCAAAACAGAACTAAATTTCCCATTAAACAATTTTCCTTCGATTGATAACTTTTTTTCATTAAAACAATGAAATTGCGTGTCAAATTGGAAAAGTTGAGAAAAAATGTTGTCGTTGTTATTTGTTGGAATTAAAATCTCATTTAAATGACATGAAAATATAAAATTGTCATTTTGTTAATAACAAAAGGGAAAACAATAATAAATATTCCGAACTGTTGATTATAATGAACGACGATATTGACGGTTTAAATAATAAAATAAAGCACAAGAACCCAAAAAATAATAATAATAAAAATAAAATCGTACATAATAGTCCTTCACATTGAATGTGAAACTGAGAGAGTATTTTGTGCACGAATTATTACAAATACGAGTGCGATTATAACAGTAGAATGTTAAGGGGTGGTTCTGGTAGTGAAACCATAAAATAAATATGATCAAAGGTTTTGAGCAGAAAATATTTCTATATTAAATTTTAATAGTGGGAGTTACCAGGGGAAATGTTCGATATGCTTAAAAGGAGGAAAATGAATTATATGGCAAATAGGATTATATATGAAAATCGATAATAAAAAATCTAGTTGTATTATTTTAAGTTTAATTTGCCCCATAATCAGAATTACTGCTTAATAAAACATCTTATCGTTGAAATTTAGAATATCAACAATTGTTTTTGTCATACGTAATATTACCTTATCAGACTTTTGGTATGAAGATCTCGTCTTGGCGATTTTCAGTAATTGGGCGATGAAAAACGAGGCCTTTGTCCGTTTGAAAACAATAAATGGTCCAGACATATTGAACGTGTTTAATTATGAGCTTCCTTATTGTATTCTCCATTGATCAGATATCTCTATTAAAATATTTAACCATATAGAATTATATAAATTGATTGGCGTCTATAAGGAAAATTAGAGTTCACAATAAAGAGAAATGTTTCTGAAATCGACCGAATTGTATCCTAATGTCAATAAGCTGTGTCACAAGTGTTCTTCGGATTGGAATTTTGAAGTAATACATTACATTAAGGACAATTTGTCCCATATTATATTAAAATTTCATGAAAATATCGAAATTCTTAAAGAATTTATGTAAAATTATGTAAAATATAAAAGTTTTTTTTTTTACAAAATTGCACCTAAAGTAAGAATGTTTGATTCGTTGACAAAATTATTAAAGACATTTAGTTTAAATAGTTTTTTATGAACATGTTATTACTTTTTAAGGAATTGCCTTTTCCAACGTTACTAAATACATATATAAAATTGTATGCCACCATTCAAAATTAAATGAAACTTATCCATCTCCCCAGAAATTTGCACATTTCCCATGTAAATATGTGCTACAGCATTCCATATAAATATAAAGTGATGTTACATAATTTTATAACTGTTTAAAATTTTTTAGAAAAATGTTGTACGGTAATTTCGAATGTATTTATAGACTCGTAAAGTATTTTTTTTAATATATTTACCATTATATAAATGTATGCTTGGCAACTCTGGTGCAAATAAAATTGCATTTTTTCATGTTTGTTCACGCTGAGATTATTTATGTGGTAATTGCATATTTTTCATGGGGATTTATACATATTTGATTCTGAATTTAGAATATAAAGGGTGTAAATTTAATAGTTACTAAGGATTTTTACTAAAATTGTCAGGTAAATTAATAGATTTTTTTTGAAAATCATTTATTTATTGTTATCGATCCTCTAATATTGACTTTAATGCTTATTGTTATAATTTGATTTGAAGATAATTCTTATTATTAGTTATTAGTTATACCTCCACAAAAAACACACCCTCTATTTATAAACGTATGTGTGACTGTCTGTCTGTCTGTCTTACTTGGGTAATAATGTTTTAAAATTCGATGATTTTATGATGTATGAATGTTTATATATTGTTTTTGAAGGGTTTAACATTAACGAGGGGTTGATTTATTGCTAAATTCTTTGATTTACAATGTTTCGCTATTTAAATCTACTTTTATTAGAAAATCACGTAGATTTTTTTGTTGCTATCAAAATCATTTAAAGTTGTAAAATACATTCAGTGTTCAGGTAAGTATTCAGCTGTTATGTTATGAAGGAAAATACATAGAAAAATTATTAAATATATGCATCAAATTATTATTATAGTTCAAAAATTCGTTATTCTGCCAAATTTCAAAAAAAAAGTGACAAAAATTTGGTTTATTAAAAAATATACTGACTTGATTTTTGTATTCTCTACCATCACATGTGGTTATGGAGGGTATACAATATCCGTTTTCCGTGTGTAACTAAAAAGGAATTATCTAAGGCCCCCTAGTAAATATATTCTTACATCAAATCAAGATTTGAGTCGATTTAGCTATGTCCGTTTATCTACCCGTGTGTCTGTTGGATGTACGGGGGCATTAATAAGGACCCCGTACATCCAACTAGGTATTATTTGATTTTTTTTAACAAGTTCCCTTCGATAAATATGTCGGTTCAAACAAATGAATATATTATTAATCATATAAAACTCGAAAAGAGATGCGTATTTTTAACAAAACTCAACCTTTGCCGTCGAAATGTTTCCAATGCTATTAAAGAATACCAGAAGAACTTGTCCGTTGATGGAAAATCTGGTTTAGGTAAAAGGAATGATACGCATGTCATTTCTAAAGCCAAAATTAAAAACATTTTCAAAAGAGCTCCTAACACATTTGGGCTGGCCGATGTTCAGTACTCAGACTATATGTTACGAAAAGATGAAGGTTTAAAAATATACAAACTCAAAAAGTTCCTGACAGGAATGCTGATCAAAATTTAGAGGCCAAAAACAGAGCACGGAAATTGAAGTCAAGTGTTCTTAAAAGAGTATTCTTGAGGATAATGGATGACGAATCAAATGTAGTGGATGAGGGAAGGGTACCAACCGTGTAAGGCAAATTAGGATTCATCGTAGTTTAATACAATAGTCCTAAGTGTTCAAATATTACATCTTAATTTTCCTTACAATATGTGTATAAGTTATGAATTCTATAATACCCTACAACATTTCCCACCTCAAATTTCAAATATACCAAAAAATCACACAGATATCTTATAATTATTTAAATAATATAAACTGATAAAATGAAACTAATAATAAAAAATGGGAAATAGAGCAGTAAAACACAACACAAAATTAAGAATACAAGATATCAAGTAACACTTAGCAGTAAACAAAACCAATAATAAAAATAATAAACACAGATGGACCTGAAGACAAAGAGACAAAGAGACAGACAGACAGACAGACAGACACACTCAAGTGGAAGAAGCAAATCAAATCGGATTAAACTGGCCATAAGGGTAACAAATTTCCTCAATAACAATAGTGACATTCACACATAAAATACCAACAGATACACGTAAAAAGTGGAAAGGAAGGAAGCTAAACAAACAGACAGACGGAGAAACAGACAGACACACACAATATTACCAGAAACAGCACACGTACTACTACAAGAACGAAAACAAGAGCAATAATAATCAACACACTGAACTAAAATTAAACAGGATAAGTTTACACACATTTACACAAAGATAAATGATACACACAACTACACTTAGAACATGCACACGTTTACAACAAAAACAAAAAACAAAAGAAAAATTAAAAAATGAGAAAAAAGGACAATGAAATCATTTTGTTGTTTAGAAAAAAATATGAATGCAGAGAAACAACAGGATTCTTATTTCCTTTTGAGCGTAAAAGACATTTATTGTTCTCTCATATGCTCACTCGGTATTGCAATCTCATGCGTGTCATGCGCAGATCTGATTTAAACAATTACAATAACAAAAAAGTGAACTGCTTCTCTTTGCAATTTTTATAAGAGAAAATTTCTATGTTTTTATACTCTGTACACAAGGAAAGGAAGAGAACAAAAAAAAAAAGAAATAATTTTTCTTTATTTACATTAAACCCGCATTATGAACATAAATGAACTGACTTTTAGACAAACTGGCTGGCTGGATATTTGTGTCTCAGGCGTACACGGAGCGTGACAGTAAGACTAAGTGTCACTCTAACTTATAAAAAAGGGCGAATGTTCATACAAGTGGATGAATGGATGGTTGGATGAATGGACGGACATAAAAGGAAAACAACAGAAAAACACACATTTCCGTTTGAATATTGCCTTTAGGCACGATACTCCTCTTTTTATAGCAACCAGTTCATACGAATACATTCTGAAATACTTATAGTTCATGTAAAATAAAAACACAAATTCAATTGAAATTTTATTTTTCTCCTTTTCAGTGCTTTACTCTCTTAGTTCTTTTTCTCATACCCCCATCCCTTTTCTCATGCCGCTTCTACTTTTGTTGTTGGTGCTTTTTGTCTTTTTAGCTTATAATTTGTTGACGGGTTTCCTTCGTAACTTACCATCATATCCTTTATGATTTGTTTACTTTAACTGTGGCTCTGTATGTTTGAGTGTGTGTGTATATATGCATTTATACTTGTTCTTGTGTCTGTGTAAATTAATATTGAATGTTTATTGTGTGTGTATGTGTTTCTTTTTTTTGCTCGAGTTTACTATATGTTTTACAGAACTTTATTTAATATTCGATTTAATATCAAACAAAAACAAATGACAAAAGCATCAATGTTCGTTTATGAATATAATACGAATGAGGGAGGGGGGAGGAGTGTTTGATGGTTTTACGTTTAAATTGTAATATTATTATTTATTAGGGGTGGTGGTATTATGAAATGGTTGATTTAATGGTGAAACCGTAATTTATATTTTTTATTTTATCACAACTGCCATCAATGTGGCCCAAATTCTTAATGTTCTCTCGTTCTCTAATTTTTATTATTTCTCTTTTCTTTTTTTGTTTTGGTTGTTAGCAAATTAATGATTTTGATATTGTTGTAGTTGTAGTAGTTGACCAAATTGATTTTATATGCCGGTAATTTATAAAATTGTTTACAGTCCTTTAAATTGTTTATAGTGTTAATGTTTGTGTTTGTATAATTTTTCAATACACACATAAATATATTTACATACATACATGTATTGAGGATAAATTACAAATATTAAAATAATGTAGGGAGCAAAGTTAATTTAATTTGTATGTCTATTTTGTATTAGTTTGATTTTATTGAGATAGTGTATGAAAAATCGGAATTATAAGGAAAGTTCTATACTCTGCTTTTTTATATGGAACGAAAATTAAGGCGAGAAAAAAGCTAAATAAATCCTTATCGCAAATTTTTGGTAGAATTTAAATAGAAGCAAAAAATGTCAAATAGTCAAATCACTGTAGAATTTCGTAATGGTTAATATATTTGTTTTTCTAAAATATGCACAGTTTGTGTGTGTATGTGTGTGCGTTTTTTGGACCGAGTTGGTAAACATTAAAATATTCTCAATAAATGTTAATAATCGATAAACACTTCCAGACTTACATACACTGGGACAATACTTTAGGTTTATTTTCGGACGTTATTTGCTTTAAACCTAAACGATTCAATATTTGTCACTGGTCATTTACAGAGAGGCAATTAAAAACCTGAAAATGATAACCAATTTCAATATACATCGTCTTATGAATAGACTTCAGTTCAATAGCTGATTTTATGCTAACTAGACTTTTTTATACTTTTGAGAGGGCAGGTAAAATATTTACTTATTTTCGTAAAATTTTCCACAAAGAAATCATACATGAAACAAAGCAATTAATATCCTTCCAAAAAAAAAACAGCATAAATGAAAAATAACAACAAAAATAAGAGACCTTGAGTGTCACTGTCGTGAAAAGATTCATTAAAACTTTTGGGAAGCTTTTAAATCTTTGGGAGGAACAAACACATCCCCTTAAAATAAAATACATGGTACAGTAAGTGGGAACTAAAAGGCAATATTATTATTGTTATTGCTGATAAAGTTATCAAGGATGTGTTTAAGAAAAGGCGTTATGATGAGTATGACAATTTTGTATATAAGTTTGGAGTGTTGGTAAGTAAAATTAACTTGAATTTCAGTTGTTTTCCAACAACTTTATAAAAATACATATACATGTATATACATACCAACAATATATATGTACTTGTATTAGTATCATATTACATTGACTCTAACTACCAGTTTCCATACTTGTCATTATTTGTTTGTACCAACAGTTGAATATATTATCATTACATTTACTTCATGTAACCTACACAGGTAAATACTTAAAATGAACACTGTGTGTATATATGTTATTATATCTTTAGGTTTAGCAAATATAAAGTTAATAAAATTATATCGCAAAAATGGGTGAAGGGGGGAAAATAGATAAATTCATAAAACAAAATGTATGTCCTTTTGTAAAACAACTCTTTATAATTACGTTTTACATGAAGTAAAGTAAAAGTAAAATATTTCATGAGTTTCTTTTTCATATTTTCACATTGTGGTTAAGTCCTGGTGTTAACAATTCCCCTTCTTTTATTCATCGCATTCATAAACCCACATATGTAAGTATATACGCAAATACAATTCGCAAACATAAACATCCCAACTAAAAAGAAAAGATAACTAACAGGAAATAGAAAGTTAAATGGAATATTCTAAAATGCCTCTAAAAGCGGTCATTCGTGATTCTACACTAAGGAAATGAAGGATACACGTTCTGCTAATTATGTTAGTCCAGAATTCCTGAATTAAAGCCATATGTTTATTACCTTTTATTAATGTATCTATCAGGGCATAGTTACCATCTCGTTCGGCGGAGGTTTATCTGATGATCTCCATTATTGTTCTTCCAGGAGTCAGTTTTCTTCGAAGAGGTTATGTTTTCTGTTACTTCTACTTCTGGCTTTCGGCTTTTAATTTCATGAAAAGTGTGTGCTTGCACACGGTTGTTATCAAAAACTCCCCTCTTGAACTCCTTCTTTGGTCTTAGAGAATTTTACCAGGTCTATGCACAGC
This sequence comes from Cochliomyia hominivorax, assembly GCA_004302925.2. Lineage (NCBI taxonomy): Eukaryota > Metazoa > Arthropoda > Insecta > Diptera > Calliphoridae > Cochliomyia > Cochliomyia hominivorax. Next base: position 71,030,350 of record PYHX02000495.1, on the reverse strand, counting down.
AATAGGAGAGCAACAGCTCCAATCACTTTCATTTCTCTACTCTCTCTCCTGCCATTTCACGTTCAGTGCACTTTTACGGTCTAAGCTTTGCGTAATCCCTGTATCAATCACTGCATAGCATAGATATCCCGGTAAGACGGCGACTATTCACCACTAATTACATTCGCGTTAAGGTAGGCTTCTCATTTGCAGCCTTTTTTGGCGGATTCGTATACGTATCAGCATTTCCTCCCCACTAGGATTTTGACTAGAGTCTTTTATGCGGATTCAAGTCCTCCGTGATCAGTGGAGCTCTTTTTCCTTTTAGTGTTTTCCCGGACTTATGTTCCTTCGGAGACCGTACCCTTTTACCCTTTGCTGATTTGAGTTGAGATTTGGTACCTTTGGGACCTTTTCCAGTTTTCTTCGAAGAGGTTATGTTTTCTGTTACTTACTTTCGGCTTTTAATTCCATGAAAAGTGTGTGCTTGCACACGGTTGTTATCAAAAACTCCCCTCTTGAACTCCTTCTTTGGTCTTAGAGAATTTTACCAGGTCTATGCACAGCAATAGGAGAGCAACAGCTCCAATCACTTTCATTTCTCTACTCTCTCTCCTGCCATTTCACGTTCAGTGCACTTTTACGGTCTAAGCTTTGCGTAATCCCTGTATCAATCACTGCATAGCATAGATATCCCGGTAAGACGGCGACTATTCACCACTAATTACATTCGCGTTAAGGTAGGCTTCTCATTTGCAGCCTTTTTTGGCGGATTCGTATACGTATTAGCATTTTCCTCCCCACTAGGATTTTGACTAGAGTCTTTTATGCGGATTCAAGTCCTCCGTGATCAGTGGAGCTCTTTTTCCTTTTAGTGTTTTCCCGGACTTATGTTCCTTCGGAGACCGTACCCTTTCACCTAATTTGTGTTGTGAGTGCATTTTGTTCGGGTTTCCGTCGATGTGCACCCGAAAGCCCTCTTTTTAGTTGCGTCGTAATACTGACACTAACTTTCATCTATCATCTTATTTTAGTTGCTAAAATTACAGTATTTTTTGAATCCCATCTAATAAAGTCAGTTTCGGAGCACCTGTTTTAAGGCTGACTAGGCTATAAGCTCTCCAAGGTTCCCTTCTATTTGTTCGCTCACGATCATGGTGTAACGACGGTGCGTAAAGATCACTGCTCACTGCCGATACTGTTGTCATTATTTTCTACACTGTAACAACATTTCCTTTATGGTCGTAATTCATGTTTAGATTTTTTGTTTTAGGGGAATATCCCGCGTAGCCGGTTTTGATCATGATCTTAAAATAATTTTTGGAGTCCATTGCGTTATGATATTGAACTTTCGCCACTGGAACAAATTTATCAGGTGCAGTGTTTTTAGATCTCTGAGCCTTTAAATAATATTTCGAAAATGGTACTAAGTTATGAGATCGAACAAAAAATAATAACAACAAAATTTTTTAATTTTTTGTGCCTTCCAAGTCCCTTTCAACTCTTGGTACAAATACCACATTATTGTTCTTTTACCACTTATCGGTTTATTTACCATGGTGACAGGATGCCAAGTCAAATCAAAAATAAGTGGGCACATTACAAAGTCTTATAAATGGAAGCAGCAATTTTTGTAAACATTCCTTGTTGTAATTTCAGTATTTATAGAACCCGTTGTAACAAATAATTGACCTCTTTTCTCAACATTTCCTCGACTAATAGAAACACAAAATTTTCGACCTGATTAACAATATATTAATTTGTTTGACATAAAACATAATAACTGACATGTTTTACAAATGAAGTTAATTACAAAATAACAAACATCCAAAGATACTTGGTTAAATGTTTTAATGAAAAACGAGTGTTAAAATAATAAAGTTTTAAAAGGCCTTCGTCCATTTTTTTCCAAAGGCCTCATCTGTTGAAGCAAGAAAACCATTTCCCGCTAAAATAATGCAGTTACTTTTACTCACACATTTGCCTAATGATGGAGTCGACGTATAAAAAATAATGTCAGCTCACTGACATTTAAGCTTTTTGTGAAAAGGAGGAAAAATAGTCCATATTGCTATATTCCATCTACATAATATTAAAATGCGTCTTTGTTTACACATTTCGTGTTTAATTCTGTTTATAATTTGAAAAAAAAAGTAATTTAATGCAAAATAATCCGAAAGAGTTGCTTAATTTTCAAAGTAAAAGACTTAAATTCAATACGAAATTCCATTTAAAAAATATAATTCATGATTATTTTACATAAATGAATTTCATTCATTTATGATTGAAGAATATCAATTTAAATATGAATAAAATTTAAAAAATAATTCATATTTAAAATATTTATCATAGTTTTTGACTTGAATGGCTTTTGGCTTAAATTATTCATAATTTGTGTTCTTTCGATATTCTATAATAATAATTTTCATTTAAATGTCTTTTATGTCTCTTTATCCCACAATTTTTGTCCTCATTTTAATTTCCGTTCGACATTTTATCTTGATCTTTATGTTGAATGAAAAACATTTGTTGAGCATTTGTCAATGATGTTGGAGTAGAATTTTCCTTAACTTTTGTTATATCAAAATATATTAACACACATACACAAATATATTTAATATACACAAATATACAAATAACAAATAAATCTAAAAATACAAGTTGGCCACAATGAATTTGCGAAAAATATTTCATTGAAAATCAATAAAATGAGAAAGAGAAATACAACGAACTCGATATCAAAATTGAAAGATATGGAGTAGAAAACAACAACAATAATAGTAACAACATCTAGATGTATAAATATGTTTAATGTGTTCCATTGCTGTTGTTGTTATTGTTATAGTATCATTGTATGGATGATGGTTGGTCATATTGTATCTTTAAGATTTACGATTTATAAAATGGATTTAACAACAATAAATACGAAACAAAGAATAAAACATCATTCGTTATATGTGAAAAATACAAGTGTATGTCCGTTAGTGTGTAATATAATGTATTACAGTTTGTTGCATGGACATTCAACATTCATGTTTGTAGGTATATGTGATTATATGGAAGATAGCAATATTGTTCCTGTAGGACTTGATGTCCTTCCTTTCTTTTTTTATAGCCTGGCATTCATAGATGTTGTTGTTGTTATTATTTTCTTTTTTTTTTTTGATTGTTTAGTATTATATTAGTGTTATGGACATACATGAGACACACTATGGCCATGTAGATTTTTATGAATATATATGTATGTATGTGTGTGTAAAAATGCATGAGATTGTAAACAACTCACTTACACATCAACATATATGTAGAAATATATTACTCACTTCAATTAAGGAAAGTCTGAAAAGATCTCTTTTTTCGAGTTTCTAATATGTTTTCTTATTAAAGGAATAAAGCAAAATAGAACTTGGAGGAGTGAGATTAAAAATTCTTAACATACTTATATGTTAAAAAACAAAAGTTACAGTTATATTTTTTAATTGGTACAAATACCACGTTATATTTCTTGTACTACTCATGGGCTTATTTACCACAGTGGCAGCATACCAAGTTAGACAAAAAATAAGTGGACTAATTATGAAGCCTTATTAATGGACGCAGCCTTTGTTGTAAACATTAATTGAAGTAAATCTCGGTATTTATAGAGCCCGTTGTAAAAAAATTGTATATTGCATACTACTTGACATACCCAAATTTGGAAATTTCTGACTGCTTTTGGGTCCTAAACTTTTCTTCACCATTTATTCGAGCACCAGCAATATTAAATTTTAAATCAGGAAGTTACGAAAAATCTGCTAGAACATACATCTTGTTATCCATTTTGCAACAGGAATATTTTTTAGAAAGCTTGATTTCAATTATCGTACTCCGGCCTTAAAGTGTTCTTGACAGGCTTTACTCCTTGCTTGTAATTTTATCGACTCGAGTTTGGATAATTTAATGACAAGTCTACTTTTTAAAACGGTAAACGAAGTACTGGTCTACAGTTTTCGAGGACATATCAATTCACTACTTTTGTACCAATTACAAAAGGAAATCCTGACCACTTTAATTTTAATTTTTAATTTGAAACTAAATAGTCAGTCGAAGCCGCTTGTTTATATAGTAAACACAAAGTCTCTATGTGAAAACAGTCAATCGAAGTTGCTATATGCGGTATTCTTTTGACATTTATTTAGACTTTCCTGGAACTGCGACCACATCAAAAAACTTATAATACATTATCAGGAATTAATATAAACTAAATGAGAATTATTTCTAAAATATACTTTCAATATTTGCATAAAACTAAAAATATATACATAACGTAAGAATGCTAATATTTGGATATTGGATAAATAAAACTTTTAAGGTTGTCCTCGTTTGCAATCTTAAGGGTATGTTGAAAATAAAATAAAAACAAAAAAAGTTTAGAATCTCATAGAAAACTCGTGTACATTATATGACAAGCACCTACATACGCTTAAACACATACGTTTGGACAGACATTTTACATTCATCTAGTCGTAGTAAAACGACGAAAGACAACATAGAAATCTTGTTAACAGAAGCATATGACGGACATACATACGCAGATATTATATTATATACATATACTAATATCCTTTACCATATTTCCCTCCATTCATGTGTTATAAAATATTTTATGCGTATGTGTGTGTAAATATACGCACACTTATTCTTATGTAATTGTGTGTGGCTGCGTGGTAATTTCAAACACATTTTATTTTATCGCTTTAACAGGAAGTGTTTTTCTTATTTCCCAGTAACCATTTTATTTTAAATTTGCTAATTTTTTGTTCCTATAAATTTGGACTCAATTATATAATTAAAGTTGAAGTGGAGATGACAATGTTTTTGCTCTTCGGTTTACTATTTAAGAATGTATGTGAATGCTAATGTGTGAGTTACTAAAGTATACATACGATGTTTTTTCGATTTATTTAAGTAAAGTTGCCTTTTATTTTGCTATCAGCGTTTTGAAAATAAATTCATAAATCTACTTAAAAAAAGGTTCTACAAGTTATTAAAAGCCACAAAGTATATCATAGGGAGACCGTAGGTGCGCACAAGAGAAAGTAAGTTATCTTGGGAGAAGAAATGATTTTAAACCCAATAAGAATATCCTTAATATTCACTCGATTCCAATTTTCTACACTTTTATCGATCATATTAACACTTAAAAATGTATCAAATGCCCATTCCATATAGTCCAAGTCTGAGTATACATATTCTTACAACAAATCAAAAACTGTGTAGATTTTCCTATGTCTGCCCGTCTATGCGTCTGTTCGTTTCATGTCAAAAATTATAATTAAAATTTCAAATAAAATTTGATCTAGACGTTTATAATGGTCCTCTTAAGTTTCGGTGTAATAGGATAAAAGTTATGGAGGCTAGAGAAAAAAAATTCTGAAATTAAAATTATTTAGATTTCAACATTTTCTTCGTTATTGTACCCAAAATCAAAATCAAATCGGATTAGTAAAACGACAGTTCCAGGGTAAAATATTCAAAATTTTGATACATCCCAAAATCGGAGTGACGAACCAATTCTATTAAAATTTTATGCAATTATTTTTTCCAAATGTAATTAATATACGTAACTAATTGACGAAATTGTGTTCATATATAGTTATAGTTTTCATATTAGGCCCTCTTAAATATAGGTCATTTTGATTGAAATTCGTTAGAATCGTTTTTCAAATTGCTTCAATTATATTACTAATTTGACAACTTTCTGTCCATAATTTTTTCCATAGCTCCCATATAAAGCCCCTTCCCGAAAAACGGTTTTAAATAAATAAGTTTATTTGAAATTTTATTGGATTTTAGCACAATTATTTATTATATAATAAATTCTTATTTGACGAAAATGGTTAGGGCGGATAATTTTCGGGTGGAGTAGGGATCTCTGACTGGTCAGAGGTGTTGTTGGTGACCCTTGAAGTTGTCAACTTCGGTTATGTTGTTTTTTCAAAAAATTCGCCAAAATTCGTTTATGAATTGAAACAATAAAACTTTAAAAATCGAATGTATATATATTTAAAATTACCTCTTTGAATTTATTTGTAAGCATACTTTTATAACCCGGTGTACATGTATTTGTTGCTGTTTATGCCACTTCCTTTAACATTTTCATAATTTTACGCGTTGTTTTAGCAAATTTAGTTTTCCTTACCTTCTTCCAGTTTGATATATCGTTCGTATTTTTATTTGTAAATTTCACTTTTTATAATTTATACTCTACACCGCCGTAGGCTGTTGGGGTATTATGCGTTTGTGCTAATGTTTGTAACATGCACAAAAATGTGTTACTACCACCTTTAAGTGTACCGTTTGACTTAGAATCACTTTCTAAATCGATTTAACGTCCGTCCATCTGCCCGGCTTGTTGCCTATGTATACGTTGTGAACTGTCTATTTTTTGCAATTTTCGAGATATCTCGATGAAATTTGGTGCATATTATTATTCTGGCATGAGGACGATTCCTGTTAAAATTGACCATATTCGGTCAAATATTTCAGGTACCAACCATATAAATGTTCATCCCGAAATGGGGTTTTAAGGTCAAAAAGTAAGTCTTATAATATTCTTAAATAATGTGCAAAAAATTTAGCATAGATGTTAGTGTCACAATAATGTACTGCACACCTAAGAATAAATCAGAAAATCAAATTATAAGAGGGTTGAGATAATTATTTCGTAAAAACCATTTTTTTACCAACAATGTGGTGTAGGGTATTTGATGCAGGACTAAGACTATATAGTCTTACTTTTTTTAATATGTGTTTGTGTAAATGTTTCCATGTGAAATTTAACTTTGATATTAAACCATAAATATTACAGCAAAACACACATACACACCCAACACACAAAAACAAAGTGGCTTCAGTCAGTCAGTGAATCGATTTTATTATATTTAAGTACGTTTTTCTTCCTATAAAGTGTTTTTTGTTGTTGCTTTTAGTACATTTTTTCTCTTGTTTTTTCGTTTATCTTTCAATGTTTTTTTTAAATGTCTTTTGCATGTGTGGGTTGACGTAAGTTACATATATATTCAAATATATGTATGTGTGTGTTTACAGAGATTTACCATTTAACTGATTTTTATAGTCTTAAATAAGTTTAGACTTCTAACATTTCCTTGGTAATCTGAAATATATTTTTTAAATCATAGATCTTGTTGTTGTTGTTATTTCTAAAGCTTTTATTTTGATTATGTATATTGGAGTTGTTGTTGTTTTTGTTGTTATTTTTGTTTGTCTTAACATTATTCTGATTAATTTAGTTTCTTTGTGTACGTTTTTGAAAGAAGATTTACTTCATTTTTATATTGGCAAAATGTATGCATGTATGTTTATAAAATATACATACACATATGTACATATATACGTTGAGATACATACATTTATAAATTTTAGTTTTCTGATTTTTATTTATTAACTTTATTAGACTGATAAAACATTTGGGGTTGAATAACAACAACGTTTATGTGTATTTGTGAATTTATGCATGAGATGATTTTTAAATATTTATAGAGATATAAATAAAATGATTTACTAAATTTCAAATTTGTCAATCGCTTTAGTCTTAGATTTTTAATATTTTTTGGCATTAGTTTATTTGGAGCTAAACAACTCTAAACTAATAGAACTTAAATTATAGGACGAGGTTTTTATGGATTTCACTTGCAAAATTCACTTATATGAAAATCTATAAACCTTTCACAAGAGTGACCTCAATACAACCAGAAGCAACTTTCTATGACATTCTTTAGTTGAATCAGGGGTAAAGATACTCTCATTAGAAAGCTTTTTAATTTTGGCCCAATCACTTCCTTAAAAAATACTTTTCTGGAAAAACATAATTGCAGACAAAAACAAATTTAGTGAAATTTGAATATTGATCTCGATTGGTCTAAACATACAAAATTTTTGTAGATTAGTAAAATCTTTAGAATAATCTCTTTACTGAAAATCATGCGCTGGAATCTAATCTGCATCGTTTCAAATGGAATTTTGTCTCCAGACGTTCGACAACCAGATCTATTCATGTTCATACAATTTTTTCCCATTAAGTATAAATTATATAAATTATATAACATCGTGTTTAATTACATTCCTTAAATGTTAATTCAGTTTTATATAAAAATTCTTACAAATTAAATTTTAAAAAATTTATAAACATCCGTTTTAGTTGTTACACAAAGTTCTTTTGCAATGAAATTGCAAAAGATCCTTACACACACATAACAACACACACTTAAACAATTTAAAAGAAATTTACAACTGTATTTAGTTGTGTATGTGGGTGTATATTTTCATGTAGGTTTCCATAGATGTAAGAATACGAATACATGAATATCGTCGTGTATGTATATCCTTGTTTTTTTTTTTGTTTTATTAAATTTACAGTTATTTTTAGTTATCCACAAAAACCATTTGTTGCAAATGTTTAGTTTAAATATTTATAAAATAGTTAAATGCCAACCGTCACTTTCTGCTGCTTTATCCACCCAACTTTTTTATTACTCCTACTTTCCATGACGCAGATACAATTTTATTTGAAATTATTTTTAAGTATTATTTTATTATTTTTTTTCTAAATTAAAAATTGTTTCTGCAGGATGCTGTAACGAAGGACTTTTGTTTTGTTTAGTTATAAATATTCTATTAAATTTTTAAATAACGTCAAAATGTGGCCTACATCCTAACGAAATCGTATAAGGTGAACTGTGGAATATATAAGTAAAGTTTTCATCTTGTTTTGTCTTTACAATCTACCGGATAATAGAATATCAAATTGGCATAATTTTTCGCCATTTTGCCGTTGTATTCAAAATCTTTTATAAAAGGTTTCTTTGGGTGTTTTTTCGTTTAATTTTCCCTTTTTTTCTGTTAACAGTTCAAACAAAAAATCAACTTTGTTTTACAACATCACATAGAAAACGAGGGGAAAGAAAGTGAGTGAATGTGTGTGTTTGTCAGTGTCTGTGTGTAAGTTAAAATACAAATAAAAAGTTATTGCTATTATACTATTGAACAAGATAGAGGGCAAGTGTGTTTGTAATGGTTTTACCTAACCACGTTATTTCCTCCTAAAATCTCTCCCTTTTTAAATCTTTTCGTTACAGCCACTTTGTAGTTGTTAAAGGAAGGGGAGTTTAAAACCCTGAAATGAAGGCAAAAGGAGGTGAAATAGGGATAAAAAAACAACAAATATTGAAAACAAAATTATAACTGAATCCCTCAGTAGTAATTGTAGCTTTATGTATGTGAGTGAATAACAATAATATTGAAACTGAAAATCGCTTTTGAATATATAACATCAATATACGGCTCAATAGATCCTAAAACTCATACTTGTGCACATATGCAATGATATATGTGTCTATAATACATAACCTAACCATAAAGAGTGCAGGAAAAGGAACAAGAAGCTGTGGTAAAAAGATGAAGTGCGGTGAAAAATAGACGTTTTATAAAACACACGAACTCCACAGGAACTCTTAGCAAAATTTCATTTAAATTTCAGAACTTGAAAATATTAAATTCGTTTCCTTAAAATTGACAACTCTTCAGGGAGTGTGTAATCGAAAGGATAATTAAAAAGGTGAAGTTTGAAAATAGATGTCCGGTACTAGAATTGTCTTTTTTCTTGTAAATTAACATCAATGAATAGTTATTTGGAAGAGGGTTCAGACATAGCTTCTTAGGATAATAACGGCAAAACCTTTATATAAAAGAAATGAGATAAAATTTGAGTATTATAGTAAGAATTACATTAGCAAATGTCAGGTTTAAATACACTCTTTTAGTTCTTAAGAAGTTTTCTAAATAAATCCAGCTTTAACCTTAATCGGATCAGATTATTTTCTGAAATTTTCATTATACTGGGACTATTATCCTACCTTGACCCTACATAAATACTCCTTACGAAATAGGGGTTAATGCTTATAAAACTTTTAAATTTTCACCAATTCCATTGAAATTCTACATAAATAACCTTCCTTTCGGCAATAACAACTTTAGGATTTGGTGTGCATGTGGCTTATTTCATGAACATTAGTCCTTAAAGAAATTTTTAAACTTATAAATATTTTCGTCATTATATCACTGAAAATCGCACAAATCTTATTATTAATATTTTTGAAATGTATATCTGTTCATATATGACTGTTATTTACTTTGACCAATTGACCAACTCTAATTGTAATACAATGGTGTATGTGAGATTTAACCTCTTCAAAGTAATATTTGGAAGAGTAGTTTTATGTAACTTATGACACGCCGTTTTACAATATAATAAGACTTTTTTGTCGAATTTTTATTTAGGACTTTTGTGACCTTTAAATCCCATTTCGGTAGGAATATTTATATGGAAGATAGGTGAAATTATGTACCCATCAGCACCAATTTTAAACCGCATCGTCCTTGGTCGAAAATAATTACACATGTCTAATTCAAAAAACCGAGGTTTGCATTTTGTTCATAGGCAGCCAGCCGACCAGACGGACGGACGTACGTCGTTAAAAAGATTCAGAAAATGATTCTCAATCGAACGGTGTACTTAAAAGTTGTAGTAACACTATTATTTCTATTCGATTTTTTCTTTTTACCATTTTTTTATAAACGCATAATAACCCATAACTTATAGAGGTATATGCCATAAAAATACAGTGCTGGTTGTTGGTTGAGGTTGTTCTGAATATCGGTCGAAAAATTTTTGGAAAGAACGGATTTTGGTGGTTATAAATAGCGATCTGAGTGTGACAATATTAAATATTTTTGTATTGTATTGGGCTGAAACTTTCAAATAACAAAAACCTTTAACCAAAGTTGATAAAAATTTTAATTCGTTGTTTCTAAATTATTAATTACTTAATTAATTTCTTATTTCATTAATGAATTAATTAATTAATTATAATATTATACCATGTTAAATTGATTAATTAATTTTCGGTACCCTGTTAATACCGTTCTATATCTTCAGAAATGTATCTTCAATTTATCATAATTTAGTTGGTGTTTTTAATCCTTTAATGATCTGACATTGTATTCAAATATTTTTATGTAACAGGACGTATTGTGCATGTATTTTAATATATCAATATATGTATATGTGTGTACGTGATTGTATGTATGAGTGAGTGCGTGTGCTTTTTAAAGTTTATATTTGGGATAAAAACGGAAACCAACTACAACAATAAAAATTTAACATTATAACGGTATATTTTTTGTTGTAAACAGCACAATTTTTATTCAATTTTCATTTTGTTTTTTCCTCTCCTCCTCTCCTTCTTTTTTTCATTCAATAAAGGGTTATACAATGAGAGGGGAGATGAAAGAATGAATTTTAAATAAAAAATAACTTGAAAACAATTCTTTTAACAAAAAAAGGAAAAAAGGGTTACTGAACAATCAAGTCATATTGCAAGGTAAGCGGGTAAATAAATAAATAAGTGTGTGTATGTGTGTGTGAGTGTGTAAGGAGTTCCTTCTAATGTATTGAGTTGCGTATGTTAGAAACGGTATCGGTAATAGTGTTAAGTTTACAAATATTGTATAATTTTATAGAAAGTCGAACAAAACTCAGAATTATAGCCAGAACAGTTTCAGCAATAATAACAACAACAACAACAACATCAGGAGCAGTAGAAGAAGAAGAAAATATGGTTATTTTGAATATTTAAATAAAAAAACTTGGAAAAACGAATAACATCAATAAATGGAATCTGTTCCAAAATATGTTATAATAAAATCAATATACATAAGTAAATAAAGTATCTATGAAATAAGGGCACCCGCTGGGTGAATGAATGAGTGAGTGACTGACTGACTGACTGATTGAGAATGTATTATAAGTTAGTTAAATATATACATACAAACACATGTATGTATGTATGTTTGTATGTAAGTTTATGCTAGCATTCACTATTATACATAATCATATTTGACAACACACTTACTTATATTCATATACATGTACATTATTTTGTAGTACACACGAATGTTTTTTGTTTTGGAAAAATTTTCAATTTTATTGAGTCAAGTTGCAGACAATTGTTTTTCATTCTTTTCCGATTACACGTAATTTACATATGAAATTTGCGTAAGTGAATACAATACATGTCAAATTTATTCATTCAATTTGGAATAAATTATTTAAATCAAAATATTTTATGTCGGGGTAATTTTTCTTTAATTTGGCTTAAAATGATTTCCATATTTTCAAAATTTTGTTTCAATTCATTGTTGTTTGAATTGGATTTTACAAATATGTTTCCTTGTAATGGGCCGGGATATCATTTGAGTTTAAGTGCTGATCCGGTGACGTCTGATTTAGTTCTATTGTTGTACCAGTTAAATCTATGCTTCTAAATGCGGCTCTGGTATGGTGAAATGCTATGAAAAGGCAGTTTCATATACCTACTTATAGTTTGGAACGATATAGGAGAGCAGGGATGCAATATTTTTTAGATTAAGGGGTTGACTGTAGTATCATATGTGCGAAAATTTGGCTATAAAATTGGCTGCTATCTGTGAAAGTTATTGCCAGATATTTTTGGTTAAAAGTAGACAGGCCGTAGTGCTAACAAGCAAATATCAGATATCTTCAATTAAGATAACTAGATATTCAAGGGTTACGCTTATCAAGAATGCCATGAGATTGAGCACTTTGACCTTATAGTGGGTATATCTTCAACACTCATCAAAGGATACTTTTAAACGAAATTATAAACAACGGAGTTATAACAGCCAGACGACATGGCTGAATAAGGCAACTCTAACTTAAGATTAATGTTCAACGGGCTTAAATTAATGAACAGTCAGTAGAAGGTGCTGTGTAAAACAGTCAACTGTAGAAATGTAAAGCATCTTGCCGAAGCTGTTGCATGTAGTACTCCTAATCTCAGAGAAGCAGTGAGAATTTATTAGATAGAAGAGAACATCGTTCTAAATTTAAATTGAAAAACTTTTTTGTAACTTTTTACTTTTGCACTGCAAAAGTGTAGGTACCATCTAAAAATTAAATAAATTTAAAATGCAAAGCCTAAATGGGTCATTATCCTGTTGAATATCTAGTTTTTGGGCACTTTGGTTGAGATAGCTCTTAAGAATAATTAAGAAAAATTAATATTTTTTTTGGTTGCTGTGCTAATATTGTAACTGGTTTGTTTAGAGTTCCTACTACGGAATCATTGAACTCTGTACCAAGCTCAGCATCACTTTTAGATGGATGAGTTTTAATTTTTGGTACTAATATTTTTCTTCTCCAATAATATTTTTCCAGCTTTTGTTTTATTTTCAACTCTGTTTACTTTGTGGAATTTGGGTTTATGATTTACCCAGTTTATGGTTACTGATTATAATATTTCTTCCTTCATTAGATAATTATTTTCCAGTCATTTTAAATGTGTGAATATTTTCACTTAATTTTTATAACCTCCATCACCACAAGTGGTGATGAGGGTATATTAAGTTAGTCATTCCGTGTGTAATGCCAAGAAGGAACCATCTCAGGTCCTACAATGTATATATATTATTGCATTAAATCAAAAACTGAGACGATTTAGCTATGTCCATCTGTCTGTCTGTTGGAAACATTCGCAGAATAATTGTCCGAATTCAATTAAATTTGGCCACATAGTTTGCTATTGTCCTAAGCCGTTTGCCATTTAAAACCAGGTATATCGATTTATAAGCAAAAAAGTTATAGTCCGATATCTGAAACAACCTCAAAATTAAGAAAAAGAACTCTTCTAATTTCTTCTAAAAGTGTATGTGGACTTAAAAAAATTAATTTTAGCATATATTGTACGTTCTCCATCATCATGCAAAAGATCGTCAAAATTTGATTAACAGGGAAAAGTTATAGGCAATAATATGCAAAATTTTGATACACTCCAAACTCCGCGTGTTATATGCGCCGCATTTTTTTTAATTACTGAAATTTGTCAAGTGTACTTATTTTGATACAATAATAAATCCAAAGAAGTAATTTTGATCTGGGATTATTAATTGACCAAGCTCCCACTTAAGGGTCTTTCCCTGAATATGATGAAACTCTTTAATTTGAACCAATTCTGTTAAAATTTGGCACAATTAATTTTCTAACCATTTTTAATATGTGTTATAAATTTTATTAACAAGGGTCTATATTTTGAAATAGCTCCCATATAACAACCCTTCCCGGAAAACTTATAAAACAATTAAGTAAAGACCAATCCCATTGGAACTCAGTGCAATGAATTTTTTAAACTATTTTTAATGTATATTTTAAATTAGAACAACCTCGGTCCATATTTTGATATAGCTCTCATATCATGTCCCTCACCGAAAACAGCTTATAAAACGAGTAAATAAAGACAAATTCTATTGAAATTCGAGACAATTATTTTGCTAACTGTTCTGAAGATATTATATTAATTTGCCCTATATCGGTCCATATATAGCTCCCTTATAACGCGATTTTCCTGAAAATGGTTTTCAGTTTATAAAACATTTAAATGATAATCAATTTCATTGAAATTTAGCACAATTAACAGTCAGCTGAAGCCGCTGTGGCAAATAGTTAACACGAATTTGCTGTGGTTATAGTCAGCCGAAGTTGGAGTCTCGGGGCAATCAACCGAAGCCACTGTGGTAAAGAGACAACAGGAAGTCGGTGTGACAAAACTCAGCTGTTTCTGTTTGATACTTTTCTATCGGTGAAAACGTTCAACATCAAACTTATAATTCTTGTTCAAGAAATAATATAAACTAAATGGGAATTATTACCAATAATGGGAATTATTACCAATAATGGGAATTATTACCAATAATGGGAATTATTACCAATAATGGGAATTATTACCAATAATGGGAATTATTACCAATAATGGGAATTATTACCAATAATTTTTGAATCATGAAATATCATATAAATGCAGGTATCCAAATATATGAATTTATCAATTCTATTGCAGATTTTTAAAGGAATAAAGATTTTGTATATAAAAAAAGGATCTATTTACATACGTTTTACAAATATAAAACGTTGTTTCACATTACACAAATATTGCATACATTTTTTTAATTTTCACAAATTTATTCAATTAGGGACCTAGAATATATACTTTATACTGTATATAAAAGAAATATTGGATATTAAATGAAAATGAGTGGTATTCCAAATAAGAAGTAAATTATTATTATTATTATTATTATTATTATTATTATTATTATTATTATTATTATTATTATTATTATTATTATTATTATTCAGTATCTAAAATAACAAAAGTATTGAAATATTGTCGCAGTAGATTTACTGCGAAAACATCAAGGGCGAATAGGATTACCAAATATGATTTATCTGCCGAGCTAATAAAGTGAAAGTCGTGATATGTTATCTGAAATAATTTACTAAAAAGACTTTATCTGAAAAGTAAAACCTCACAAAAAGTACGAGTGTGAAGTCGTTTCATATGAACATTTTTATCAATTCACTGTAATGGGAAAATATACATTTTTAAGATGATTTCAACAAATTTCTGGCATTTAAAGAATTTTAAGTAAAAATTATATAATATACGTGTGTATTTATGTGGCATAAATTCTAATAATAAAAACAATTAAAAAAATGTATAAAAATAAATAATTAAATATTAAAACCTTGGGAGTTCATTTAAATGACTTTAAAATCAAATCATTTCAAGACACATAAAATTCTACTACAAAAGCATTAATATTTAATTGACTTTTTATTCTTGTATTAAATACAATATTATCAAATACATAAATATAAAAACATAGATACAGACTCACACACACAAACAAACTTACACAAAATAACAAGTAGTTCTCCTTCCTCTCACAAAATCTACAACTTGTCTGAACATTTTATAATATTATCAGAATATGTGAAGAATAACAACAACAAAACAGCAACAACAACAACAAGAAAATAGAAATTAAAAAAATTGAATCTGCTGTAAAAATAAAAGAGATACAAATAGTAGACAGTTGTTTGATTCTAATAAGTCCTTTAGCAATATTCTATTGAAGAAGATAAAAAATCATTGTCCTTCGTTTTATGATATAAGTATATGAATTGTATGTGTGTGTGTATGCATTTGTGTGCGCGTGTTATGTCATCACGTTTTTCATTTTACAATACAATTTTCACTGTATTCTTGTGTTTTTGTTGATGTTGATGTTCATCCTTCAGCTAAAGTTTTGTGTTAATGTAAATGTTTGTTGGTTTTTTCGCTCGTTTGCCATGAAAAAATATTTCTAAATATTTTTGCTACTAATTCTCATACTTAAACATAAAAATACATCCATCCATACATACATACATACATACATACATACATACATACATACAAACATACATAAAAACATACACACATACATA
Organism: Cochliomyia hominivorax; assembly: GCA_004302925.2. Taxonomy (NCBI): domain Eukaryota; kingdom Metazoa; phylum Arthropoda; class Insecta; order Diptera; family Calliphoridae; genus Cochliomyia; species Cochliomyia hominivorax. The sequence continues at coordinate 71,013,966 of PYHX02000495.1, read as the reverse complement.
CAAATATACCAATGTGAACATAATTACATATACATATTTTCTATTTAACAGTAAAGAAATAAGAGGAATAAATACAACAACAATGTACTCATATTTAGAAGGGCGTTAGTATATTTATATATGTGTATGTGAACCTTTCATCATTCCTCGTTTGTGTTTTATTTCCTTCCACATTCTTCGTTCTTTTGTGTATTTTTTTAATGTAAGTAAATGTGTGTGCATGCGGTTGTATCCGTTTACTCCAGGGAAATGAACACAACTTCACACTCTTTTTTGTTGTTTTTTTTGTGTTGCTTCTGTCTGCCTTCAATTTCAGTTACATGCTACACGTTGCCATTTAAAATTTTAATGATGTTGAAATTTAACATTATTTAAATATTATTGTTGTTGTTTTTTGAATTTGCTTGTTGTTGTTGCTGTTGCTTTTCAAGCTTAAATTCTAAATACTTTTTAAATTTCACTAAATAGTATTATGAGTATGAGCACATTTTTCCATGAAGGATTTTTGTTTGCTTTTTGTATTTGTAATTATTTTGGTTAAATATTCATTGAAAATAATGTGAGTTTGTTTAATGAGTTTAGATATTCGAGACATTTTGTTGAAATTTAAAATAAAAACTAAAAAATAACATATATATATATAACATATATATATATGTTATTTTTTAGTTTTTATTTTAAATTTCAACAAAATGTCTCGAATATCTAAACTCATTAAACAAACTCACATTATTTTCAATGAATATTTAGGATTAAAGAAAATCACACTTCAGGAATCTTGAGTTTAATGATGTTAAAATTATATATTATTATCACTCTTTCCTTTTTTTTCGGCACTGCAGATTCGCTTGACTGTTGGTACAGTGGCACAGTGACTTCGGCTTTACGTGTTCTTACTTAATATTCGTGGATACCGTAAGTCGACCCTAGACGCGACTAAACTACCTCTGCCTACGACAAAACTACGTCAAATTAAAAAAAGTGTTGCCGTAGAACTTTTAAAAAGAGGACACACGTTAAAAAGTGATTGTGAAACGGAAGACTACACTAATTCAACTACTGTTTCAGTTTTTTTCTAATCAGACCAGATTTTTTCACATATAGCAGTTTATATCCAAAAAATTAAAAAATTAAATTGAAATTCAAAGTTATAGGCGTTGTGATACATAGTTTGAAGTCCAGGTTATGGGTTAGTTTAGCGTTTTACAACAAACATTCGCTATTAATATTTAAAACCTCTTTCTGTTAATGCTGTTTAGTTATGTGAAACTTTGTTCTCACGAAAACGATTTTTGTGACTTAATATCTATTACGTAATCAAGTGTCACTAAATTTATATATTCCAAAATAATTTGTTGAGATTTCTGTATATGACAAAAAGAAATTCGTCACTCATACTAATACGATTTTAATCATCAGTATCTAAAACATCAATAGAATGAAGTATTTAAATATTCACACTTATTGGCATTTTTCTTCGAATTCTTCATATCAGACATACATAAATACAAATACATACATGCTGTATGTATACGACATTATATTGATGTAAGTATTTTGAAAGTGAATTGTAAATGTGTTAATTACCATTAGAGACGTCAAATACCAAGTTGACAACTAACAATATACAAATGTTTACAGATTAACTGTTATACAAACATATTTGAATTTCACTTCCATATAAAAACCACATCTACATCTTTACATACATACATACATACATACATACATACATACATACATACATACATATAAACACTCTTATTTACACAAACATGTCATAGAGATTAAAAGAGGGTACGAAAATCTATATAAGAAAGAAAAAATCTGGCTAATATAGGTATGTATGTATATGCATTTGTATGTATCTGTATGCGTTTTTTTGTTGTGGTTAAAAAAAGGTTTAGTTGATGTGGAAGAGAAGGTGGTACAATCGCTTGTTAACTACTTATTCGTATTCCATTTACACTTTCGAAGATTTATATTCGCTTAAGTAAAGATAGCAGACTGTCAGTCAGTCATTCACTCATTGATTCTTTCATTCCCTTTAAGTATGTTTAGGGATTTAAACCACAAAATGAAAAGAAAAAATGGAAAACAAATTGAAGTGGAAAAATACAAATGTGACATTTATGTACGCAAATTGTGTTGTAACGAGAAAAAATTTGCCATTAAGGAAAATAAAAATAAATTTGAGTTCAAAGAGAAATTTCACGATGACGTTTCAACGATCTTTACTACAGGAAGTGTTTTAAGAAAGTTTTTAAATGATCCTTCATCAATTTATCGCTGTATTTTATAATATTGACAACTGCTCAACTGGTTACATTTTTGTTACAGATTTTGTTCTGAATAATTAAATTTTAAAACAATTAAATTTGATTTTCTCTTTCTATTAATGAAGGAGTTTTTCATTAAAACTTTAAACCTTAATTTGATTTCATTTTGATCAACTTACTTTAGTAAAATTTATTTTAATGTTAAACAAATGAATATGTTGTTAATCTAATTAAAATGAGTGACCAGCAAAAAATATATTCTCATCTCAATCCAACTTGTTCCACCAAAAATTGGGCAAGCATTCAAAGATTTGTCGTCAAAATGTTTCCAATGTTATTAAACAGCACCAGAAGATCTTTCCCGTTGATAAAAAAACATGGTTCAGATGGAAGGAATGGTACACATGACAACACATCCAATAGGAAAGCTAAGTGCTCCGACTATTTGGAATGATAAGTTAAAGCTAATGAATGTTTTAAAAACAAAAAAGTCTTTCAGTCTTCAATGGCCAAAAACTAAGCACGGAAATTAATGTCAAGTTTTCCGAAGAAATATTCTTGCTGCATAATGGATGACGAAACGTATATTTTCGAAGACTTTTCGCAACTTTCGGAAAACAAACTTTTAGGACCTAAAAGCAGTCAATTAAAAAATTGGTATGGCAAAAAAAGAAACCAATCATTTGTTACAACGGGCTCTATAAACCTCGAAACTTAAACCAAGAAAAATATTTTGAAAAATGCTACTTCCATTCATAAGACATATATGATTTTTGGCCTGACTTTGCATCCTATGGTAAACAAGACCTTAAGTGGTAAAAGGGTGAAATTGGGCTCTTGCTGTAAGAGAGAAGATCACAAAAAAGGTGTCCAAAGTGTGCAAGATTTTAAACAAAAGTGGACTAGCGGTTCAAGTAAAGTAACGGAAAGCACTATAAAACACGGTATAGAAGTTTTCCGAAAAAGGTAAAAAATTTCATCAATCACTAGTGAACTTAAAAATATATATTTTGTAAATTGTAACCATAATTTCAATCAAATAAAATAAATAAAACTATGATTTGTAGTCACTTGTTTATTAATTTTTCGATCTCACTCCATATTATAATGATATTGATCTGATCAGGATTACTAATATATGTGCATAATGGATTTTAATTTAAACTTCAATTTCATAAATAACTCTTATCTACTCGATTGACTCATGAGAAAAAAATTAATTATAATTTAGATGATATGTGTAGTCACAAATAAGGCAACTTATTCATTATATCTCTCATTCATAGTATCGTAAAATGATAATGATTTTAATGTCAATACCACTATAATGTATAAGAATTAACCACCATAACTATCTCCTACACACAACTATACAATTTGTTGTAATACAATATATATATATATATATATATATATATATATATATATATATATATATATATATATATATATATATATATATATATATATAATATATATATATATATATATATATATATATATATATATATATATATATATATATATATATATATATATATATATATATATATATATATATATATATTGTGAGTGTCCTTAAGAAATTGTGTGTTGTTTGCACGAAATTATTGGAGTTTAGTATGAGAATTATGTTAAATAAGGGTAAATTTGATTTTTTAATAATTTTTAAATGAGATTTGCAATAAATATATCTGATAATCACCTAAGTTTGTTAACATCTTTTGTAGTTTCCATAAGGATCATTTTCGGAGTTTCCATACGTATTGATGACTTTTTACGTTAATTAATTATTAAAATATATAAACTAAAAATTTAATGAAAAATAAATATATCTATGTGATTTAAATATAAAAATAGAGAGTGACGAACTTTCACAAGCAAAAATGCTATACTCGACTGTGTTAAATCTTAAATATCCTCCACCACTTACATTATGCAAATCGTTCATCAACTTAAGCCATAGACACCATTTTAAAAAGGTGCCTTTAAAAATAATAGTGAAATATTTGTAAAATTACCCATAAATATTGGTGCCATATACTTAAAATATTTAGATAACCTTTTAAGCTTAAATATTATTCCGAGAAGTGGAACTTTAAGGAATATGTAACCAAATTTGGCCCCATAATTGTCAAATGAGATTCATGTATTAATGGCAGTTTAAAAGGTAACTGTAAAAATGTCTATAAAAATTTAAGAGTATTTTATGCTTAAAACTAGGAAAGAGGCCTTGAAAACTATAGCAGGTTTAAATAAGTGACCAGAAAAAAGGCGTACTTACATTTTTAAAATAGTTTCAATAAAACCCAACTTGTTCCTACAAAAACATGGCCAAATATTCAAAGGCCTGCCGTCAAACTGTTTCCAATGTGAATAAACAGTAGAAGGAATGGTCAACATGATGCTACTAAATCCAAAACAGGAAAGCATTTTCCAAAAATTGGTGCTCGGCAAGTTTAAAACATACAAGGCTCAAAAGTTCCTGACGGGAAAGCTGCTACAATTTTAGAGGCCAGAAACAGAGCAAATTATAATAATCTAATTTTGAATTGAAGTCGAGTTCTCTATAGAAATATTCTTTCTGGTCAGAAATCTTATATTGTTGGCGATCGAGTGAATGTTAAAGAAAAAGTTTAGAACCCAAAATCAGTATTATGTATTTGAGGCAAAAGAAGCCAATAATTGTTACATTTGGCTCTATAAATACCGAAATTTATATCAAGGAATATTTATCAAAAATACTGATTCAATTCATTTCATAATTGATCAGTAATTTTTGACCTGACTTCTCATCCTGTCAACATTGGAAATTAGCTAATATTGCAAACTAGAGGCAAATCCTCTAAACTTCCCGGAGTTAATGCCAGTAGAAAGATATAAAAATTGAAAATTCCAAAAAGCACTACAAAAACATTAATGTAACTCTTTCCGAAACATATTTCATCACTAGTGATTAAAACTATAACGTATTTTATTTTTGTAAGTTTAGTGTTTTTGTTTTTATTAATTTATATGCATGTTCGATCACACTCCTTTCCAACTTTTCCAAAAAAAAAAAAAAAATTATTGAAATAAACGTCAAATTTCTAAAAGAAATCACCAATTCATATGAAGTTCCTAAAACTTAAAAGCTTCTATTTTAAGATATTTTCATTCTAATGACTTTTAAGTCTGTCTTTCTATTCCTTGTCCAAACATGGTATAAATATATACCAAGTCAAATATGAAGGAGGGGATGATATTTGTAAAGATTATATTTGTTTATATTTATGGTACTAAAAACTTATGTTTGTTTAGTAAGTAAGAACACAGGGCAACAAAATCATCATAATTTAAGGGATGACGTTTTGAATGTGTGTTCCTTGATGTTAATATTTTCTTATATATAATTTTGATTTTTTTTATTCTTTTGGTTGGTCACGTTTTACTTAATTTGAAAATCTCATATAATAAAAAATAAACTCGTGTCAAAGTTTAACACTCGTAACACAATTTGTTGTAATAATAAGTGTATTCATATACAACAACAAACTGCCAGAATAATGAGAAAGGGTAGATTTGTAAATATATGTATATATATATATATATATGTATATATATATATATATATATATATATATATATATATATATATATATATATATATATATATATATATATATATATATATATATATATATATATATATATATATATATATATATATATATATATATATATATATATATATGTGTGTGTATAAAATTGGGTTTGGATTTTATAGTTAATACTTAAGTTAAATTAAACTTAACACTCTCTACGTGCAGTTCAAATATAAAATGTACAAGTATATTATCATTAAACAACTACAACAACAACAATGCTCTTTTGATATTGGACGATAAAAGGACGAAAATATAAATTCCCCTTTAACTGTATTGAATAAATTATAAGTGTAACAACTACCACAATTGTAATTGATAAATATGTCAAGTGTTGATGGGACAGAACTAACTGACTGACAATACGTTGTTGAATGCCATTACACAAACAGACACACACACTTATGTTTTTACTCTTTAATTTGTGTCACATTATCCTTTGAGGGAAACAACAATTGCTTGTTTTTTTATTAACGATTAATGTTGTATTTTTATAACGATCAGTTGTATTTTTTTCATAAACTTGCTATAGAACAATAATGATTTTTTTAGAAAATTAAAAAAAAATTAAATTATTAAAAAAAATAAGAATTAATTTTCAGATTTTTACTACAAATGCTGAAAGAACAAAAAGGATCTATATGTAATGAGCATTTCTGAATTTTCTATATTAAAAATAAGTAAAGTCAACTTTCAATTTCATTAAATTATTATATGAAGTACAAGCTGTTACCCGGTGCGCTTTGCTAAAAAGAAATTCTTCTCACTTCTAGATTTCGAAAGATATTTCGTAAATTTCATAAAAACGACGTGTATTAAAATGAATCAATTCAATAAAAATTTTACTCAATATAGACTTTCACCGTAATGTTTTTTTAAACATTAGATTACTTATATCTGTTTTGAATATGTCCTAAATTTTCCAGTAAAGTGTTCTAGGTAACTAACATTATTTGGAAATTCTAGATAAAATAGTTCTTTGAATATCGTAGTTCTTAATCTTAGTTCTCCTACTTCCAAACTTTTTCAGGTATTGGATAATTAAAATTTAATTTGTATGAGAGCCACCTCTTCCCCTGATCATATCCCTCCTGTATTTTATATAGTACAACAGTTCTTTGAAAAAGTGATTGGTGCCAAATTAAAATTTAAGACTCTCGCTTTTTCAGTTTTGTTATATATTCGATCATTAATATTGGATTTATAGGGGGAGCTCTCTGGCTGTATCCGTCCTACATTTTGTCCAGTAAAATTTAAAAACTTTCGATATTATTTAGTTATTTAGATGTTCGATGTTCTAGTTAAACACTTCTTTGTGAAACTGATTGGAACCAAATTTGAGAACTTTTGCTGCTAAAGTATTTTGTGTAATAGAACATTAGGGATTACCCCTCGTGTGATTCTATCAGAATTTGTTATACACCCGATTTAATTATATAAGATAAATCGTTTCGCTTGGTAAAATTAAATACATTTTTCATAACTTTAGCCTTTTATAACTGAATACTAAAACTCGAATTCCTTATTATATTTACAAAATCTTCTGTAAGCAAATTGTCTAAAATTTTCATTAACTTTATTTTATAAAATTTTAAATTAATTTTAACTACTCAAGTCAAACTTTTTCGTTAGAGACTCTTTAAAATGATTTTAATCAAGTCGACAACATTTTATAGTTTTATGGGTTCAAACAAAATAAAAATAAAATAAAATGATTGAAGATAAAATTAAGAAACACAATTTACATAAAGGCCAATTCAGACCAAAATCCCTAAACAGCAGCAACAACAAGAACTATAAACCATAATGAAACGTTCAAACAAGTGGACAAAAGTCTACAATCAACGTCAACATTATAATCATCATGATGAAGATACTCATTATCATCATCATGATTCTCATACTCGTTATCGATTGTGTAATTTTGTTTATGGAATTTGAAAATGTATGTGTATATGTTATATATCCTATGAAAGGATACGATTGTATGTGTGTGAATATATGAATTGACATTAACCATGAACATATCACAATCATAGACATTATTGTGGCACACGTAACTACACACCATTATTACAAAATCATTATTCCCATCACTTTCATAAGAAATGTTTCATGAATAAATGACCCAAAAATATTTCTAGTCAATGTTGACAATTTCACCATTTTTTAAATTTAAAAGTGATTAAATCTTAAGCGGAACACAAATATGTTTAAGTTGTGAAAAAAAGGAAATGATATATTGACAGCACTTGGAAATAAAACTGCGTGTGCGTTGGCAACAAAGTCTCCTTTAATTTTTATCGTTTTTTTTATATCCTTTACCAACATAAGTGATGAGTCAAGCTATTTTAAAATGTTCATTCTGTATGTAACGACAGGAAAAAATCATCAAGTCATTATTTATTAATCGAATATTCCGAAAGACTTCTTGTTATTAATAATTAAGCATTTTTTATAGAAAAATTGCTTAATAATTGAGCGATGTTTTTTAATAATTAAGCGATTTTTTTTAGGAAAAGTTGCTCAATAATTATAAGGTTTTTGAGAAAAAAATGCTTATGAATTAAGCAATTTTTTAAATTAAGTGATTTTTTATAATATAATTAAGTTTTGTTATATAGAAAGTTTAATAAAGGTTTTCATCATCGTACAAAAAATCATCATCAAAATCGGATCAACAGGCAAAAAGTTATAGTATGAAATATACAAAATAGCTTCTTATAAACCAATTCTATTGAAAATCGACACAATTACGTTTCTAATTGTCTTTAATGTGTTTTAATAATTTGGGGAATATCGGTTTATATCTTTGTCTCTTTCCTCGAAAAGTAGACTTCAAGCTTATAAGACTATTCAACTTATACCAATTCTGTTTACTAATTTGATGAATATCGGGTATCCATTTAAGACCCCTTTCAGGAAACAACTTTAAAGCTAGTAAGACTTTTAAATGTGAACAATTTTTATTGAAGTTTGGTACAATTATTGCTTAAATTGTCTTATATCTTATTTGTTCAGTTATTGGTTATTTTTTATAATTCTGCTTCCCGGAATGGTGTTTAAGGCTTTCATTGTTCTTAAATGTGGACCAATTTCATCGCAATTCAGACGTTTATCTTGTTTAGCAGTATTCATCGGAATAGGAATCGGTGATTAGGCTGATAAACGAATAATTAGTTTTCTGGCGCATTATCTTCAACTCGTGCTAATTTCTGCATTCTGTTAATGATGGAGGGAATTTAAGATTCGGCACAGGCGAATATGGCATTCATACTTGTTTTATATAATTTTTACTAAAAAGTTAAAAAAGTTCGGTGCAAATGTGTTATTCCTGTTGGGTATTACTTTATATGTTTTTCGGTTAAAATTAACCCAGAATTTCATAGAAATTATTGAATGAAAATAATGGCAAAACATACGTCAGCAAAAATGTTCATAATTATGATAATGTACAAAAGATATACATTGATGTATATTAACTGCTATTGAAGATTTTTACTCAAACATCTTTACAAAAGGGAAAAATAAAACAAATCTTACGACGGGATGGACATAAAGGAAAACGTACATACACACTTATAGACGGATGAATATAACGAGGGATTAACCCTTTTATGGCACCCCCAGTGTCAAAGCTTTTAAGTAAACATTCATACTCTACACATACATACAAATTTAAATTAATACAGCCCAAAGAATAGAAATAAGTTAAAGAGAAATGTGTAGGTCCTTTGACAGCATGATATGACAGTTAAATAAATACTTAAGGGAATCGAAGGAAACAGTATGAATAAGCTTTTAAAATATTGTCATTGTGTATGTATGCATGTATTTTTGAATATATATGTGTGTTTTTTTTTTGTAGTTTTATTAGAAATGTATTTCTGTTTTTTGTGTGCGTGCTAAAATATGTTTGTATAAAATTAAGTCTTAAACTTTATTTAGATGAATGGTTGGGACTTCTTTATTTCGATTTTGTTGACTGCTGACTGACCTACATTTTTTCTCCTTTTTTATTTTCTAATTTCATGACTATTCATTAGCTTACACAGACACATACACACACTCTACTATTAAAGAACAAATACATGCTTAAACACAAGACACATTTCTTAACTCTTTCTTTATTTAAGTTTACTTTCCCTGCAACATCTTGATTTTTAACTATTTCAATTTATCTTCTATTCTTTTCATATCTTTTGACACAAGAATATTTTACACAAAGGAAACCCGCTTAAATGAAAATTATGATGATGAAAATATGAAATAAAAGAAAAAAAAGAACAAGAAAGGGGAGGAAGTCTTGTTCTTGGCAAGACAATGGAATCACTTTTGTAAAATTACAAAAAACAGGACATAATGAGAAAGAGAAATAGAAAATGTGTACATAACAACCAAAAACATATTTCATGGAATTGAAAACATTAAAGGACACTTCGTAATGAAATGCACAAAGAATCAGGGGTTTGTTTGATTAACAATACAACTCACTCACTTCATTCACTCACTCACTAACTCATTCAGTCAGTCGCTCACTTACTTATTTAACCAAAGAAACTTATTTTATTTTTTACTTTACTTTTCATTTCATTTCCTTTTGTTCTATTCTATTTTGTTTCTATTGTTCTCATTTTACACGAACAATAATGAATTTTATGTTTAGTGAAATATTTTTCATTCTACTTGATTTTTATTTTAATTTTTTCATTTGTTTAAATTTGATCCAAATTCGTCCTTTCAAGGAAAATTTTTATTAGATGTTTTGTAAATGTTCTGAAATAAGAAAGATTTATTAATTATTTTATATGAAGTTTTGCTTAAAATTTCATTTATAACTTGATAATAATTTAAGATTGAAATTATTTGAACATCTTTTATTGTTTGCAGCATTAAATAGGAAATATCTGATGGTAGGACAACAAGTGAGATCCTTGAATACAGTAAGAATAACTTGATAACCTTCTAGGATAATAAAGGTACTTAAATAACGATGTCGAAAGAGAGTATGGGTATACCGTAAAATGATTTTTGCAGGAAAAATACTGCAGTTCACAGCGATCCCTCAAGTGTCTACGGCCGTTGCATTAAAAGTGGTTTTATATGAAGTCGCATTTGTTTCTACCTAAAAGGGAATGATGTTATCGTTCTTTAGGATTCACAATCACTGTGATGAAATTTACTATATCACTCATATTATTTTTATTTTTCTTTTCCTTGCTGCCTCCTCTTCTCGGACTCTAACACTTATGATCCATATATTAATAAATTATGATAATGAAATTTATCAATGCTCAACGGAATTTGGTCTCAGCTGAAAAGTTTTCTATTTTAAACCAGCATAATCGATTTGGTATGGGAAGAATTATAGTTATTTGGATTATGAATAAGCGAAACTTATAATATCGCGTATTTTTGAAACTTATGAAACAAATTAAATATGCTGTTTTCGGTTGAGCCGAATCTCAAATACCCTCCACCACTTAAATTTTGCAAACATTCGCATGAGTTTTAAACACCCATTCTTACCTATTGTGAAATATTGTAACATATTCTCGAAATAACCCATGAAAATCGAAACCATATATTATGTATTGAATCGTATATTGCTATTTATCAAATTAGTTTTATATATTAGTGACAATTTAAAAAATAGTTGTACTAAATATCAGTAAAATTTAAGTTTAAAACCCTTTACCGAAAAAGTCTTAAATTGGTAGCTATAGCAAAATATGGTCCGATGTTCGTCAAACTATTATTTAAGAGTTTTATAAACTCGAAACTGTTCAAAGGGGTCTTATATAGGAGCTATAGCAACATATTTATCGAGATTATTCAAATTATTCAAATATATTCAAAATAGTTAAGTAAACAATTGTTCCGAATTTCAATAAAATTGGTCCATATTTAAGAGTTTTATAAACTGAAAGCTTTATTTCGGGAATGGAAGCTAAGTCAAATAATGGTTCCAGTAATATCTAGTGTCTTTCGGTTTAATATTCAGAAAATTATCTATAAAATTGGAAAGTTTATGACAAGTTGATTTTGGGGTGATGCACCCCAAAAAATTTAGATACATATAATAATTTTTATATTTTTTTTTCTGTTGATCCGATTTTTATTATATTTTGTACAATGATGAAGTACGTATAACGTATATATTTAAATAGTTTAAATTCCGTTATTTTTAGTTGACAAATTTAGAAGACAAATAACGTCAAAATTTCAAATAAGATTATTTGTAATTTTGACGTTTATAACATGCTTGCTGTTGGACCGATATAACTGCTTTTAAATAGAAAACTTAAAAAAACTGCAAAAATTTTAATTTGATGTACGAATATATAAACTTTTTAAAATAATCGTCTTCTATATTTGTAATTTTAACGATTTTTAAAACAATTTCATTCCTTATATGACCTGGGTGAACTCACTTATGAGTGAGCTCCTCAAGTCACTTAAAAACATTTCAAGGATGTCCATTAAAAATATGCTGAAAAAATAAAAAAAAACGTTTTAAACAATCTATTGCATCAATATTAAATTAAAAATTAAAAATTATTTTATTATAAATTCCGTACGGATAAAAATATTTAAATGATTTGAATTTTTTTGGTGAGAAAAAGGTTACAAAAAATGCTCTTTATTTAAGGCACCAAGAGAAACTCAATAAAGACTTCTTCAATTATGGTAACTGAACACGAATAAAATAGAACTTTCTCATTTCAAAATTTTATAGAACAAATCCCAAATGTGGTAAATTTTAAACAAATAATTTATGTCTGTTTAATATTTTAGTTTACAATAAAAATAAAAATTGATTTAAGATATTTTCGAATGGAATAATATAGAATGTTATACCGTCTTTAGATGAAACATCTGCTCGGAAACGGAGCTTTCGAAGTTTATTTCTCATTCGATTTTCTCGCTAGTGATCATACGTGTTAAAAGTTTTAGTTAAATAGTTCTAAATCATCACAAATTCTTAAAAAGTTTTGAAAAATAAATTATTTGATTTCTACTGAACAATTTTTTTAATTTATTTTATATAAAATTTTAAGTGAAACTATGAATTCTTTTGACACAAATAAAAATATTATTTGTCTGCATGTATCTGTGAACACATATATGTATGTATATGTATGAATATTTTAGCAGTGTGTGAATGATTTCATATAAATTTAAAACAAAATGAATGAATGAATGAATGAATGAATGAATGAATGAATGAATAAACGAACGAACGGATGAATAGAATAGAGTAGAATGGATAAACTACTTGAAAAACTATAAAAACAAAAGCAGACTTTTAATTGAATTTTTACATACAGACGTCTAAAGGGAATTTCAACGACAGACAAACAGACAGACATACGGATGGGCGGGTGAAAGGAATTGTTAAAAAGCTTACAATAAATAAATTACATACATACATACATACATACATACATACATACATACATACATACATACATACATACATACATACATACACACATACATACATATGTATGTAAAAGTTGTTGTTGCCATAGAAACGATAAGATTTTTTTTGTGCAAAAACTATTGAAAAGTTGTGGAAAGTATGTGGGTGTATGAAGGAGGGTGGAAATGGGCTGGAAATGGCGAAGAAATCATTTGTATGCATTGTTTTTGTTTTCTTTATTTTGCTTTTAGATTGTTTGTTTAACATTCTTGTCCTCCTTACCATGACTGTATTTGTGTGCATATATTTTGTTTAAATATTAAACGAATCTGTAAATAAGGAGTGTCATACACAAAATTATAAAACAAAAATTCTAAAAACTCTTAATTTGATCTTCTTTTGATCAAGCTACATTCGTAAAACATGTCAGTTATTATGTTTAATGTCAAACAAATGAATATCATACCGATTTTCGAGTTTTTCAAAAAATGGGCCGTAAAAATCGTCTTCGAATCATTATTAAATTATAGAAAAATACTTATTTAATAGAAATTCAGAGTTTAACCGATATTTGTTCTTTTATCAAAATTTCCATTTGTAACAGATTTCATCAATAATATAATGTCCTAAATGTGTGGGGTATAAACGTTTTTTGTTAGTGTTTTTCAGTATCGTATTATAAAATAATGAGTCTAGATACCATTCATTTTTATCTTGCAGCAAAATCAGTTCACAATATGATGTCTTAGACGGTATTCAGTACTTTGCTGTTTGCACTTAAAGAAAAATTTTATAATTTCTTAGTTGTGGAGAAGTGTACCAAAATGGAGCTGAATATTTTAATGAAAAACTTTAAAGCTTAAAAAGTTAAAAGACAGTAAAAAATCCACATGTCGAATAATTAGAAAATTGAAATTATTCGAAACCGGTCGGTTTTCTGTAATGCAAAAAACCAGTTAACCGGTTTCGGTTTTTTAAAAAACTAGTGACCAGAAAAAAGTGCGCACTAAAATTATTAAATTTTTTCAAAAAAACCCAACAAAAAGTTCGACAAGCATTAAAGGTCTGCCGTGTTTCCAATGTTATTAAACAGAAACGCTAAAACTTGTCCGTTGATGGAAAACCAGGTTTAGATTGAAATAATGGTGCACATGATGTTTCTAAAGCAAAAGAAATAGAAAGCATTTTCCAAAGAACTTCCAACACATCCGGTAGGAAATCAGCACAGTTATCGGACTATATGGTATGAAAAGAAAAAGATAATGTTGATTTCGCAACAAAATTGAAATCAAGTTTTCTAGAAAGAATATTCTTGCTGCAAAATGAACGACGAAATGCATGTTCTGTCAGACTTTTAAGTTGTCCAATAGTGTGGTTGATTTTAAACGGAGATGAACTACCTGTTTGAGCTAATTGGCAGAAATTAGTATAAAAATGTAATGAGATGAGTTTCCAAAAAATTAAAAATTTCATTACAAGTGATTAAAACTACAAAAATAATTTCGTTATAAATTATAATAAAATAATTTCACTAAAATTTGTTTTTAATAGCTTTGATGTATGTTTAGAATTTTTCGATCTCACTCTATATATTATTACATATCCTTATGTATTTTTTGTTTGTATGTACAGGTTTAATAAACATGATAAATTCTTTCTATATGAAAAATCTAAATAAATTTTTGTTATTCGTATCTGATATGAAAATAAATAGTTAAATGATAAATTGGTGCAACGACAAAAATACATAGAAAATTTCTATGTATTTGTATAAGTTGACATTATATGTGTTAGTTTTCATTTGTACGTATATCAACAATTTACCGAAACAAACGATAATAATTTTATTACTCGAGAGATTTTATATATAGAGACATATTGAGGTATATTAAAATCTATATGCTTATCACACTATACATATATATTGTTGCATAAGTGAACACACATACATAGATATTTATATATGGAAAAAAACAAATAGACAAAATATCAGAAAAGGAAAAAAACATAACAAAATGAAAGCGTTGATGTGTAAATTTGAGTAGATTAATTATATCGATTAAATACACCTGACAAACTAAAACAGTATACTAAAGTAATTAGTAAAGAAATCTATATTGTATTTTAAATTTTATAATTATTAAATAAATCACTTTCTTTAAAATCATTTTTTAGTTTTACTTAAAATAATAAAAAGTTATTTTTATGAACTGAAAAAATACAAAAAGAAAATTAAAAATAACAAGATAAAGTATGAATTTTGATCAAATAAAATCCTACAGTGTGGAACTTATTTGGAAAATTGTAAATATAGATTTAAGTACATAAATTTACCATTTTTGCCTTAAAACCCGATAGGGGGAAAGACTTTTTATATACCTCATCATCACCTATAAATGGTGATGAGGTTATGTTAATTTTTTGATTCCGTGCGTTACCCCAAGAAGGAATCATCCAAGACCCAATAAAATATGTAATTTCAATATTAAACATCAAATCTAAGATGATTAAGATATAAAGTCTCACGTATGGAGTAACTGGTTATTATTATTTTTTGTATTTAGTTAATTAGTTTCCAATTTTAACGAGCTACATATAACGGTAAGATAGCAAAAAAGCTATAGACTAGAGTACTCAAAATTCCAACGAAAATGTTTTTCTAAAATTTTTATATAAAAAAGAAATGGATTTAAACAGGGGTTTTCCATAACATATTACCTACCAAAAGTGTATCATATGTAGGTCTATTACATAACCTAACTGTCGGGATTTACGTCCAAATTCCATCCAAATTTTTAGTAAATAAAATTCATAAACGTTACAATATTTTACAGAAATGGACAGTTAGTAAATATTTTTTTTAAATTACTTATTACCAACACTATGTTTTTTCCCTTAAAATTTAGTTAACGTTTCGGTACAACCGAATAAAGAATTCTTACGTGTTTTTTTGTTCTTGAATCCTACACTGCTTTTATGACTCTATCGGAATGTCTTTGATATTAAAGAAATTTTATCAACTTTAATGCCGTGTCATTCCAATGTGATGTAAAGAATCATGTCTTTAGGGCACAATTAGGTCCTAAATTTCAGCTTTCAATGATTATTTTTATAAATAAAATTTATTTTTACTCGTTTTATCAGTTTAATATTAAATTCTGGAATCTTAATTTTCAAATATTTTATATGTGAATTTTCATGTTCCACAACAATAAACACGTTCAACATGAAATGACTATGAAACTACGTTCAAATATGTAACTATGACGCGTTAGCTGAAAAAAAGATTTAATTCTATGAACGCTTAGACCAACTTATAACACATGGATACCAACTTCCATCCAACTCTATTTACACTCTCTAGTTAAAGTACAACAATATAAAGTCAGGCAAAAGAAATAACGAAATAAAGCAAAACGAACATCCTTGTCGTGCGTTGCAATTGTTCGTTTATTATTTTTTTTGTAATAAATATGAGCTTTTGAATTCTGTTCTGGTTGTTTGGATGTATGTTTTATTCTGGTACACAGAGAAAAATTATAATGTTAAATTTAATAATTTCATATATGATAAAATAACTCTATTATCTGGTCAAATAATAAAATAATTTCCCTCACAATGGTTGTATGGGATTAACATATACAACAATTGTGAGGGAAATTGTTTTTCATGAATGTGATTAATAGACACCAAAAAATATAGTTCCATAATAAATGTACAGTCTAAAAGACAGTGAATAACTATTTAAAGACCTCATTCGAGAATCATCGAGACTTTTGATTGGAAGTTGTAAAAAAAACATGTTCGTAACCAGATAGTAATTGAACAATCGGAACAAAACTTTCTAAAACCCTTCAATAAGATCCACAATTAAAATATCTCATATCAAAATGAACAATGTTACTATTTAGCATATATAAGGGATGTAAGATACTGTTCTAGTGACGATAAGCGACAATAAATATTTAAGCAAGTGACTGTCTGTGCTAAACTAATGACATATTAATAATAGAGATATTCCAAAATATTTACAACTCGTCAATTTGGATGAAATTCGGCACACGTAAGTTTTGTTCGATTAGATCAAGTTCGATTTCTTTCGATTTTTTTTTTCAAATAACATCACTTTAATTTCACAACACTTTCTCCCTACTATTTATACGTTTAAAAAGAATTTGGATCTAAATGAATGAAAACTATAAAATCTTAATTCGAAGAGATCAAAAGTATAATAAAAAATAATTTGGAACTAAGCAAAGAACATAAATCATGATTTTTTCTTTAAATTTTTTGGTCTAAGCTCGTTAAAGTCAAAAAAAATTATGTGTAATTTCAAAAAAATTCGAAAAAAATCGAACTTTAAACTGCAATAAAAACATAATGGAAATTAATTTAAAAAATTTAGAAATCTTGAAATAAAGCTTAATGCATCAAGGAAATATTCGGTGGAGCAGAATCGATTTTTGGATTGAATTTATGATAGTAAAGGAGTGTGACTTTACAATTCTGGAAGCTTGGATCCACAGGATGTTCGCGGATATGATACATTTTTAATCGTGAGCTACAATATTTAATTTGTCAAAGTCAAGGAAAACCGAGAAATATATCAGAGGGATTTACTTCAGTTATCACGAATTTTATTACCCGAATCAGACACGTTAAAAGAAATTTATCTAAATCTCTTTAATCTATAAAAAACTGACAGTAAATTAATTACTTTATACTTCTTCTAATTACTAATTTTTTAACAATATTTTCCAATGTTAATTTTACATCGTTTTTTTTCAAAGTGTACATTGTTTGATGAAGGTTTGCTATTATATTATATCCCTAACACAAGGATGCTATAACTAACTTTATAATATACACATACACATAAACACACACTCAAAATCATTTGGATTTTTGGTTGGGAATGCTGAAATAAATCTTATCTTGCAAGTTGTAACTTCAATAGATGACCATAATATGTTCTGTAGTGTGTTGAATACCGTATAGTTTTATTCGTTGTTGTTGTTGTTGCTGCTGCTGCTGCTGTTGGTTGTTATAATAGTATTCTAGTTTTCAGTTCCGTAAAGTTTTTTGTTGTTATTTTGCAAGTAAGTTGTATGGTATTGTTTCTATAGCATATTGCTTTTGTTTTTGTTGTTGTAACTGAGCATAACCATCATCGGCAAAAACATCTACCAGATTGGATTGTTCTTTATTTTCTAGTTTAAGCAGACTATATAGAATATTTTGAATGACATGGTTACTTTAAGGTATACGAGGGATGTGAATTAAAATTGAAATTTTTGAAAATTAATTGAAAAGAAAAATTAAAATTAAATATTTCAGTTCAACTGTTCCGTTTGTTCGAATCATAAGATTATAAATATATTTGTATGTCTGTTATTTACATTCCCAGCAATTTTTATTTAACCTCCGTTCAAATGTGCATCAACTGCATCAACATTCATTGTATTGTTCCACTTGTACATGAACATGTATGTCATGGCATATTGCAACCTTTTTTAATTTTTTTTCGTATATACGTTTTCTTATCCTGATATTTCTTTTATTGTCATTGGAGTTGTTGTTATTGTTTTTGATTTGGTGTAAAATCGTAATGACCAAAAGTACCAAAGTATATTTTAAATCTTTCACTAACCATACAAAACCCTCATCTAAGTATATACATATATGCGTCTGTATGTATATACATGTTGCATGATGCAACAACTTATAATGTACGTGTAAGCAGCAGTTCATTCTATACAGGAAAGATATCAAAATGTTAATGTTGCAACCACATAGATACAGACGTCTAGGTAGATATATTGGTATATAGTGTAAATGTATACGTGTATATGATTGTATCTCTGATGCACATTAAATAGTTCTAGTTACTTTGTCGCTAGTTGGCATCTATGATTCTATGGCTACAAGTGGAAATAAATTGAGTCGCTGTATGCGATAACAATATGAACACTAAGATGAGGACGTTGTAACGAACGATGCTCACGAAATATTTTAACTGCATTCTTTGGGTAGACGGACGTAGGGTCTGACAGGCAAACAGGCAAACAAACAACATTAAAGGATTTTTCGAACACTCAAGCGATTTATTTAAGTAAAAAATTGGAATAATTATTTAAATATTAAGTAAAAAGTTTTATAGAGAAAAATACATAGTTTTCCTAATGAATTCAGTAGCCTTATTTAAGTTATATTTGCAACTGGACATAAATAATTCAGTATGGTACTTAAATAATGAAAATTATGGTACTTAAATGTGTAAAGTAAAATGAAAAATTTTCTCTTAAATATTAATGTACAAATGAAAATGGATCTGACAACGGTGCTAGGTTATGTTAATTTTGGCACAGTTGGCTTAATTTTGAAATTTTACAAACCATTCCGTTTTTTGTATCTCACTCTGGGAAAGTGTAATGAATTCAGGTATACAATAAACAATTTAATAGCATTCATCACCTCTGAGAAAAAACTCTTTGATATACAGGTGGAAAATATTTTATAGAACATTCTAATTAATATAATTAATTAATTCTAATTAATATGATTAAAATTAAAGGAATATTTTGCATAAATTCATGAAAATACAAATGGAATATTAGCTGATCAACAAACATTTATGTTACTGTTCTACAGAAATACATTCCGATCGGCTCACCACTGTCCCATTGACATTGCAATATTTTTATCTATTATCTTAAACTAGCTTTTTCCCGGTAGCTTTGCTGCTCAAAAATTAATCTCAGCCCTAAATCTCAAAAGAAATTACACAAATCACAAATCGAAGTGTATTAGAAATGTAACTAGGACCAAATTCTCGCTGTAGTAGTTCTAGTAACCCCATTTTAATAATGAATTTAAATAGTCATATTAACAACTTTTCTTCAATTTGAAGAATTTACGAAAATTTAATGAAAAAAAGGTTTCGTTAGCAGATATTTAACCTACTTTTCTGTAATTCAACAGCCTTTTTCGTTATATTTACTATGTTTTTTGGTTCAGTGTGGAATATTGTATTATACAGCGGGTTTTAACTGACGATTGCAATCTTACTTGTTATACGAGTAGCAAATATTATTAACTATATTTTATATAAACTATAATCATCAAATCAATCATTTCTATATATAGAAAGTCGGTCTGCAAGCAATTTTTTTCATTTTCAAAATGACCCAAAATAAGGTCAAAACATCTGACTGAATAGTAACAATATTTGCATGATAGTGACTCAATTAATTTTTATACCAAAACCTTAAAATTTACACCACAATATAACACCATAAACATATAGAGTAAAAGACAAAAATTATATGGTTTACAATAAAACCCATTTAAAGCTATAAAATATCCAACAATACACTAGAGATTAAGTAAATTTACATTAAAGTAACGTGTCCCACAAAATAGACACGATGTATTTAAATGAACAATGAATTTTCAACATCTAAATGTGTCACGTCGGAATAAATAAACAACAAACACAAAACAGACTGAACAAATTGTCCAATAGACGTAATTGTAGCAATTGACCGACTATTAAAGTTAACCCTTTTAACCAATTCCAAATTGAATTGATTACAATTCACATGAAAATTATCGAATATTTAAGCGAATTAAATAAAGTCAAAATAAAAATCTAATTAAAATCATTTAATACAATTAAAGTTAAACATTTTCATATTAAATAAATGTGACACACACACACATAGATTTATATACAAGTACATTAGTAACAGACATACACACACGTATACTTACACACTTACAAATGTAAACATGTCATAATAGATTTGGAAATTAAGTAACAATAGATGGTAAAAAAGGAAATAAATGGAAATACTTACCCCACACTCACACACACAAACAAACACACACACATTATGAGTTAATTTCTTTTTTTCCAACAGTTTTTTTCTTTAAACGAAACTAATTAAGCGACGAACGTTTCATTAACAATTCAAAGGAGAGAGAGAAAAAAGTGAAAATAGCAACAAAGTAGACTGAAAACCATAACCGAACACACACATACAACCATTATTGATAACAATATAAAAGTTTACGATTTTAACAGAAATGTGTATGTATAATTGTATATCTATCTAAAATATATATAAAAAATCACTAAACGTTATGTATACGTAAATATATACATACGTTTTTGTATGATTTCACACATAAACACACATATATACATTATATTCAAACATACATTCAATAAGCCAAGTTAACAAAGGAAATAAAAATAAAATAAATGTACAACTACATGTCTAAAACACATTTATTTATCCCTCCATATATATGTACATATACATGTATAAAAATATATATATTTGCCAGGATATGTATCACAATGCTTGCCTAAGTGTGTATGTGTTGGAGTGTGTCTATATGTAAAAAAGAGATTGGGTTTCACCCAACAAACATAAAGTTCAAATTGACTTGTAACGGAATTGAATAAAGAAAATAAAGAAAAAATATGTAAACTTGTACTGAAACCTACAATAGCAAATAATACAACAACAACTTTAATATAATAAAAAATTCAATAGTCGGGAAAGGAAAACACAAACAAACCCAATAAAAAATAATGTTAAATAGAACTCAAGTGAAGAAGAAGAGAAGGGAAAGCAAAAAAAAGTAACATCCCTTAAGGTCCTTCGGATAGTCAACAGTATTAAACGAGTTTTATACACACATGCACAAAACCATAATCAAATAAAAAAGTTCAAGTCGGTTATGTAGCAACCTACAGTAAGTTTCGGATGGTCCTTAAGGGATGTTAGATTATTTGATAACATTATTACACCGAGCAGATTTTTTAATATCGTGATAGAATCATAATGGATCGCAGAAATTTCTGTGGATACCATTTTAATCAAATTTAAAAATTTCACTAAAATTTTAATTAAAGGTGCTGACAAATTGGGTCATAACATCTCTACGAAATAACTTCCGTAATCAAAAAATGATGCAACTCTGCAAATTTGAGAACTTATTTCATTACGAGATAATCGCATTGTTTCTACAAGATGTAAAATGTCACAATAAAAAGTATCCCGAATTTTGTGACTCATTTCAGATGAAATTGAGTGAGTGTAATATGAAAATTCTTAATATACATAATTTTTTATTCAATTGCAAATGTTTATAGACTTAATCACTAGTGATGAAATTTTGAACCCTTTTTGGAAACCTTCCATTTTCCAGTTTTTTTTGCATTATAATACTTTGCTCGAACAGTTAGTCCATCTTCGTTTATAATGTAGCACACTTTGGACACAATTTAAATGATCTTCAATTCTCTTTTGACAGAGCCTTTTATCTCTCCACTGGTCCTAGCACCGTGCAGTTTAGCGAATTTGTCTCTTTTGGTACAAATACCAAGTCTGGTCAAAAATAAGTGAATACATTATAAAGTCTTATGAATGGAAGCACCCTTTTTTGTAAACATTCATTGATGTAAATTGCGTCTTTTGACGCAATTGCATATTGATTACCATACCAAGAACTTAAACTTTTTTCTTTAACATTCCTCCGAATATTAGCAACATAAGAGTTTGATCAGGAAGATGCCAAAACATACATTTGTCATCCATTATGACTTCAATTCCGTGCTCTGTTTGACCTATAATTTAAGCAGCGTTCCTATTAGGAACTTTTGGTGTATGTTTTAAACATGCATCAGCTTTAAGTTTTCGTATCAAATAGTCCGAGCATTTAGCTAACCGTGCTGCTTTCCTACCAGATGTGTTGACAGTTTTTTTTTATATCTTTCTATTTTTGGCTCT
This sequence comes from Cochliomyia hominivorax, assembly GCA_004302925.2. Classification (NCBI taxonomy): domain Eukaryota; kingdom Metazoa; phylum Arthropoda; class Insecta; order Diptera; family Calliphoridae; genus Cochliomyia; species Cochliomyia hominivorax. The sequence continues at coordinate 70,990,814 of PYHX02000495.1, read as the reverse complement.
AGAAACCGGGTTTTCTATCAACAGACTGTTACTGTTACTGTCTAATAATATTAGAAATAGATAGACGACATACTTTTGAATGTCTGGCCAACTTTCTGTAGGACCAAGTTGGGTATAGTGGAATAATATTTAATAATTTTAGTGTGCACTTTTTTAGTCAGTAATTTTAATCAGATTAAGAATTTTTATTCATTCGTTTGACATTAAACATAATAACTGACATGTTTTACAAAGATAATTTGATCACAAAAAAAGATCTAAAATAGTTGGATTAATTTTTTCAGACGCATTATACCGAAACTATCTATGGTTGTGTAGGGTATGAGAGCTACTATAAATGGAGGTTCACAGTAAAGTAGGGGAAAAATGAAAAATAAGCCCATTTATGCGCTCATATAAACGACATTGAAAATCATGCAAATATATATTTATACAACGCAGATTAACAAAGAATGCATTCATTTAGGGACATTTTATCATGAGCAAAATTAATTGGATGCAATTCTTGTAAAATCTTATTTTCAGAACACATCAAAAATTCGAAACTGCTGTCATTCAAGTATCAATTTGGACCAAATTTCAAATAGGTTAATAGGTTAAGGTATCAGGAGGAAATTTCAGAATAGTTAATTTGAGATACTCGTTCTATTTCAGTATATTTTTTATATTTAATTAAGGAACTTGTTTTAAATGTTGTTCAATGAATGCATACCTTTAAAGTCATCATATCGAAATTTTTAAATAACAATGGTCATTTTTTGATATCATTGATTTGTTTTTTAATACTCTCGAATATTTGCATAAAACGTCAATTGTGTCACAACGTCAATCATGTTTTCGCTGCTTTTGTACTCTTTCAGATGTAAACGCATATTAAGCCAGTCTTATTGAGGTATATTCGTTTCCATTTTTCTCTTACAGTTCTGAATAGGTAAAATATTTTTCTAGAAAGTTCACTAAACCCCCACTTCCAATTTTGCCTTGTTATTATAGAAAAATTCTTGAAGTAAAACGTATGTATATGAAAAGCATTGTCCTAAGTAATCGTTGTCCACAGAACTGTAGGGTTGCAAATAGTATTTCTACCAAATTTCGGAATTTTTTATGAATACCATATGTTTAAATAGTTGTATATATTAATATGTTTGATTCAATATTTGGATATTATTTAATAATATCATAAAATTGGGAGTTCAATTTAAAGCACTTTAGCAATGATTGTACAAAAAAAAGTTGCATATATTGTGCAAATCGTAGTCAACGCTATAATTATACTAACATAATTTGTTAGTTACTGTAATTGTAGCAAGGTTAGTCCAATTTTATTGAGGGCTATAAGATTTTAAAGTTGTACTTTAGAATTTTCAGTAAAGTGTTTATAACTCATTCTGTTTAAAAATTAAAAAATAATAAAAATTTACTGTCACTCTGTCCTGGAAGAAACCTTCTGGAATTCTTGGATCTCAAGAATTAACAAGTTTTAACTGTTTCCATTATCATTTAAACCATATAATACTTGTTTCCGAGAGTTTTGGAGTTATTTGCAATTTATATAACTCTTGCAACTAATTTGTCAAACAACAAAAGAGGGGAAGGCGAGTTAAGCTAAATAAAAATCGTGATGTTAAAGCGACAGCCACACTTTTAATTGTGCAATTTTTATACCCTACACCACCATAGGGGGTTTGGGTATAATGCGTTTATGCTTAGGTTTGTAACACATAGAACAATATTTCTATCACCACTTTAAAGTATACCGTTCGATTCGAAATCACTTTCTGAGTCGATTTAACGATGTCCGTCTGGGTGGGTAAACTTTGTGCAGAAAATGCAAGTCGTAATTTTTGAGATACCTCAATGAAACTTGTCATGTGTCTAATAATATGAAGGATCGGTCTATTATTTATCATTGATCCCATCTAGGTTCCCCTAAAAATAACACTTTGAAAGCTTAAAACTCATATATACGCAAGTATTATGATTAGAATTGGTCAAATTAAGATAAATATAAGCAAAAATCGATGTAAAAAATTTTACGAATCATACATATATATTAGTACCATAATATATTGCACTTTTAAGCACAAATTAGAAAATAATTTATACGAGGTTCGATCATTAATTTTTGATAGCTACCATTAATAGTCAATGAGGTGTAGGGTATTAAGTAGTTGGGATTGACCGACTGTAACTTTTACTCGTTGTTCTTGTAATAATTTTAAGGTCCGGATATTTATAAAAGATTCCGGTGCTATGATTGACAAATAATGTTGATATTATATATCCTCCACAAAAACCCGATTCCAATTTTATTAAACATTTATGGATCATTTTCAACGATGACAATTCAAAAAACTGCCTTTTTTTGTGTAACAATCTTGAATTAACTTAAGCTTCCCGATATCGGTTGTAAAGATAAAGCAGCAACATGTGAAACCCCAATTTTTGGGAGTTTTTTTAAGTTTTTTTTAGTACCATTATGTGAATTTTCATTGAAATCGGACTAAACGATCGGAAATTACAGATTTATTTCTATTTCATTTTACATTTGAAACACTGTGCAATCTGTATTATCCTGAAATATTTTTTTTTTTTTTTTTGAGGATGAAGTGTAAATATTTCAGTATACACATGTCCATACTTTTCTACACTTAAAAAAGTCAATTGTATTTACAAGTCAACGTATATGTAAATATGTGTGTATATAAATATATAAATGTACGTGTATTCAGAGTTAATAAATATTGAATTGAATATTGATATTATTGTCCCTTGTTATTTTAACTGTTGATATTGACCTTGTTCATGGAATTTTTTTGTTGTATCAACTTTTTTTAAGGAAAATGAAAATAGAAAATAAAATGTTTTAATAAATATTTGTTGTGAATGAATTTAATAGAGTTTTACTTTTATAAGTTCTTAATAAAATAAAATTATTATTTTAATTAAATACAAGAAATCAAATTAAATTTAATTATTCATTCAAAGAAACACGTATTGAAATTAATAAATATTAAAAAAAGTACAAAAAATGCAAAAATATCCTAAGAAGTGATATCGAAAATTTTTTAACACAAGTTTTTCATGAAAACTTCTATCCGAATTATTATTTGATTTTTTATTAAATATTTTCGACAATAACCAATAACCAAGTTGGTCAAGCAATTAAAGGTCTGTGTTAAACTCTTTAAAATTTTAGTACCGGGAAAACTTGTCCGTTGGCAGAAAACCTGTTTCAGGTGGAAGGAATAGCCCCTATGACGTTTTTAAGTAAAAAATAGAAAGCATTTTCCAAAGAGCTCCTAATACATTCGGGATTTATTGCAGTGTCCCTGTAAATCTTAAAATTTAGAGACCAAAAACAGAGCTCGGAATTGTAGTCAAGTTTTATTAAATTTTAGCCCCCGTAAGGCAGATAAGAATTCCAAAAAAGTTCTGGGCAAGCAATATGCTGTTGCTGCAAAAGAAGTCAATCCTTTCTTACAACAGGCTCTATAAATACCGAAATATGATCGACATTAAGACCAGTGGAGAGATATGTGGCTCTTATTTAAAGAGAACTAAAAGCTTTCCAAAGTGTAATAGATTTTAAACTGAAATGGACTACCTGTTCGATCAAAGTGACAGAAAGGACTATGAAAAGGTCCAAAATGTCATCATTTATGATCAAAATTGTATATTTTTTAATATCAAACAAAAAATTGAAACAGTAAGTTTAGTGGTTGCGTTTTATTAACATATATGTTCGTAAATTTTTAGATCTCACTCCTTTTTATTATTATCAAATATTATCGAAAGCTTTATACAATTAATTCTGAGAGGAATACGCAAACTATCGCTTTTCATTTCGTTTGTTATTCGAATTATTGAAAATTCAATATTTCCAAAAAATACTTGAAATTATAACTTATAAACCGATATTAAACTCAGATAAATAAAATTATTTACAATATTGACTTTAAATAAAAAATGAACGATTAACGATAAAATCTGAACGATTTTTTAATAGTTTAACAAGAGTTTATCAAATTTTATCTTTTCCATCTTTATTTTTATTTATTTTTTTTTTCATTTTCAATTTTTTTGTTAGATTTTGTAAAGAAATTAGAAAATTATTAAAGCAACAATAACAAACGATAAAATGCACATGAATAAGTTCTCTCAAATTTGGATACATCTCACATGAAATACTCGTAAAATGAAAGTAGAACTTGGCAGGTTCAACATTTTTAGTGTTGATTTTAAATGAGATTTTTGCCAACAAAAAAACAAAAAACAAAAAAAACTTAACTAAAATGTTGCCATAGTAAAAAAGTTGAAATGTTATACTCATTTAGGAGTATTTGCTCTAATATATACTCTAACATATATCGGTATATATGTTTGTGTATGTGTGTGAGCGTTTGTGCATTTGTTAAAGTTTGTATGAATAAAGTACTTTTTGTCAGTGTATTGTTCAGTTTCCTTCCTTCCGTCGTCTATCCTTTTTCATGTTTATCTACTTGGGTGTTACTAAACAAAATAAACACCAACTGACATTCAAACTGAAAACAATTTTAAACACCATTTCCATTAAGATATAAATTATTTAAAACATATATGGAAATAAAGCAGATTTAAAAAAATGTTATATCTAACGAAATTTATATGAAATACAGCATAATCTAATGGCAATTTAAGAATCAGATGGGACCACACCAACTCGCTCAAACCAAACTAAGTGCATTTCGAAGGAAAGATAAATGGTCTGAAGCTTTTTAACATTTTCCCTACTGTGCGGAGGTTGATAGGAGTGAGACGCTAAAACGCAGTATAAAGGAGTTTTTTAAGACGATTTTATTTGAAATGTATCTTTGGAAGAAATTGTCCGTTGTACGGATTGAATTTTTCCTACGACCATAGTTTTTTCATAGTTCGAACAATAATACGTGTTCGGTATTACGCGTTTATAACATACAGAAAAAGTATTATAAGCACTTTTTAATATACATTAGAATCACTTTCTGAGCCGATTAAACTATTTAACATTCCGCTCTAGCAATGTGGTTGTAAGCTCATAAATCTCACAGATATGAAGTTATATCAAATAGATTTGGAGCAAATAAATTTTATATCCAGCATAATCTGTGTGCCAGATTTCAAGAAGACCGGTTTATATTTAACATGTTTTAGATTTACACAATCAGAAAATATCAAATTAAGTTTTAAGGGAATCGGCCCTGATATGAATCTAACGACCGAAAATCCCCACAAATGTTCGACCTTGATATGACACTTATTCAACTCCACATTCCTAAAATTACTTTCGTGTTTTTCTTCAATATCTTTAATTTCCTAGTCCATCCGATAGTGTATTTAAAATCCATTTAGGACTTTTCAATTCTAAGATTATTTTTTAAAGCAGGAATCAGTGTAAATCCCATAAATAGTTTTGGAGTTTGCTATTTTTACATATTTTTTCTTTTTTTTTTTATTTCTAAAGGTAGGAAAACTAGAAGAAGAATTATCATTTGTGCGCTATATAGTATATGTATCTGTATCTTTAGTTCTTTCTACCTCTGTTTTATTTTACGATTTGAGTTTTTTCCCGTTGGTTCTTTTAATTTTTTTCCTATTTTCTGTAGGCACAATATGAATGTGACTGTGGCACGACATTGCATTTTGCTATTAAAACTCAACTAACTCTTGTATTCGATTTGTCTGTATGAATTTAAAGGTTTGAGTGCTTGGATGAATAAATGTATACATGTGAGTGAGTGTGTGTACGTATGTTTGTATGTATTATATTCTCAAGAGCATTAGGGAGTGTTTGGCATAGTTTAGACGAGTTTTACAAGCATTTACTTTTATACTTTGACTATTCATTTAGAAGGTATACAAATGTACAAACAAGAACTCATACTATCGGGCCTTCAAAGAATGAATTACGTACATATAACGCTTTTTCATTTTTCTTCCTATTTCATGCTTTTGTTTGTATTTTTTTGTTCTCCCCCCTCACTTTGTTGATTTAACAGAATTAGGACACAAAAACAAAAAGCAACGGCGGCAATGAGAAAAGACGTAAAATACAATTATTTAAAAAGGATAAACATTTTTAATTGTTCCGCTTTAATGTGAATAATGAATATTGATTACGATTTTTATTTATTTATTTATTTTAACATGAATATGTGCTCACTTCGTTAAATGGAAGCACTTAAGAAAATTTAAATTTTATTAAGTGATTACAAATATAAAATACTAGCAAAATTGAAATTCAACTAAATCGCCCAACTGAGTACACAATCTGCTGATTTTTAGCAAGTTAGAATAACTTTTGGCAGACATTTATGGCCAATGAACGTGTACTTTCGTTGATTTTGTCTAAATTTAAATCATAAAATAATTTAACTGACTAATGTTGTTTCTAATGTGTCATGATTTTGAATATGGAAGTAAATATGGAAGAAAGACATTTCCTTACTCCAAACTATACATCATTAACATCAGTCATTGGATTTCCTAATTAGGATTTTTAAGCTTTCAAGAGCTTATATAAATTGAATTGGTGAGACCATGCTTTACATAATTTAATACTAATCAAGCAAGAGAATCTTTGTCCCATCTTCGTAGTCTGAATTAAAACAAGAGTCCGGTTGATTTATTTTTAAAATATATTTCTCTGTGTGAACATATTATATGGGAAACCACAGTTTTTATCGACACAGATAAATATATGTAGATTTGGTTATACTCTCAAGAAGCAAGATCGTTAACACTTAATGCAATTACCGGATTCATGTAGCAGAATAAATATGTCGACATAGAAAGCATCAATCTTATTTTAAAGCATTTTGACCGAGTGAGTACAAAAATATAGGGCCCTTTTAACTTAACTGTAAGGCCCTTCTTTATTTCGGTAACGAATTTCTAAAATGGTCTTACATTTGAAAAATAGTTATATTCTATCAGAAATCTGACAAACAGACTCAAACTATTTTTAATGTTTTAAAAGGTATCGGAATAATTTTCCCTTTCATATGGAATATGGGTTGGGAAAAAGTACGCTTTAATTTCGGAAGTCCAAACAATTTTAAGCAGATTGTCCATCATAACTAAAGTCATTACTAATTTGAAAACAAGAGAATTTACTTAAGTTTCAGAGAAAAATCTTAAAAAAATACTTCAGACCTACATTCTTTTTGATATATATTGATCAACAAAATGTATGTTTTGTTATATTTTTTGCTACTTCTAGTTGAAGCTTTTTTTTAATTTCAAATATAAGTTTGGAAACAAAAATCGATAAATTCGAAAGCTAAGACTGGCGAAGAAATCTAAAGCTGAATAATCTTCTGGTGCATTGTTGTAGAACTGGATACCTTCAATATTCTACTTCTCCAATAATCAAAACAGTTTCGAATCTCATTACAGTAATGAATCTTATATCAGATGAATTTTATACAAAAAGGATACCTTAAATTTAGTAGTATTATTACGTGCAAATTAAGTAACATAAACTATTTAAATATCAATGATTAAATTAAGTATTCATAACATATCTAAACTGTAAACTTATTAAAACAATTCGGCCCGAAATAAAAATTTCCAAATGAATACAAATTTGTTTGGCCCTTAAGTTTAGTGGTGATATTAAAATACATTAATTTCGTAGAGCATATCCTGTGTTAAATACCAAACCACCCATTTAACACATTTATTAACGATCTAGACATTTTAACAAGCAAGTGACAGCAACAAAAACAAAATATTCCCAACAAGACCGAATACTTAGAAAAAAATATGTTCTCTAAAACTGGGGGAAAATATATTTAAAAAGCGAAAAACAATGACATATTTTCCACCCCCGATAAAAAATACAAGAAGAAGAATATAAGAAGAAAAAGAAAATAATACAAACTCAATCACTTACTACTCACAATGCAGGAAAAGCAAGCAGGAGAAGAAGTAAGAAATGTTTTGAAAAAAACTTATGTTAACGGGCAACAGCAATGCAACGAGAACGTCGACGATGATGTTGATGAGGGAAAAATCTCTACTTAACTTCATGGTTGATAATAATAATTTTCTATAAATATTTTTTCCTGTTTGCTCCTTGCAAAATGTGTCCTTTTTGTTGTTACTTCTGTTGTAGATGTATTTTTCTATTAAATACAAAGTAAAGTATTTTCAGTTTTAATATTTTTCTTGATTTCATTTTATCATTTTTTCTCTAATGCGGAAGAATCATGTCATCTTGGCTAAAGAACCAACTAAGGAAGAACAAGAAGGGAACATTATACAAACAGATGATGATGATGATGATGATGATGTTGATGTAGAAGTTAAAGAAAATACAGTATTAAAGCTACAAAACATAAAGAATGAAACATTTTACTTCTTCTTTTCTTTCATACATTTTGCTTGATTTTATTTTTTTTCCTTTACACCACGTGGATAAAATTTAAACGCCAACATTGCAAAAAATAATTTAGAAGGAAGTTAGAAAGATATAGACAATCTAGTCCGACTATACAATATTCTACACGCTATGAAGAGCATCTGTGAGGGTTTTAAGTTTTATGGAATATTAATTAAAATTTTACATTTTAAATCATGGATCAGGGATCGTAGAAAGATGTATAAACTTTTATGGAAATATTTAATAATTTTGAAATTTAATGAGCTTTTTTCAATTCCGGAAAATATTTGTATGAAATCAAAAAGAAAACAATCTGATCCTGTTAGTAAGGACTTACATTGTTGTATAAGTAGGTTAACCATTTCAGTTTAATAAATATTATATTTAAAAAGTGTGGCATTCATTTTTCGTAAATTTCGCTCGATTATCTTGGAGTATTTATTTATTTGGAAGAACCAGCGTTTCCCAAATTCAACACATTTTTTCCAATTCAAATTATTATGTTTTCATCTTTCCGACGTAATTAAACAAGGTTTACACAGTTGACATTCATAACCTGTTTTTTAGTGAACTTAAAGGGCGGTTATATAAAACAACACTTTGAGACAGCAATATAACTACTGATGAACTTTAGTGATGAATTTTGGTACTTTGGCTGATAATTTTGAATTAAATAATGCTGCTCCAGTGTGGTCTTCTTCACTAAGTTGAACTGTAACAGGCTATACACCATGAACTTGCAGAAATGAAGATTTTACAGGTAAACGCTAATTAAACGGAACTGCCTGTGATGTCATTTGAGGCTTTTTTAACTCTAAAATAAAACAAATGGAGTTTTCCACGAGACTTGTTAGAAAAGTTCTTCAAATATATGAAAGGTATGAAAGTTTTGAACGACATTCACTGAATCGCTGCAGATTCAGCGATTTCAAGTTACCTTACAAATGTTGTACTTTAAGATCGCTCACCGCCCTTATAGACATTGAAGAAATACTGCCGAAGTCTATTAGAGTAGTTCTGGCACAGCTTATATCGGAATAGAGCAATAAACTCAATACTTGTCTCGTATTGACCGTTTGTTCTTAAATTTATGCCCTAAATGCAGATAAGGACGACATGATACACAACATTTGTTTAACTATCAAGCCAGTCTTATCTAACAAGGTCAAGAACATGCCATCTTCCAAGCGTAAATACACAATCAAAAAAAGACACAAACGGAAATTAAGGACACAATTAAGCTGCTATCGAAAATGGAAAACCAGTAGGTATTCGGTCAAGTCACAATTTAATTATTTCAGATCCACATTAAATTGTTCTCTGTGGAAGGTTGAAAATACCTGCTGCATAAGACCAAACTTTTATTATTTACTGGTTAAATCATAGTCAATGTAAATTTAATCTTATTTTTAAATAATCCTGTTTAAAACTGTTACGATAGCAATTTCGCATCCAATTATGGGGAATGACCTTGAAAAACGAGTATTCCTAAAGGAGCCAAGTATGAAGGAAAATTGTATTTTAATTCGAATTATATGGCAGAACATATTGAATTCGAATTGGGACCGCAAACAAGGTTTCAAAGATTCGATTTATCACAATATACTTGAAAACATTGTCATCAATGTATAGGAGTTGCATCTGTTTGATATTTAATATAGAGCAAGAATAAATGCTGTATGAGATCTTAAATGCTTCTACCTTAGCATATTAACATAACATATTCTGTTGGTGTAGGGTATTAAAAAATAAAACAAAAGTAAAATGAAGGAAAAAAGTTTAAATAACACTAAATTGAAAGTGGGAGTGGAAATTTGTATGGCGTTACTGTCATTTGTATTGTTGCCCCTCCACTCCACATCATTCTACTCTGCTCTAAACACCAGTTTTCCTTGCAAAACGATAGAAAGAAAATAGAGAAAAAATATTAGAAAAAATCTTGAAAAAAGTTGAAAATTTCACTCGTAATAAAGCTTAAAGCAAACAACACTTTGTCGCCAACTTTGTCGACATTTCAGTTATGTAACACAAAAGAGGCGTCTTTTTTGTTTTTGTTTTAGTTGTTGCTGTTGTTTTTGTTATTGCTATTCCTGTTTTGAGAACAACCTACAATGTGTTCTTTGACTACGTTTCTAACTCCCACACTGAAACAAATGATATTTACAAAAAGCGAATAAGATTAAAAATACTTTGGTGATTTTGAAAAATACTGAATATGAGATCTGGAGTCTTCCTGGTCGATATAGTTTATATCAAGATGAAAGATTTATATTAACTTCGGTGTTAAGTTTTATATTTCTAAAATGTTATATCAACTAAAGATTTTTTTCAATTCTAAAGACCATTTAACAAAATTATCCCCATTTTTTGTCAGAGTGTATTGAAGACCCCCCAAACTACAATTTAACAGTTACCAATACCAACTACACTACTGTCACTCTGTTCTGTTACTCCTCCAACTTTGTTTCCTTTGCACTTTGATGTGTCTTCTAATGGAAACATACACACATATACATGTGGATGTACATGTATATTCAAGTGTTTATGTGTATGTGTGTAGGATTTTTAAATATTATGGCAGTCAGTGGTGGCAGTTGTTATTCTATGTTTTCCATGGAGTTTTTTTCACGAAATAACTTTCTTAATTTACATGTTGTTATTATTAGACTTTACGAAACGAGTCAACGATTCTATTCAATGTGCTCCATTTAAAGAGCGAAACGAAAGATTTATATAAAAATAATAATAAGAAGAAGATATATAAGAACCGATTTTCTATTGCCACAAATGTTTGCCTGAATAAGAGTTTTTGCTTTTGCACAGTGATTTCCTGCATTATTATATTTCATAGTTTACTCTTCCCATTGTGGATTTTCCGAACTTACACTTGTTCGTAAATTAACACACATTTAAAGATTAATATTTAATACGTGGGAAAATCGTTGAACTATTTTTGTAATTCGATAGAATGGACTAAAGGCGATTATTTTATTTTAATGGATCCTCATTCTAGGAATGAGGATCCATTTTGATCTTAATTTTAATTGGTTGAATATTTTTGTCTTTCAGTCTTCTGTTACATACTGCTCTTAGGAAGTATTAAGAATTCGTCTCAAAATTGTCGTTATGTGATATTAACAATTTTGTTTATTATCATTCCCGCATGTCCTATCTGAACATTTTTTAATTTGAATTATTTTTTATTGGTTTAGACTTTATTAAATCCCCTCTTACAATTTCAGAGATATGCTATATAAAAAATCTAGTTTGGGAATATCACTCCTGTGATCTATCAAGAAACTCTCTAGCCTAAAAAATATTGTCATTAAGCCTTTATTTACATGCCAATTTCTTAAGAAATAAGTTTAAAAAGTTTAAGATACATGCGGCATATAGAGGCTATAGAAAATATCGGACCAATCCTCGCATTATTTGATTTGGTTTTTATGTTTGTATACATTTAAAAAATGGGGAAAATTATCTGGTTATTAACATTTTTACATTCTTATGCTCTTTAAAGTAATTTTTGAAAGTGGGTCTGTATGTCTGCAAGATTATTTATGGAGAAATCTTCTAGAAATTTGAAATTTAGACTTTGACTGACAGAAAGTAAATTTGCGCCAATCTTAAGTAAAATAAATTTTATCTGAGAGTTCTTTAAGTTTAAACCCCCATTCCGAACTGAACATAACAAATTTCAATAGGCCAAAAAAAAAAAAACATGGACAGACAGTAGAACAAATGGAAGTGATTATGCCAATATATACACACAATATATATACACATATACTCGCAAACGTATACTTTATATAAACTCGTTTCTTCAATATAACACAAAAACACTTAATGAGTCATAAAATTAGTTATATTTTTGGCTATAACTATTTTTCTACTGAGCCGATTTTGATAATTTTTGGAATAGTAATGAGACTCACATAATTTATTATGGCATTACAATTTAAAGACTTATAATAGACAATTTTACGGAAATTCATCGCTTGAACTTAGAGGTTGTATCAGATATTGGTCCATATTTTTTATATACTGAAGCAATTTTGCTAGTTTTAAATAGGAAACTTCTCAGGACTAAAGAAAATATTTAGGCCAAATTGCCATGCGCGTGCCACCAACGGACAGACGGACATAGCTATATAGACTCAGATTTGATTGATAAATAATATAGATGGGTCTGAGATGATTCTTCTTAGCGTTAATATACCTTCTTCACAACTTGTGGTGGTGGAGGGTATAAAATGTAATAAATAGTATAATATTCGGTTACTCCGAATCTTTCGTTTACCATAAATGCGAGTACAGTCAATACATCATGTGTATACACGGTGTACATCATATAAAAGCTTTTTTAGTATAACACAATAACACTCAATGAGTCAAAAAACTGGTCACATTTTTGGCTATACTTTTTTCTACCGATTAAGTTCAACATATCACTCTGAAGTGCGGATAGCAAACAGGACTGTTTTTTCAAATCCCGCGATTCGGAATTTTTAAAATCAAATCCCGGGTTTTTGCAGTATCCCGGGACTTTTTGGGCATTTTTCGAGATTTTAGATTTTCTATTCTATAATAAAACACAATAATTTAATAAAAAAATATTTCTTTAAGACTAAACATTTGTATCAAAATTTTTACTGAAATTTTGTATTTTTCATATATGAATATAATTATGAAACAATTCATTTTTACTACTCGAAAAATCTAAGACCGAAACGAAGAGGATTCATAACTATCCACATTCCGTTAAAATTTTTATTAAATGGAGTTAAGTTTGTATATTTATGACAATAAAATAAATTTTAAATGATTATAATATTTAGGATATTCCCGAAAACTCGGGACTATTTAGTCCCGAAATATACCGGAATGTTCGGGACCGGATCTCTACTCTGAAGACACTGTTTTAAGTCGTTTGATAAAGCTAATATATTTTGATTTAGATTTGAAATTCTTTTGGAATTTTCAAGAATTTAAGTCAGTTTAAAAAAAAAAAAATTTTTTGAAACATCTGTTTTCAAAATTTAATATTCAATAAATTTGTAAGATCTAAATTTATATCCTTAATATTATATTACTTATTTTAATTGCATCCATAAAAGTTAGTTTGTAGGTGATTTCATTTTATTTAGTTCCTATGCCAGACTAGGTGAGTGTGTGTGTGTGTGAGTAAATATTCTATTTCAAAGGAAGAATATAAATATTTTGCTCCACTTCAGTTCTAGTCACCGTTTTTTGAAATACCATGTCTGCTTACTTTTTTCATATTCTACGTGTGCATGTGTGTATGTGTGAATGTATGTGTTATGAAAAAAGGTGACTACAACTTTTTACGTTTCCGTTAGAGCGTAAAAATTCAACACTGTGTAGTTGGTTGTATTTGAATGTGTATGTGCGTTGTTTGTTGTTATTCTATATGCAAATATAAAACTTACTACAAGTGAGATTAGTTGTGTATGTCGTTGTTTTTGTTGTTGTTTTTGTTGTGACTGTTAGTAGCTCACATTTATAAATATAAACCGATGTACAAATATGTATGTATGGATGTATGTAAAAAGTTTAGGTGATTTTAGTATTATTATAATATAACAAAATAGGTATGAATGTATATGTTTGTTAAAGTCAAAGCAACACACTGAAACTGAAGCTAAAAAAAATGAAAAGAAAAGAAGGAAAAGAAAAAGTAAAACAGAATGAAAAGTTGTAATTTGTTTTAAGATATCACTTCATTCACATTTTATTGCTTTATGCAAAAATATGTACAGCTGTACAAAGGTACAATGTATAAGTTTGTATGTTTGTATATTACAAAGGAGTGGGTGAGACTAAGTGAGTCTATTACTCAGAGTTCCATCGAATACAGATAAATATAAATACATATACAAATATGTATGTATGTATGTATGTATGTATGTATGTATGTATGTATGTATGTATGTACGTATGTATTTAGGAATACACAAAGGTTTATAAGTTTTCTTTTATTTTCTTCCTTTGAAATTGTAAAGTCAGTTTTAGTATTTTTAATATTTGCAAATGTGAATGTATTTAAAATTCTACACGTTATATTTTTGAAAGGACAAAAAATAAAAGAAAAAACTATACTTCTTTCCATTTCTTTGATTATATTTTTATTTGTCGGCTGAGTTTTCCATTTTATTTATTGGCACCCTACATAGATGTGGCATAAAAATACTATTAAACTACAAAATGGTGGAATAAAAATTAACACTTAACTAGAGATATGAAGTGAAAAATTCAATATAAATTATTTTAATTTAAAGTTTGAAAATTCTTAAAAAGTTCCGAAAATTATGAAAAAAATGTAATAATGTTATATACACTCGCCAATAAAATATTGTCGGGGCTTTTCTCTAAATTTCTTGAATTATTTACGTGTGACGAATGGGACTGAAAACAATTTAATTATTTATTTTATTTTTGTATCAAGAAAGTTATAGAGCAAGAAAGTTATAGAGCGATATCTAAGACAACTCTAAAATTCCAAAGAAGAACTTTTCTAAATTTGTCAAAAAGAAGTGACTTAATTCATATACATTTTACAATCATTTAATAATAGACTAAATATATTCAACATTAGATACAACCCAAAATCTGTAATCTATAAAGGTCGTATTTTTAAATATAATTTCCTGAAATTTGTTTCATATATTTATTTTTCAATCGAAAAGAACAAGATTGTTCTTTATTTGTATTGCTCCCACATAAAGTCCCTTCTGGGAATATGGTTTTAAGCTTATAAAACATTTAACTAAAATCCAATTCTACTGAAATTTAAAACAATTTTTTTCTCCTCCTTTTAATACGCGTAGCTTATTTGATCAGTATCGTTTCATATTTTTATATATCCCCAAATACCAGTCCTCTTTCCCTAATATTGTTTTAAGCTTATAAAACTCTATAACACAGCCAATTCGATTTGGCAAAATAATTTCTCTAATTGTCTTAAATATAAAGCATTAATTTTGTTAATAACGGTCCATATTTTAATATAGCTCCCATAACGGGCCTCTTCCAATTTTTACCGGAACTCAGTGAAAATTAATTTGATAATTAGTTTAAGTCCTGAGAAGTTTCTAATTTAAAGCCGGCGAAATCTGTACGTTTTAAAAATATTATAGATCGATATCTTAGACAACCACTTAAAACCGGAGAAATTTGAACAATGATTATGACAAAATGTCTCATTTTTACTTTTATGAATTTTGACTTTTGGATAGAATGCCATGGAATAGTTTCCTTTTGCCTTGATAACAAAATATTATAGACTTTATCTTTCCTGTAAACGAATTCTTCAACATCACATATCTCTTGAAAAAATTTTTCCATTAGATAGATCCTAAAAGTGAACCATTGGAAATGGTATTCCGCATACAAAAAAAAAAAAACAAACAAACAAAAACTTTATACTGTTCTTACCCAAACTGATAATGATGAAACGTATTAAAGATTCGGCGTAGTCAAATATCATTACGACATACTTTCTAAATCACTCATTTTGGCAATGCTGGATTTGTAGTAGACAAATAGTTCCGAAGTTTGTTATAAAAAACATCAATTAATTAAAAACCTTCTATAGTTAGTCCACACTCTGTGGGACTTTAATAGGGCATTTTAGATTCTTCAAAAATTTTCAAATCACATTTCGCTCCAAGAAATAAATATTTTCTTTCCATTTTTATCTTTTAGTTTTATTCACTAAATTGTCGTTTGTGTGTTTTGTCTGTCGGTTTGTAAGTCTGTATTAAATATGGAATATGGATAAATAAGAAGAAGAATATTTTCTTTTATTCGTTGTATATTTTTAGCACTTTTGCTGTTGTTGTTGCTGTAATTCATGACAAGAAAAGTTCTTCTTTTATGTTCTTTTGTGGCTTTTTGAAATGTGCGCTATTTTTTTCTTTATTTCTGTTTTTTTTTTTTGTAAGTTGGAAACTTGTTATTGTGGTAAGTGGATTTTTGTTTTCATTATTTTCTTATACTCTTTTTTATATATGTGTATGTGTGTATGTATATTTAATGTATATATGTGTTAGTTTTTGTATAATTTTTTTGTGGGCAAAATTCTTCTTTTCGATGTGTAAAAACAACATCCCTTCATGTCCTTAATGTGGAATTCTTTTTTATGCTTCAACTTGTACGTGTTTAACAGTTTTAAATCCACAAGTTTTTCTTCTTCTTTTTTATTTCTTAAATATTCTTTTTGTTTGTTTTGTTTTGTAAGATTTGCAAGAAAAAAGAAATAAAACAAACCATTTTTGGTGGAAAAGATTCTCGGATTCACTCTCTACTTAAAAGCATAAAAAAGTTTAAACTATTTTTTTATATTCTCTACAAAAACAAGTAGCAAATAAACAAATAAGGGGCGAAAGTAGGAAAGGAGGAAAAACCCTGAACAAAAAAGGTTTCAATGAAAAACTCACTACTAAACTACTAAAACTCTGGTTGGCACTTTTAATTTACGGAGTCATTAACAAGAAGTTATTGAATTAAAAGGAAATTCTAACAGAGCAGGGAGTAAACAAGAGCATAAACCTTATTTCTTATTGTTATTATTGTTGTGTTTGTTGCTGTATGCCAAAAAAGGGGTTGGTAATAGATCTTATAATTATTATATTCAATATTATATTACAAACCATATTTTTTCACAAGGGATATTTAATCTGACTAAGAGCAAAAATTCCCGGTTAATTGCCATGCGAAATTACAATTTCAAATGGCACAACCCCAAAATCTTATTTATACCACTATGCCAACCAAAATAATGAAAGTGAATTAAATTCAATGAATTGAAGGGAGTACCTTTTATGTAACTGCCTTCTACATGTGTGATTTTTTTTAAGTTCCCTTCAAATTCTCTGTATAAATTTAAACGAGAGTATAAGTTATTGGATCTTATTTGAAATCTGGCAATGAAAAAACCAGACGGAGTTGAAATTATTTTGATTTCTTATTTAAACCGATTTACATGATTTTAAACAGAGGAAATGATGAAATTGAGCAAATTCTTTAGGTGATTGTATTTACAAAAGATGTAGTCGTAGATGAAGCCAACTTTGAATTTCGAAAAGTAGAATTTATTCGATTCGGTTTTAATTATGTTTTGGAGAATTGATTGGGCAAAACAGCCAAGAGTTCATATAAACCCATACTTAAATATTAATATATTATTCAAAATTTCTAATCACAAATTCTACGAAAGTTCTTCGCTTGATCTTAGGTGTTGCTTCAGATATCGGACAATATCTTTCAATATTCTAAACCAATTTCGCTGGTTTTAAATTTAAGTCTCGATGCTGCACTTTATAATTCAACGGAGATGTCTCCAAATGGTGTTAAAGTTCAATGACGTGGTTTATAAATTGAAATCATTTCTGCAATCTGAAAACCATTTTATTAGCGGTTTTTTCTGAAACTGTTTCCTTGCCATACCTAATTGTGGCGTTTTGTAGTCTCAAACTAGTATAGCAAGGAAAGCTGTACAAAAGATGTTACATTTTTTATGATTGCATAAATATATTTGACTAAACTGTATCTATAAATTATACCCAGAGTGGGGTTTTATTACGAAAAAATCATAAAAGTATTTCAATGAATTCGGCAAATTTGAAGAACATCACTTTGCATTTTTAAAGATACTAAAAGGCCATGATATGGTTTTTGAACTTATAAGATTCTAAAGTATGGACCACTTTCATTGCCATTAAATCTAAGTACTAATTTCATTAATATCAGGTACATTTCTGGATACTATATCACAACGCCTGCATTCTGCGCTCATACGTCTCAGTGATTAGAGCTTCAGCTGCATTCTGAGCTTCTATTCGACGAAATCTGAATTGTTTCTCTTCACTACTTTTCCGTTGAGTAGCCTGGATGATGTTGGGCTTAGAATACAAGAGAATGCGAATTATCTTGGTATTGTACAGTGGACTCTTTTGCAGTTCTAAAGCCAGAGCTATAATTGTGTTTTTCTAAATTTTCCTTCATCATTTTCCAACAGTTAAAATCCGCATATAATTAGCAGTTTTACGCCCAACTCTGTGCAAATGTCATAATTTTAACGACCTTTGATGTAGGAAATTCTATTCTTTCATTTCCTTTAAATACCAACAATTGCAAATAATTGCATGTAACGAAAATATCTCACGGTTTGAAAAAACATATGTTTTTGCTCAAAATCTCATTCCATATGCTGATAAAATGTAGGAAAATCCATTAAGAGGATGGGAAAAAATCTCTTAAACTTCACTTACAATTACAATAACATTTGTAAGATACATAAACACTCTGAGAACTCTTAAACACATGAATACATATCAATATATATCCATGTGTTTGTTGTGTTGAAGTATAATTCTCATACAAAATTATTCTCTTATCACAAGAGAACAGGTAATTGTTGGCAGTTTAACCCCTGTGGCTTTTTAGACATTCATGGTCCATAGCGATTGCCTTTATACTCATGTATATACGAATGTATGCATGTGGAAATGTATGAACATACATACATACATACATGTATAACATGTATAACTACAGATGCAAGTACGTCAGTATGTTTCTCACACAAACTTTGGTCTACTCACAGAATACGGAATTAGAGGCATGTTTCTAATGTAATCATGCGATTTATATGTTGTTATTTGTACAAACTTAATGTATGAATTCTTATAGATAAAATATCAAATTGTGAGTGTTCCATGAAAATTAAAACACTTTTAGAGAATCTTTCGAACAACATTTTATTTCTTTTGAATCTTTTCGAATTATCTTCGAAAATTATACTCGATTTTATAAATTTAATTCTATTAAAGTTCTGCTCCTAAAGTAAATACAAGTTATATGTGGGTATTATCTGTGGATCTGTGTATGAGTGTGTTATATTGTTTCAATAATTTTTCCCTATAAAATTAGTAACAATTTTATTGCAAACATCACATCACTATCACAGAGAACTTGTAAATATTTAACAACAGCTGATTTTATGTCAATATTTGAAAATGTTCGTAGGAAATTATGCAATTGGAATTTTAATTTATTTGTGTATGTAAACAAGTTTTAACTATTTTATTCTAATATTCATTTGTAAAATATAACAAATTTATAGGATTAAGTATATAATATACATGAATAAATCATCTAATATTTACAGTTATTACTATAAATTATATTTACGTACATAAATGTTTCATATTAAAATAAATAATTACAATTAAATCGGATTTATGTAAACTACGATTATTGGAAATATTGTGTGGCATATGATTTATACAAAAGTGAATAGAGAGCCCTTAGGACAGCAAAAATTTTAAATCAGATATATAAATGTTAATATTTTTGAATGGTTCTCCCAATCAAAACGCACAATGCCAATTGACTTTTTAATATATTTTTTATTTTACACTTTAAATTAAATCTTTATATATAATAATATTATTATGTTATAATTTTCTTAATTTTTAAATCCTACATCACTATAGATAGTTGAAGTACTATGCTTTCATAGAATATGTTTTTACAGGTAAATAAAATAAGTAAACCTTTCGACTCTGTCGGTGGAAATTTTAGAAATATATTGATATATTTTAGGTATTTTTGAGATGGATCCCATTACTGAAGCCTATGGATTCAGTATTTTACAAAAAGTGTTCCCGGAATTTAGTTTTAATATTGTAAAAACTCTTAAGTCTAAAAAATATATGATGAGAACGTTAGTATCATAATATTTTAATAAGCATTTCTGGTGATGATTTAGGATCCGGTTTTAACAGCTCTTACACTCATAATTTCTTATTCCGAAACTAGCAAAATTTAACTGGGCTTGATTGAATAATTGATCGCTTTCATTAAACTAATTAATCTGTCATTATATAAGTTGAAACCTATCAAAATCTAGAATTCGTCTATGTCAAATACCATAATAAATCAATTTAGAAATAATTCATCGTAGTGGACGGAGTAGTTAACAATATTTCGCAGTTATCGCTTCGTTTATACGCGTATTTCGCTAAATGTCCTGATACACTTCAAGAGATATATGATATTAAAAGGATCGTTTGAAAAAAAAAAACATCAGTTCCGAAAAAATTTATTGTAAATAATCTAACAGATTTAGGTGTAGCCATTTGCATTCTCTGTTCTTAAGGAGAATATTATTCCTCCGCGCTCTTTTAAAAAACCTTGCTTAATATCAAGAAATAAGCTTTAAAATTAAAAAAAGCGATATTAAAATTTTCGTTTAGGGAGATGCTACTCCCCGTGCCCAATCTGCATTTTTTTTGCAGTATACAAAAATGTATCAAATCATTATTCATATGCCAAATTAAATGAGATTTCCTGGACTAGCTTGGCAGACAGTTGGACACAGCTAAACCGATTCTGATATTAATTTGATGCCAGAATATATGTATATATTTCGCAGGATCTTGGATGATTTCTTTTTGGCATTACATTCGGACTGACAATGTTAAGATACCACCTATCTCCACTTGTAGTGGTGGAGGTTAAAAAATAAATATACTAGTTTTCGAAATCTACCCCCTCCATCCCTGTATTTAGTAAGAATTTCAAAACATTTAAAGAATGTTAAAGTGCAGCTTGATAACACGACTCGATGTAGTTCCCGAAATAATAGTTTTCGCCGTTTCGTTCTCTAGTGAGGTCAAAAATGGTATTTGAAAGGCTTCCTCTTCGTTAGCTTTGTTAAGGCACTTAATGTGGTTGGACAACACATACAAACAAATAAGTGGGGAACGGCATGATTTTCAGCATTACAAAGACATTAACAGCTTTTAATACCCGTCATGTAGACACACCCATTGGCATCAAACTGACTACTCAGAATAATACCACCTGATAGGTAGTTCATAGTAAACCCCTCTAGTATAAGAATCCATGTCTTGAATAGCTTAATCGCTCATAAAGCCAAAGAATACACATGTAGCATTAACCATAACTTTAAAACGAAGAAATAAGAATTGTAATTCTTATTTCTTATCCTTCGCAATCTCGAATAAAGAAATTTTAATGAAAAATTTTTATTAACATGATATGTCCTACAGCCCTTTAAAACCGTAGGACATATCATGTTAATAAAAATCCTTCATTAAAATAAATAGAAATTGCGAAGGATAAGAAATAAGAATTGTAACTTCGTTTTAAGGTTATGGTTACTTGCTACATGTGTATTCATTGTGAGGACTTTGAAACAATAAAGACGCGTAACTTATAGGTGATCAGATATAATTTTGAATTCATGTATGACTGTATTGTAGTGTGTTTAAGATTTTTCATAAATGAATTTAATATTCTTATTTGTTATAAGGTTAAATCCTTAAGGAATTCTCCAACTTGGGATCAACAAATATTATTTTCTTCGAATAATAATTAAAATACATTTTCAAATCCAATACAGACAAACAAACATATTTGAATGGAAAATCTGTTCGAAATGCGGATACATACATTCTTACATGTATGTATATATGCATTTACGTGTGTGTGAGTGTGTGTGAATGATTGAGAATGGCTCATTAGTTTTAAGAGACATTAAAAATGGGCGTAAAAGGAGAAACATGACATATTTAATAAACTTAAAACATACAGTGAAGAACATACCAGCAAATTACAATTGTAATTTAAGTTGTTTCTCTGTTAAATCGTTTATTTTATGCGAAAATCCAATTGCTAAGAGTTAACTGAAATGTGTGTTGATATATGATTTATTTCATTGGAACAAGTTTCATTGTACAATTTGACACATCACATGTGCCATTCATTCAATTATTCCTTTTATTCAGTCAGTCAGTCAGTCAGTCAGTCACTCACTCAGTCAGCGAACGACAAATACACGAAACATGTTGTTGGTCGTTGGTTGCACTTGATAATTTAAAAAAATATATATTTGAACATTTTTTCACACTAAATCATTTATTTGAAAAATCATTTGTTCACATGTATACAATAAGGAATATACTGTAAGGTATGTATGTGTGAGAGCGAATTACTACATACAAATAAGCAGATTGTTTAGAGAACAATAAAATATATATGTATTCATTTACCTGAGATGATACAAAAAAATAAGAATTAATAAAAGAAAAAAAACAGAAAAAATCTGTCAGATTAGTTCACAGAATGTTTGTAGCATGTGCAGTTAGTTCAAACGAGTACTTATTCGTTATTTATTTGTATGTACGCATCTATATGTATGTATGAATATAGACAAAGTAAGAGAATAAGATGAACAGACATTATAGCGCCAGGTGTTTGCGGTGTTTGTCATTTTGTCAGTTTGTCTCAATGTCTGTCTGACTGTCTGTCTGTCGATTTGTCTCTTAATCGTTTGGCGGTATTTGTTGTTTTTAGAACGCTTATATACTTTAGAAACATTCTTTTGTGCGGACATATTTCCATTTAGGTGGTAGCGTAAATGTATACAATTACTTGTACTTATTCTTGGCTTATTATGATTACGAGGGTCGTTTTAAATAATTTAGTCTGTCTTATGTTTCATAGAATGTCGTAATATGTAAAAAATCGAAATCGAACTGAACTTGAACTCAGATTTTGAGTCCACTTTGCTATGTCTGTTTTATAAACTTTGTAGTATTGAGGATACATTTCGGGACTGCTAGAGGACTATACTCAAAAGTAAGAAATGTAAAACTTTTATTCGGAGCCGTAATAACTTTAAAGAACCGGAATCTTATCTTATTTATAAGATTTCATAATTATGTTTCAGGGAAATAATTATTATCATGCCATCCACCATCAAAACTTGATTTGATGACCGTCTATTTATTGTTGGCACACAAAATCGACAGAGCTCAATAAAATTAGGTCTAAGTGTATGTTAAGAAGACTTGTTTTCAAACGAAGAATTTAACAATGCATACCTCTGTAACTAATGCAGGAAATCACCCAAAATTATAATTTAATAATTTATTAAAAATTCAGATTGAGCATACGGGAGGAATATCCTTTTTATAATCAATATTTTTAATATTATTTATCTCCTAAACTGTTACAATAAATTTTATGAAGTTTGTCGAACGAATGTAGCTATAACTGTAAATTATTATAGACAATATTATTATATTATATTTATTATATTATTATATTATATTATATTATATTATATTATATTATATTATATTATATTATATTATATTATATTATATTATATTATATTATATTATATTATATTATATTATATTATATTATATTATATTATATTATATTATATTATATTATATTATATTATATTATATTATATTATATTATATTATATTATATTATATTATATTATATTATATTATATTATATTATATTATATTATATTATATTATATTATATTATATTATATTATATTATATTATTATATTATATTATTATATAATATTATTCCGCGATAAAGCGCGGAATCTTTAAAGTATTTTTACAATTATTTATAAATTGAAGTTTGTGGATGATTGACTCCTATGAAGATGTGACAGAATCCTAAGGTGATTTGATTAAATTTGCTAAGTCGTTGACTATTTAAAAAAAAATAGGTAGAAAACTGACTGGTAGAATAGTCCACTAACAGGTTTTTACGTGAAGACTCTTCAAGGGCTTAGTAACAACTTAGCAGCATAAACTACCGTCTTGTAGGAACTATGGGGACTATTGCACGTATTCTCCCAATAATTTCAGCGGGAAAATATTGATGTTGTTCATGAACGCTGCTAAGACACCAACCTCGACATGTCATCGTGCCACTTTTATTTCATTGTAATTTTGAATTTCTATCGGAAAGTCAAAATATGAATGTACTTGGAGATGCGGTTTAATAAATCCTTTGTAATTTATTTGTTTGTGCTGTAACAATTTGATAAATTAAATAAACGACCTACGTAAAATAACTACATCTGCAAATATATTGAGTTACTAACCAAAGCACCCATAACTGGTTTACTTTTTCGAATTGCATTACTTTTTACACTGACTCGCTCACAAACACACACACACGAACATATTAAATTTTCCCATTAGTTTTCTTTTTAGTTTCTTTTTTGCAGGTAGAAACTGGCAGCAATAAGTTGAGGGTTTTGTTGTAGATGTTGATGATGGTTTATACGTAAAGTTGAAACGTGTATATATGAATGTGGCAGCAATAACAACAAGATGCAGTTTATCAGTAACACACTGTAGCACGTAACATGGTAGTAAATTATAAACTCAAGTACAACAAGTCTAGAAGACTCTTAACCAACTAAATTCTTTATGTATGAATATCTTCGCGTGTGTGTGTGTTTTGTGTTAGCTTATTTAGACAGATGGGTGTGACAATGTTTGATCAGTTTAAAGAAAAACATACTGCATGAAATTACTAACAGATTTTGTTTTTCTTTTATTAATTTTGACCTGTTCTTTCCTTCCAATTTTTATCATTCGCCTTCTTTATGTCTTTCGATTTGGTGTCTTTTTTATGAAAATAAATTGTTTCGTTTTATTTAAAGCGCTCAATGGCAGCTCATTCTTCAAAGTCGCATTAATTATAATTGAATACATTGATTTATATTTTTACTAACAAAATAGATTATTTATTGAGTTTGTAAAAAATCTAAAAATTAACCTGACAGAAGGAAAGATATAAAGCATAACAAAGAAAAATATAGTTACAGTTTGTGTCTGGTCAAAATATAACAACGTCAATTCCAAAATTGGTCCAAATCCTTGTAGTGATATCAAAAATTGTAAGGCAGATATCACAATTGCGGAGAAACATGATTCGTCAAAAATTTGAAGTATATTTATTAAACTTATACTTTATTAAAACTTCGCTCAATCAGGTACGAAAGGAAGGTACTACAATACTCATGGGTGACTTCAATGCAAATGTAGGAATTGACAACACAAATACCAGCATTACTATTGAACTACGGATGAGAAGTTATGAATAATATTTCAGATGGCTCCCTGTTCCCACATAAAGATATTCGCAAGTAAACGTGGTCATCTCCCTGCGGCAAGTAACTTAATCAAATAGACCTCATTTGCACAAGCTGAAGATGCTCACTGAAAGATTTCAGAAATATGAGATCGCCATATACAAAATTAAAATCAATTTGAAATGATAAATAAGAATATTTAGGCACACAAAACTTTAAACACTTTTCATATGACAACTCCAATATAACGAAAAAAGAACTACACTGAGTGTAATATAATCGCAAAGAAAGAATTGGTTAACAAATGACTCTGGAACCTGATTTCTGAAAGAAAGAAATTCAAACGGCTGTTAAAGTATGTTTCTAAAACGTTTGACAACGAATACAAAGGAAGCAAATAGTCGAAACAACGTAGGGAATTTACACCAAACAATGAACTATCTTGCCGATGGAAAGTTTAGCAGAAACTTAGCTGCAACTAACCATAGTGACACACTACTAACTAATAATGATGCACAGACTGAATGTTCGAGAGAAAATTTCGAGGAAATCAGTAATGTCATCATAGGTGATATAACTGAAGAAACCCGATCTGATAACATTAGCTCTGCATAAAATATCTTACGAATGTCATGTTAACGAACTAACCTAACATTCTAGGTATTGTTATATGGGATTCTCTTGAATGACATAATGCCGTGTTCATAGATTTCAAGAAAGCCATAAATGAGCTCATACGGACTGCCATATGAAAATCATTGAAATGCAATATGCACATGGAAAATTCTTCACAACGACAATGTCAGCGAACCAATGCCAACAAAACGAAAGCAATGAGAATCAACCATAAAAGTTCATATAAAATCACGCAGATCACGCAGATAGCTTCTGCTATATTGGTAGTATAATGACTCCAGACGTAAACAACAGGCTTAATAAAGCGAGAACGGCATTTGGACGATACTCACAAATATGTAGGCAAAGAAAGCTCTAAATATTCAACGCATATGAAAATTCATGTGAAACCTGGTTAATTTCGAGTGTATATCATGCAAAGACAAGAGGTTTCATCAAGAAGGTTCCTCAAAATTTTATGCAAAATATTCTGGTCTCATAACAATAACAACGTAGGGAATGGAAATGGGAATGTCATACTATCAGATACAGAATGTCATGCTATCGACACACCAAGATTTAGGACAACGCAATCTTACATGGAAAGACGTAAAATCTACTGCAGAAAACCTTATAAGATGGAGATGCTTTGTGAAAGTTTAAAGCTCTCAATAGTGCTTTTGGAAAAAATCAAACTTATTTGCAATAAAAGTAGTTAATAGATATTACAAGATGGTGCAAAAAGTTCGAGTCAATGAACCGTTGAAAAGTGAAATAATATATTTTTATACCCACCACCACAAGTGGGGAAAGTTTTTTCCCAAGTATCCTAAAGACATTAAATTTTATATATTCTTGCAACAAACAAAAATCTTAAACGATTTATCTTAGTAGACCGATCCTAGTCTACTACCAATATGTCTCTCCAATAGCATGGCTTAAATAGGATGCAAATATTTAAGGTTTTCAAGCAGTGGAATTTTGTAACAATGTCAATAATACATTATTTCTATTTGATCTTAATTACTTATTTCATAAATCCATATAATAATTTAAGATGTTAAAATAGTTCTAATATCTTCACGCTATAGTTATAATAAGGTATAGCTGGTATAAGCTTCAATTTCTATTTATATAATATTTAATAAACACTTGCCATCCATCACTCATATGATTACTTTTGATATTATTATTTTATTCAATATTTTATCGGTTATTTTATAAGTCTGATTGGACATCAGAATTATTTATATGGCCTCTTTATGTTCTTGATGCGTAGTTCATTCGTAAAACGCAAAAAAAAAAAAACAAAATTCAAAACATATTTATAGTTTATTATAGACTTTGGGTGTCCAATATAATTCAACACTATCAACTACTTATTCTTGATTACGTTTATAGCAAATACAAACAAACAAACATACGCTCACACTTCACAAACACTAAATAAAATATGCGAAATATAAACATATCTATATAGCACAGTGGGAAAAATAAATTATCAATCTAGTCACAAAAACGTTTACTACTGTGCATGTAAATTTTGGATATCGTTTTGGTGTTGTTTTCCTACTTTGGAAGATACGCTCGTGTATTCAAAGAGGTGACTTTTGTATTATATAATTGTCGACAGAAACATTCAAATTTGTACATTTTAGAATATTTGATGCCGAGATACTTTGATAATAAATTTAAAGATGAACGGTAATGTAATGAATTTCCAATCGTGGGGATTTTATATAATGAAATATACATGATTTGTACCATTAGGATGCTTTGTGATTTACATGATTTAATATTAATTTGCTTTGTGGGTTCCTGTTTGCAATGTTCAAGAAATCCATGTCGATGATTTAAATATAACAAAGATGTTTGTCCTAAAGTCCAATAATACGCGCTATCCTTTTTAAGTTTCCTAGTTTGCTTGCCTATTGGAGATTTTTACAGGAATTGGCAAAAATCTATAAAACTGAATTGGAATTTATATTAAACTTTCTTAGTCTTACCAATATCATTATGATCTCTTTCACCCCTGAAATAGGAAATCTGGTTCAATGACCAAAATCTAAAGAAACTGTTTAATAATACTGGAAACAGATTGAAGACAACACATTATCTCGTTTACCAATTCAGTAAGTTCACTTTTCACTTTTTCAATTCAACTGATTAGTTTTTATTGTGGCCCACTGTATATTAGTATGTATGCATATGTCTGAGTGTTACTTAAATGTATGAAAGTATGTTTTATGACCATTGTAGCATGAGTTATTATAAATTATTATTTCACACTTGGTTTCTGTTGCGGATTTATGGATGTAATAACAATCCTCCTCATGAACTTATAGCCAAACAATACGAATGTAATGGCAGAGACTGAATAGACAAAGGAGAATGGGAAGCAGAAGAAGACGAAGTAGAAAAGCAGCACATTACTTAATGGACCATGAATAATCACATTCTCGCATTAAAACTAAACTAAACGAAAAATTTACTTTGACCCAAGTGATGATGTGTATGTGAGTGTGATATGTATAAATGTTTTGTAAGTTAGTCTGGCTATGGGTCAGTCAATTGGTTATTTAGTTGTTGTCTCTGTGTCCATTGCGTCATTATACAACAATGGACAGCATTAAGGCTCCTATAATGGTTGATTTGCATTATGATTCAAGGAATTTCATTTCGCATACAAACGAACGTATTTGTACACATGTTGTGTTTCGCTCTGTTCTGTGAGTTTTAAGTCTGAGAACATTTATTGAGTTTAAATAAGAGGATTGTTAGATAGTTGGCTAAGGACTGCCTGTCGGTAGACTAAACGTCCAGTCGTCTGGTTACCAATATAATTGATTATGGATTGTTGTGTAAATAGTTTAGTGCCGATAGTACTTATGATGCAGGCACGTTAAATAATCATTAAATATTTGAAAAGACCTACGAAAATGGAAACAATTAATAAGTGAACTGTTAACCAAACGGTAAATAATAATCCGTCATGAAATATTAACTTTGAGATTTTGGATTTTTAAAAATGAAAATACAGAATCCAAAAAGTAATTTTAAAAAGGCTTTTAGTGCATATTAAATTTTTTAGAAGGTAATTTAAAGATGCCACAACAAATTGAATGAAATTGGTTTGAAATACACGGAAAGGAAAAAATTCGTTTACTTGAACTTCAATTAAAAAACAAGTAAGAATGCTCTATATGTATTTTGTGAAAGTTTTTCTTAAGGAATGAGCATATGGTGCAGCTTTAGTAGAGTTAGATTCATAATGTATTGATGGAGCTACTTTATAAAACCTTGTTAATTATTTTCAATAAAATCGTTATAGCCTTAAGTGCATTTTAAAATTCTATATATTCAAAAAGGCTTATAAATTTAATAAGCTATTGACCTTTACAAGGTAATTAATGTTAATTTAAATTTCAAATAAAATTATTTTTTAAATAAAGTGGGATTTTAAGGATAAATTACTACCCTCCCCCTTTTCATAACAATATCCGGAGTGTTAAAGTGTTTGTGTGCGGGTAAAGTGTAAAATATATTTCTGATTAATAAAGGTTGACTTATCTGCTGCACAAAAAAGACACCCCAGTTATCAGTTCATATTGATTTTATTTGTTTATTTTACAAATTTACAATTTACAAATAAAATATTTAAGGGTTGATTTACATTAATGCAGGATTAAAATAACGATGAAGATGATAATGATGATGGCGATGATGATGACTGTTTAAATTTCTTGAGTAACTTTTTTACACGAATAAAAGGAATAAAAGGAATAAAATACAACATTTAAAGTCAATTTTCTTAAATCTTATTGATCTTAAATTAACGTTTACCCAAAAATAAATACACACATTAAGACACACATACAAAACAAACAAAAATAAACCTTAAGGGTAAAAGTTTTTTCTATCCCCTTTGCATCCGCAAACTAAAAACATTGGACAAATATTAAGGAAACAATTGATAAGGGGCATCTACATATGTACATACGCACATAGATTTATAATTTATATACTTCAAACACCCAACAACAATATTTTATTTATGCCAACATTTTCAAATATATACACATATACAAACACATATGTGAGTATAAACTTATATGTATTTGTATGTTAGTTTTATAAAAGTTTATAAAGTGTTCGTTTGATTTTTTGTTCGTTTTTTGTTTTTGGCCTGCGTTTCGCTTTTGTTTTTGTGTCGTATTTGTTCGGTTAAAACATAAACTCATTTCTGTTTTGTGTTTGTATTAATGTTGATATAATAGTGTGTGTTACATGTATTGTATTTTACTCCTCAGGATGTTATTATTATTATTTAGTTCACTTAAGTTTCATGTATATTAGGTGTAGATGAAAGTTTTCATATTCAGTTTTTATTTTTATCAACCATTTTGTTGCAAGTGGCAAAAACTTTTTAGTTAAGAACTCTTTTAAATTTTCTGAAAAAGTTTTTTTTGTCAATAATCTGTAGAAATGTGTTGAGACTTTAGTTTTTGGATTAAAATATATCAAAAACAACTAATAATGCTATAATTTGTGCCGAATCTTGAATACGCTCCACCACTTACATTATGAAAGCATTCGCATAATAGATAAATGTCTGAATTTAAATTTATATATATTAGAGAAAATTTATAAAATAATTTAAACAGATTTCAATAAGACTGGTATAAATTTAAGAGTCTTATAAACTTTAAACCCTTTTCCGGATAGGAAACTTATATTAGAGTTATAGCAAAATCTGGGCTTATAGTCGTTAACTTAGAGCCGTTTTAGGAAGAGGCGTTATATGAAAGACATAGCAAAAAAAAAAACAAAATTAACGTTAAATTCAAGAGAGTTAAATTAATAACAGTGCCGAATTTCATTTAAATTGAGTCCTTGTTAAGAGTTTTATAAGCTCAACACAGTTTTTTGGGAAGCGGTTTCAAATTAAAGACCCGATCTTGCGCCTTATTTGGTAGCTAGATGGAATTAAAGCTTCAGCACAATCTGGTTTCTTTGAGTTTATTATATCAAAACAAATATATATGACAAATTTCACAAAATTATATGAATAATTATTTGTACGATGATGAAATACATTTTTTTAGTTTTTAAGATTATCTCAGATATTTGTCTATAACTGTTTATAGTATATAGTAGCTTCAGGACAACAAAAATAAAGTTTCATTGAATTCGGGGAATTATTCTGACGTGAGGAGCATCCACTCTTTTTCCAGAATGGCCTTAAATGGGAGAAATGTGGGTCGATATTTATCAAATTAACAACTTATATAACCTATATGACACCACTGATTTTTTTAAATAATCAATTTGGTGAAGTGTGTACAGATGTATTTTATTAATAATTTCTGTTTGCTCATCTAATTATCTTTATTATAAATTTGAAAAAAATCCTTTTAAATTTTTAGCTTGTTTCAGATATCAGTATCCTTTTTTCTTACTGAGATTATCGTTTTGAACAGCATTCTTAAGAGGTCTACAATAAGAATCCAGGCTAATTTTCATCAGAATTGAATAGTTATTGTGGTCGTTAGAATGTATTTCAATAGACAAATAAACGGGCAAGTCGACTCGGTTTGTGTAAAAATATATATAATTTATGGGGTCTTATACATAGTTAATATAATGACAAAATGGTGGTGGAAAATGTACAAAGGAATTTATCGTTTCATTACCTTAAAATCCGATTGTGGGAAGACACAATAAAATTAATTATGGACTAAAGTAATTAGTTCCGAAATTTAATTAGGTTTATGAATTTACGAGGAAGTCATATGTTGGAAGAATCTCTATTGTGGACTGATAACTATAAACTATTTTTCTGCAAGTGGCCTTATTTGGAAGCTACAGATAAATGTAAAATTCTTCAAAATATTTGTTAATTGTTTTATTGTGAAATCTATGCTTCTGTATTGTAAATATAACTTTATTATAAAATCTATTAAGCATTAAAATAATTTTCGGATAAATTTATTAGTCCCATGTAGTCAGTATGTTATGGATCGCTATGGATTGTTATATTTTCAATCTTAATTTATTTTGTTTGTTAACTTCCTTCCTCATATTCCGTTTGAACATTTTGTGGTATTTCCTCTTTAATATAGTTTTTGTTTTCTTTTTCATTCTTATCTTGATATTCTACTTTTCGTTCACATAAACTAACAACTGACAAACATACAAACATTTGTATTATATAATATGATTATTGTTATTACTTTTTTATCTTTAACTCATCAATTCATTCAGACAACCATTTTTTTCATATATTCATTCATTCATTTAATCATCATCATGCTCTTTTGTTGTATTTTTTTCTTGTGTAGACATAAACGTTTAGCTTGTTCCCGACATTCCTTATATATATTATATTATATAGTGTATTTCATATACTTTTTACGGAAATCACGTTTACCTCTAAATTTCAGTGATGTCGTTCCCCATTTGATAGAATATTTTAATTATTTTTGGATTTTCTCTGTCCACATTTCAAAGTTTTTTCATTCGCATTTGCGTTAGTTTGTTGGGTTATTTTAGCATTAAAATTTACAAGATTTTTATAATTTATCGTAATTGAAATGTCATTATTTCACTTATAAAATATTTTACAAGTGTTGCCAATTAATATAGTTTAAGCAAATTCCCAACACACAGTAATTTTAAATGATTTTTTTGGAAAACATTCTGTAACAGTTGATTTCAAGAATCAGCTGGAGAACTGAACAGTGGTTTTTGGTTGATCTACAATGTTTACCAACTACTGTAAATTGCTTTTTTTCAAAAGTCATTTGAGACAAAAGACATTTTGTCTCAAATGACTTTTGATTGTAGTTGTAGCATGCACATGTGCAGACCTTCTGTTATAGTTTCACAGATATTCGAGTCAAAATAAATTGTTTGAATTAAAATTTTTGCGAAAATATTTTTTAATTTCTAAACACTATTTCTGAAAAAAAAAAATATAAAGTCGTCATAATTCAAAATTCTCAATTTGGGACTTACCTTCTATAGAGAACAATTTAAATAATATTACGGATGATTCTTATCCGTTATAAAATCTGAAGTTAGAACTTTAAAGAAATCCATATTCTCAAATATTTTTCTATTAAGTTGAAGCTAATGCAGGTTTAAAAACATAAAAGGCTCAAAAAGTTGTTGCCAGGAACACTGCTAAACATTTAAAGGCAGAAAACCAAACATGGAATTTGAAGTCTTCTAAAAAATATTCTTTTTGCATAAATGATGAACAAACTTATGTTTTGGTGGATTTTTCGCAAATTCCTAAACAAAAATTTTATGTTGCTGATGCTAGAAGTATTGTTGAAGGAAAGTTATGGAACCAAAAGCAGTCAAAATTTCGCAAAAAGTTCTAAGTATGGCAAAAAATATGAATCAAGGAATGTTTATAAAATCCCACTATGGTATTCCCTATGGTAAACAATACCTTGAGTGGTAAAAAAACAATAGTGTGTTATTTGTACCAAGAGGGGCAAATCCGTCAAACAGCAAAATCCGCCAAAGGCCAGTGAATAGATATGGGTCCCTTGTTAAAAGAAAATTGAATAGAACCAAAAATGTGTCTAAAAGTGTGTGAAATTTTAAACGGAGATGGACCACCTATGCGAGCAAAGTGTCAAAAGTCTCTGAAAAAACGTTAATGGGAGGGTTTCCGAAACAGGTTTTAAATTTCATCACTTGTGATTAAAACTACTAAAATGTATATTTTTGTAAATTATAAAAATAATTTCAATAAAAAAATATAAAATATAAAGTTTATTTGTTACATTTTCATTAACATATATGTATGTTTAAAACTTTTCAATCTCACTACTTAGGTGAGTATATTGATATATAAATTTTCGCTCTTTTTATATCTAGAGATAGAAGATACATTCTTAAAATGTAACCTAATGAATATTAAATTCTATGCATTTGTTGTAGATTAAATAAATTCTCTGCAAATATAAATAATTTATCCTTGAATATTATTTATTCATAATAATAAATAACAAAAAACTCTATACCAAAATGTCAATTTATGGCAATATGGTGATCATATATTTGCAACTTATTTGAACATTTTAAAACCACATTAATGTTGTTTCAACATTAAAACCAATATTTTACCCGCATCCATAAAAACAAATTGACAAAAATGTCTACATAAATACTTATGATACAAGCACACATTCAAACAAACACTCGTTTATTCATTCGTTCACTATAAGGTGGCAATGTCGAGGCAAATACACATACATACAAATACAAATACAAATAGAAATAAATAAGAGGGTGGATTTTTTTATTATCCTCTCACCCTTTATTTCATTCAAAGAAATTGCGGAAAAAAATAACTAAATTTGAATGTAGTTCAGCATGAAAATGTTGCATAAACCAAGTCCTCTTAAATTGTTGATATTTCAGATCTATCTTTTTTGCCGAATACAACTTTTGTGTGAGAAATTTATTTGCCAACACTCTAGAGATAAATATTACAAATAAACATATACACATACACTCAACACTTTCCACGTGCATTTTTAGAACATTCAATACAACAACCACATTGCAATAACAGTATGTAAAATATATATTTATATAAGAGAATGCGAGTCAACTGCACTCTACTCTAACAGAAAAATAACGAACAGACAAAATGACAGACAGACAGACAGACAGACAGACAGGCGTAGAGTTAGTTTATAATACGAATATAAATACGAATAAAGAATGTCTACATGTTGTAAATATTAAAATGGTTGCAGTAAAACTATTTATGTTTGCATATAAATATACCAACTTTTGATACACATAAAACACTTTCATATCAATACACACATACATTCATACATACAATATATACATTCATCTAAACATTTTCATATTCATGAAAATAAAGAAATACAAAACCGACAAACATGAACATAATATATAGACATAGAGTCAGACAGACATATGAAAAGTTAGATGTAGAATATATATGTGGATCTGTTTATCTGCATTTCATATGCATCCAGAGAAAATTTTTTAAAATGTATATATATATATATATATATATATATATATATATATATATATATATATATATATATATATATATATATATATATATATATATATATATATATATATATATATATATATATATATATATATATATATATATATATATATATATATAATATATATATATATATATATATATATATATATATATATATATATATATAATATATATATATATATATATACAAATGTATGTGTACTTGTACGTACAATATTTTGTGCATACACATAAATTTTATGTTTGAATGTATTTAAATTTTGTAGGAGTTTGTATCTTTTCCGAAGTTAAACATTATTTGAATATTAAATTTTTACTTATTCAATCATTTTGATATACGATTATTTACATAATAAATACCCAAAGAGCCCTAACTACTGCTTGATTGAAGAGTTAAAAAAACTGAAAATTTGAAAACCGATAATTCTAGGATTTCAATATTTATAGTCTCCACTAGAGTTTAACTTTGTACTTGACTTAAACTTTTTATCCAAAAGAAATATCTTTATAGAGTCTCATAAAGCTTTTATTTTCTAGGTATATTATTGTCTTTCTTTATTAGCCAAAAATTAATTTATATATAGAAGAAAACAAAGTTAATTTAACTTAAAAAAAACTATAATTTAAAATTTCTTCAGTTATAATTTTGCTTCATAACCAGTGTTTCCAATTCTTGAGGAGCATAAGTTGCTAAATCCTTATAAAATTGTGGCTAAAAATATTTCTTCAACAATTTGCATAAATTATAAATTCATATTTAAAAAACATAATCATTTATAAAATCAGATTTGCAAATAAACAATATTTAGCTTTATGGCTTCATCGTCACTATACGCTTTGATCCAAAATTATGGAATCCAGCATTTCCATTGATAATCATCTTGTTTTTGTTATTTTTGTTTGATAATTTAGGAAAAATATTATTATTATAAGTTCTTTGACATTTTGATACGTTTTTTGAATATTAATAGCGTTTTTTTATAAAAATTTTAAGTTTAATAAATGGTTTTAAATGACTGCTATGCAAATTTTGTGTACGACCCTCGTATAATTCCCTTTTCTTAGTTTTGCTTATGCGTGCAATTTACTATTGTGATATTAAGATTTATGTAAAATGTATGCGTTCTAATAGGGAGTTACAAAAAATTATAGAGCGACTTGTAAAGCAACATGTGCGATTTATGAGTTTCAAGATGATATTTGAAAGGTTCTATGGGACCTATAAGAAATAATTGACCGATTCTCGTATAATTTGCACATCGTTGTAGAATATAATAAGACTTTTTTTGCCAAATTCGGTTGACATCTTTTAACTTTTGGAATTGTTTGGACTAAAAGCCCTATTCCGTGGAGACATTTAAATGGGCCTATATGAAGTAAGCATTATCCTTGGGCCAAAATAATAGTAAGTGGTAAATGTCATCATTATATCTTCAATACTGTGACCTGCATTTTACTAACATATTTAATAACGTTAGTTTAAAATGGTTCCTAAACTTAAATAAAATTTTCGTTATACAGATTTTTCATATAATAATTATTTAAATATCCAATAAATAAAATTGGCTTTGTATTGGGAGTACCTCTCTACTGATTCTATCCGTCATAAATTTTGTCCAGTTACACAGTTTCTTGGGAAAGTCATTATTTAAACTGTAGTTTTTTGATATTTATTAATATTTGCTTTGTATGGGGGATACCTTCTCCTCTGATCCTATCGAAATTTTTTATAGACTATATTGCTTTCGAATATGTTGGAATCATTCTTTGAACATTTGAACAAAATAAATCAGCTGAAATTCTTGAAACATATTAGCTTAGTGAGGAAATAATAATGCAATAAAAATCACACGAACTCAAAAAAAAGCTGTTCGAGACATCAGCAACATTTAACATAATACTCAATTCCTCACTTTCAAAGTTCTAAAGGAAGTTTTCATGGCAGATTATAAAAGAAAAATTTTTCATTTATTTATTTAAAGAGAATATATAAACAATGACAATGAATACATACCTTGAAAAGTTGCTTAGGATTCGAACAATGCTGTACATGTACAAAACATTGAACTTAGTGATAAAGTTAACACTTTTATGCATAAACCGACAATTTTCAATCATTCTCATTTATATATCATATGTGACTAAATATTTAATAAATAAGCCAATAAGCTTTTTAAGTATTATGTGAATTCAGTGACATTTTATATATTGAATCGATATTTAGTCGGACTATTTATTACATCCGTTTGCCCTTCAAAATGCTACTTTACTTTTTTATATTTGTTCTTGTTAAATGTATTTGAATAATGTAAAAGTCTTTATAGAAAAAATACTGAACAAAAAAAATTGCAAAATTTCATTTCATTTTCGACGTTTTACTATTCTAAAATCAAGAAAAGTACACCCCTCTTGTCTATTTTATGAAGGTGTAACGAGAAAAAGTAATATTCGAGAAGATTTTTGGTTCATTGAGATTTTAATGTTTTTGTTGTTTATGATGATGTCGTTAGTTACTGTTGTTATTGTTGTTTTTATTATCCTTATAAGAACATTGCCTAAAGTAGGACTATTGTTGTTGCTGGTGATTTTGTTGTTGTTATTGCCATCGTTTGTAATAGAGGAAAATTTATGTATCGTTTTGTATTTGGAAAAGTATTGAATTTATAAGAGTGTTTTCTAATAAACTGTAACAAATACTCAAAGTTACTAACAATAGGATGTACATACATACAGTGGGGAATAATAAAATAGTACCACTTAACATTTAAATTTTCATAACATTTTTACTTTTAATATTAGAAAAATATATACAAAATATTTTGTATAATTATGGTTTTAAATAAAATAAGGACTATATATTTGCTCACAACTGTATGTAGAAATATATAACATGGGATGGTGTTTTGATATCAAAATATGGGTTAGTATATAATTGTGGGTTTCGACATGTATTATCTCAGAGTGAAGGTGTAATAAGATAAGCTGTTATACGTTTCTATGTAAATATCTATTTTCATGTGTGAATATTGGAAGTGTTAAAGGAAAAAAAAACAATTGAAACATTCTTTTTCACTTCGAAGAGATAATAACAACTTGTATTAGACATTCATCCATCTACTCGTGCTGTTACTATTAAATGTAGTTGTGTATGTATGAACCACACTTTGTCTCTCACACATACACACACCGACCCACAATCATCATGCATTATTTATGTTGGTATTTTTCCTCTTCTTTAGGCTTTTGTATTTTCTTGAATCAATTGAGTTCATTTAATTCCTCGTCCTTTATATTTAATACTTGTTGTTGTCGTTGACGTTGTCATTGTTCCTTGTTCGATGTTCGAATGTTATCAAAGAACATTTATCGTTAGTAAATCATTTTGCCTTGATAACAACGATTACAAGTAAATATTAAAGAGAGAAAGAGAGAGAGAGAGAGAGGAGAGAGAAGAGAAAGACATGATTTTATGTTTATTTATTCAAGGAATTAATTGAAAATATTTATTTATTTATTTATTTTACTTTTCTTACTATCTCTCGTATCCTTTTCTGTTGTACTATTAGAGGTCATATTTATTTTATAGCTCTTTTGTAATTCCTTGAATTTTATTAAGTTTCCATGGTTGTAGAATAGTTCCAGGCATTTTTGGAGTATTTTTTATCAAGAAATTCTAAGTAAGAGGAATAATAACTTTATAATAACTTATTCTTTTTTATAGTAAATAAATATATTGATTTCAGATTATTTTAAATTTATCAATTATAAAATTTAGTACTTTTAGAGTTTAAATAGAGCAAATCATGTTTGTCTTCAGTGTCACCTTTTCAGTTTAGGGGTTTAAACTGATAAAACTTTTGTTTGTTAAGTTTTTCAAAAAATAAACAATAATAATTTTGGACTTGGACACATTTTAATATAACACGCATCTCATAATAGGAGTTTAAGCATATCAAATTCTTCTAAATATTTATCTATTCCGTTAAAGTTGCACATTTTTGACATAAATTTATTATTAGAGATCGATTAATATTAAAAATAGTTTCCATATAAGGTCCCTTCCTAGAAATAAATTTTAAGATAAAGAAATATTTTAAAGAAATTATTTGATTAGTTTTAAAAAGCGTGATAAACTACAAGATCACCGAGCCACAATAAAGCTTCTTCCTAAAATAGGTTAGTCATAAGGTCATAAATTTGTTTAATATTTACAGAACATATATTAAATGAATATGTTTTGTATTTCATTGTATTTTTCAGAAAAATATTATCACCACAATTAAAAAATATTAAACATATTTTATATTTTATAATATATATTTAATATTTTTATAAGGCATACTGAAATTGTTCATGTTTGATCAAATACTAGTTCATAAACAATGTCATCCTGAAAATAATTTTAAGTCCCTAAAACCCACAGAAATGAATAAAATACGGCAACAATAAATCTTTCACATTCAAACGTCTAATTTTAAAAAGATTGATCCATAACTCATGCAGACCCAAATTCCAATATCACCTTAAAGTTCATAAACCTCAATAACTCTTATTATTGTAAAGATATTTCATATGTTTCAAATTTATACAAACAGAAAAAAATTAATATATTTCTACAGAATCGATCCATTATTTCCTATATAACTCATAAACCCCCACTTCCGAAAATTATCTGAAATTGCATAAATTTCTCAGGTACGTGAGTCTTATGAAAATGTGTGGAAAAGGTACGTTTTATTCAATCATAAAATCATCAGTCCATAATGTTTCATACTTGCAACATGGTGTAGGATACCTTAAAGTCAATCATGACTGACTATTATACTCTTACTTGTTAACCAGAGTTAATTTTTTTCATTTTTTAAATAATTCTGTAACTTCAACTGACCTGTACCTGGAATTGGGAAGTGGATTTGTCGCGGGAATTTATTTTATTTTTAATAATTAATTTCCCTCCAAATGAATAAACATAAGTTCTAAAATTATTGCTTAAATTTTCTTCATTTTTTATTAGAGAATAAAACGTATATTAATCATTTAGTAATTAATTAATATACATTTTTTCAGAATCTGCTAAAAACAGAAAAAATGTCAAATACAAATGATCGCCTACCATCAGAAGCCATATTAATGAAGTTTTCTGACCGAAAACTAATTGCTTAAGAAAATACTCATTACAAAACCATCTTCCTAATGATACAAACACTTCTTAAACTTTGTTCAACAAAATGTGTAACCTAAAACCTAACTAAAATGTCTGGGAATATGTGATGGATGCACAATATTCAAACATTAAGAAGGACAGACCAAAAGGCAAAAAGGACTCACAAAAAATTAACAAAATTAAATGTTTTGCGTTCACACGTGTTTATGGAAAAGGAAGTCCTTATATTTGATGATACATTCATAAGCCAAAGATTTAACAGCCACATTTCAGGATGAAGACAAAACAACAACAAAAATACAGAAATAAGTTTGTCGAATAATAAAAAACATCATTTATAACTTTTGTGAAAAGAAATTAAAATAAGCACAAAAGAAGATACTAAAGAGTAAAAAGCAAAAAACAAAAAAAAAAACATTAAGAACAACAAGAGTTACAAGAAAGAGGGGAAACATAATTAAGACTGTATGTAGTAATTAAATTAATTTGTTAACTGTCAACATACTTTGGCTTGATACATAAACCAAACATTCCAACCACCTACAAAATGTTTCCAAGGACTAAAGAACAAACCAACCAAACAACCAACAAGAAGATATTCATTCAAAAACAAACACACACAAACAAATAGAAATATAAAAAATCTAAAAAAGAAAACCAAGAAGAAGAAGAAAAAACTTTTATATTAAGAAAAACACAACTCAAAAGAATCCTTATAAAAGTATCTTCATCCTGTTGTATATAATTATACAGTTGCTGATTTTACAAACACATTTCTTTATAGTTTTGCAAATTGAACTCTACGTCTGGCATTAAAGTCATAAGAAGGATAAATAGCAAAATATTTAATTATTAATTAAACAGAAATCTTCTTAATAAAACTGTATCTAATTATTTGGCTTCTAAATGGTATTAAAATTTTATGACTCACTGTAGGGTGACAGGCGACCAACAGCTCTTTAATGTTTGTTTGTAAAAGTATTTTATTTGAAATATCTACAAATAAAGTATATATTAAATAAATGTTTTTGTGTCGACCCGGGTAAAGATTTAATAAAATTAAAAGATGAACACAAAACTTAGAAAATAAAAAAAAAGAAAAAAACTATTCAAAGTACACAAAAAGCACTTGAAAAAGAAAACTTTAAAACAATCGTTAAAATTATATTAGATATTTTGAATAAAGAGAAATTTAAATTAAGTACGAGTCTAATTGTCGGTTAAGACTGACTCCATAATATCCAACAAGAGCACAAGTATATTAAATTATAGACTGACCTGAGAAGAAATTGATTCTATAATCATAATCTTCACAAATGAGGGATCTTTTTTCAATTATTTTCCGATATGGATTTATATGGGAGTTACTGAAATGAAATTGGAGGCGTAGTTTTGAATAAATTAAAGTATTTTCTGTTTGTATTAAGAACTTACTAGGAATGAAATTCGTATAAGAGGTGCAAGATATATAAGACCGATTTTTTCAAAATAATTTACCGATTTGAACAAATTTCATCAAAATATTTCTAAAAATTCGGGCTGCGGAGCCTTCACAACATTGCATGGATAGACAAGGAGTCAATCTAATGGGTAAATATTATTTATGATTGAATGATTCTGAAGTGGGAGTAACATTACTTTTTCTGTATGTTGCAAACACCATTATGAAATCATAATACTAAAATTAGCTTTAATTTTGTAGGGTTATAGCAAGCAGAAAAATTGTATAATTTATTGTGGTCTTCACAGGAAATGGTTCTATATCGATTAGGATTATGGATAACATCTTTACAACACTACAAGTCATGCTGATTACTTTAACCTCTATTTGTTTCTCTTTGCATGTATAGTTCTGACAGATTCCAATCTATAAAAATATTATGACATTAGATTCTATATCCATTATCATAGTTCCTTACAGAATACACGCGGGATATTACGAATTCGGATCGGTACTAAAGATTCGGTTTCACATTCTTATTTGAGTCCGAAAATAGAATTATATCTAAATACTTACATATTATTCAGATGCCAAATAAGGTTACAAGAGATATTAAATATGGGCTTCCCTATGATATATTTCCCTCCAAATTTCACAAAAGCTTAGCCATTTATATGATAGATTGTTGATATATAAGGTCTGAACCCTTCATTTTCCTGTGTTAGAGTTGATCTTTTATAGATTTTTTACAGGTGATCTTTTATCTTAATAAATGCGGATGTCCATTTCCGCATTTATTAAGATAATAAAGTGTTCATTCAAGTCTGTTCGCAGAGAATTCAAATTATTTAAAAATTTTCGGTTACAATCTTCCTTACATACTTTCATAACTTTAAAGGAACTTTACATTGATGCAATGTCTCAAAAAGGGCTATAAAGCAGTAAAAAATGTTTGGTGCATGTTTAAAAAAAAATAATTTCCGAGGTACACCATTTTGCGCTCTTGGAATTAACAGGGTTGACGTCCACATGGGACTTCCTCTTTAGACTATAGTATTTGTATTAAAGGCAGGATTAAATAATAATGTCCCGGTAT
This sequence comes from Cochliomyia hominivorax, assembly GCA_004302925.2. Lineage (NCBI taxonomy): Eukaryota > Metazoa > Arthropoda > Insecta > Diptera > Calliphoridae > Cochliomyia > Cochliomyia hominivorax. The sequence goes on along the minus strand of PYHX02000495.1, from coordinate 70,948,042 downwards.
GAACAATTGCAATAAATTTCGTGTATATCAGGCCATATTACACTGTATATCCCATAGCAAGTGTTTTTCCGAAATCAGGATTTTTCCTAAGTGTAAGTGGTAGAGGGAATATTGGGCAAAGCCTAATATATACAAGATGCAAGCTAAATTATCATGACATAATATGCGCTTTGAAAATTATGAATATTACTTTACTAATTCCTTTTGATTTTTTTTATATCATTATAATTCACGAATTTAGAATAAACAAATTTGCTGTCACTTCGAAACTTCAAAAATGCGATTTTGAAAAAACCCACCGATTATCGGTAAAGTTTTGTCATATTTTGTATGAGTGTAAGTTTTAGGACATGAATTTGTTATAAAGTCCTTTAAAATGAACACAAATACATACGCTTACATATACTTAGACAAGTTCTATCTATTACAGACCTAAATACGAAATAAAAAATCACAAAAGTGAAACGCAAAAAAAAGTTGGTAAAAATAAATCGAGTAAACTTTTTTAAGGCAGTTAGTAGTAGTTGCATTAGATTGAATGTATGTTTGTTCCTTAGTAGAACATCGTTCATCCAATGGAATGTTGTTGTAGTTGTTGATGTTTTGATTATATTGTTGTTGTTGTTGTTGAACTCTGAGCACGATTTTGTATCCTATTTTATGTTATTTTGAGTTCAATGCTCCTCTGGCAAACTATGCTAAACTCTGATTGTAACTAAAATTCTCGCTCTTTCTCTTTGCTCTCACTCCTTCTCAGTTTTCGTTCGTTTGTTTGATTGTGTGTACGTCATTTGTATACTTGTGTTTATATATATTTATTCATCGTACTTGTATGGCAGGTGGTGTCTGATGCATTTTATATTTAACAAAAAAATGGAAAAAAGAAAAAAAAACTTGAAACAACAAAAAAATTAAAAAAGGAATCTCATAAATAAGCAGCAGGCAGGAGATGCAAGAGCAACAGCTCATACAACAGAAGCAACGACAATGCAACAACAACATAAGGCGAATGAGAAATTACAACAATAAAAATAAAGTAGAGTACAAAAACAACAGCAGCAGCAACAACAACAGGAACAAGAAAATATATTGTACGAAAGAATTCAGTTAAAAAGCGGCACAAATTCTATAGTTCGTGCTTTTGTTGTTGTTGACGTTATCGTTCGGAATATATATATGTAAGTACATGTGAGTATATATATATATTGTGTTTTTTTCCAATATTATTTTCACTTTGCAGTGTTACCACATAAAATGTGCCCAAATATGACCTTGGATCCAGGATCTAGTAAGACTAAATCCAATGCGGATGACTTTCATAGTGATTTTATATGCTCAGTAGAGAGGAAATCGTAACGTAAACACGTTTTGGAAAATCGTTAGACTTCACAAGTTTATTCAATTACGTTCCTTCTGGAAAAATTATAACTTTTATAAGTTAAGTTGAAGTTTGATTACACGGACCACAACAGATGACATGATTTTAGATTCTCATTTAAGTCTGAAAATTTTCTAAGCAGATATAAAGAAAATGATATCTAACTGCTTACATAATGACATTAACTGTAAATTTTATCCATATAGACCACGAAAGAGTTTGCAGAACAGAGAGAGAGAAACTTTGATAATTTGGATCATGGTAGCCTTTTTGAAAGCGTGTCTAAAATTAAAATTTAGTTACGGTATACATTATAGTGTACGCAAGGTATAAGATCGAAAAATTCTAAACAAACATATATATCAAAAAAAGAAAACACTAAACTTACAGTTTAATTTTTTAAATTTACAAAAAAAAAAAATATATATGTTATAGTTTGAAGGAATTGCCTCTGTTGGTATAAATACAGGATGCCAAATCAAGCCAATAATAAGTGAATACATTATAAAATCCTATAAATGGAAACAGCTTTTTCGGTAAACATTCTTTGATGTTATTTCGGTATTTTTGAGGTCGTTGTTACAAATGATTGGCATCTTTAGCCGCAACGGCATATTGCATGCCATGAAAAAGTTTTACCTCTTTTGGTCCTGAACTTTTCTTAGATTTTCTCGAGCATCAGCAACATACAATTTTTCACCAGGAAGTTGCGAAATATTTTCCAGAACATACACTTTTCAGAACATACGTTTTGTTATCCATTATGTAGCAAAAACATTTTTTGGAATTTTTTGATCTCACTCCTTATCCTATATTTGAGTAATTATTGCTTTATGTAAACTGGGAGAAATTTCCACTGCAGACTTAACAGACTCAAGGTCAGTAAAGAATAATTTAAACCTCATTACCGTTATATTTCTGATGTACATTCCATACTCAAACAAATTTGTCAATGAGATGTGAAGGCATTTTATTTTTTACAATAATCATTTCACTTCATATAAATAACTCCGACAATATTTGTGCGAATGAGATGAAACCGGTGGGTTCTTGCAGATATTTTACATACGGTATATATTACTTTCTAAAGCTGACTTAGAAAAAATAAGCAATGAAACTTTATGACCGATATTGATAAAAAATGACAGGTTTAAATCTGGAACTATCAAAAACGAGTCTTCGCATGCTATTCTCATTGCTAAAATGGAAATGTTTGAATGTTAAGATACTTACTGCACTATTATCAGAGGTTATCCCCTGAAATGTTAAGAAAAAGAGTTCCCTAAATAATGCCACTGAATCATGATTTTCGAACAATCACTTCAGTTAGAACACTCAAATGCCAATTCGAAAAAATCTTTGTTATTAAAATAATTATACACAAATATCTCTAGATCGTCTAAGACCAAAAAGGGGATATTTGTGAGTCTACTTGGAATGCATTAGATAAAAAGCGATTAAACTATTTAAACTTTAACATAAGATTGCAACAATTCAATGTAATAATATCACAATGTGGCAAGCCTATATTTTAGTATTGCCTGAAATCAAAACTCACACATACATTTACTCACTTACAAAAAGCCACAGAAAATTGCGCCAACTTTATAATGACGGCTGAAATGACGAACATATGAACGACTAACAGCATGACGATTTGCCTGTTGGGCTGTCAACATTACATAGAGTTTGCACAGCCATTTAAACAATATACATACATATGCACACAGACTTCCTGTTAGTTTATTTTTTGTTGTTTCATTTTGAATATATATTTTTTAGTTTTTTATTATGTACGAGTATTTTCATACTCAGTGAAAGGCATCACCATACTCTATAAATTGTACAAATAAGGATATTACATATACACATACACAAACATATCTAAACAGCAACCAAAGTATTTATGGCATTCATTTATGCCATACACAGACACAACTATAAACACAAATTCACCCATACACAATCACATCTTACTTACTCTCGGCCTCATTGCAAGGATAATGAATAATAAAAATAAAAAAAGAAAACTGAAAACGAATAAAATTTATAATAAATAGCAAAATCAGAGATGCTAAAGCTGCTAAAAGGGAGGCAAAGACTAACGAAGGAAACAACAAGAGAAGAAAAAGAAAAAAACAGCAGTAGCAAGCAGCATCTACAAAAAAAAAAACATAATAAAAATACAAAAAGGAAAATGAAAGAATAAGGACAAATTAAAAAACCATTGAAAGTATTTTAAGTAGTATTTAGAAGGGAGTACTCTTTTTCCTCTTCTTCTTTTAATTCTTCTCTCTTTTCTATGTAAACCATATTTTAGAGGTTTAAACTAAATGTGTAAATAACGTAACGCTAAAAAGGGCGAAAAAATAAATGGGAAAAAACTGTTTAATCTATTTACTAAACAAAATTTCGTTAATTAAGTTTTGTTGTCCTTTTTCATTTTGTAGGGACTTTCCTAACAAGGTATTATTTAAGTGGGGGAAAATATTCTTTTTGATAAAAATTTCAGCTTTTTTCTGGTTCCTTTTAATTGTTGACAAGTGATTTAAATTAGTATTAAAAAATTATTATGTAATAACTGAATTTCTATTGAGATTAAACTGTTAAAAGTTAAGAGATAAAAAGGGAAATATTTCTCATATTTTTATAATTTTACACGCTTCAGAAGACTTTTGAAAGGAGTATTTTATTAAAATTTAGAAAATATTTACTTAAATATTAGAAACGGGAACAAATTAAAACTTTCCATTGTTCATCCTACACTACCACAAATGGTTATTTAGGGTATATAAATTTGTCATTGCATTAGTAACGCTAAAAAGAATTAAAATGAAAATATGCGCCGATTTAACTAGATGAGTTCCTTGCCACAATCTCATCCAAACTAATTGCCAGAGTTCACTAAAATTTATACTCATTATTTCTAATTGTCCTGTGAAGTTTGCTATTCGAAATCAGTTCAAATGGTCACTGCCCGATTTAAAATATTAAATATTTTAAAAATCAATTTTCTAAAATTTATATTTGATTTTTTTAGTTTTGAAATTATATACTTTTTTTAAAGAGACAAAAAAATGTCTAAGTTAAACAATATAAAAAAAAAAATAATAACCTCCAACTGGGTACTAGAGGAATGATTTTTTCTCTATACTGAATATAATTATAGACACAGAATACTGAGCTGTCTAATATTTGCACATTCTCTTGTGGATTCTGTCACGCACGTTCCATGAAGTGCAGGGTAGAACAGGACCATATGGATCATTCTACACTGAAATTTACTTCCAATGAAAAGGAAAACTGTGTTGAATCTGATAGCCACACACAGGAGAAAACATACGGAGAAGGTAGTTCTTAATTAGTACTCCAAGCATGCTACTGTAGGTACCTTCTCCTCATAAGTATCTGCTACTTTCATTACGTGAAATTTATTCAAAATCAAATTTTAATTTTTCATATGAAGCTCTGCACATGCACAGATGGAGAAAAATTGCCCTCATTTGCCTTTATGTAAACTTGGAGGAACTTTGCAATCACAACACAAATTATATAAACAAATGATATAAATGTTACATAAAAAATAAAAGTAAAATTTCGCTCTTATGGTCACGATCCCCGTCCAAGTTCGAAACATAAACTCGCCTACTTTTCTACTATCAATATGTGAAATTTCACTAAAATCGGACAGTCGTACGGAAGTTGCAAATTTATTTATATTTTAAAACACTGTGTATCGTTTCACATTATTACATATGTCTCCTTTAAGGCCCCATTTCGGATTAAGATTATTATCATAAATATTATGGTATTTCATTATAATGAAATGTTCCATGCACATCAGTCCACATTTGATTGTAAATTCCACATATGACCCTTTTCCAGGAATGGGGTTTTAGCCAATAAAATATTAACTGATTTGAACAATAAAATATATATTTATTTATATAATTTCTGATGTTAAATTGAACATATTTTGACAATTCGAGGATACTACATTCTGCATATAAATACATATATATGTAAGTAAATAACATGACTCCTTTCAGTTTTTTTCTCCAACTTCAGTTTGTTGTACAAATAAATATTTTGTCATAGGAGAAAATATGCACCCCAAGTAAATAAAAACATGACAAGTTGTTCGTTTTTCTTATAAAAATGATGTAAACGACGACAAGAGGAACAATGTTCAATGAAGAAGAACAAAAATGACAAAACAAATGAAAATGTTATAAAAATAAAATGAAACTGAGAAAACTAAAGAAAAAACAATACAAAAAATATTGCAGAAATACTAAAAAAAGGATATGTTCCATCAGTATCTATAACAGTATTACGTATAGCTTGTTTGAAATTCACTTTGTCAGACATAATTCCTACAAACACACACATCCTGGTTTCTGAACTCCAACGAACAAAAAAATATTTTTACAAATACTTACGTATTAATATGTCTTGTAAATGTGTTTGTTTCTGTTTGAATTTTCAAAAATAGAAAATAAGATGTTGCACTGTAGTCCAAAAAGAGAAACTGAAGGGATTTTTTAATTAAAACTATATATCAGTTTTTTAATATCAAATTCAAACGATATTCGAATAAAAAAATTAAATGAATATGAAATATTAGTGATAATATATGGTCGGTCATGCCCGATTATTTAATACTCTACACCACATTATTAGTAATAAATAGTAGCATTTCTATTATTTATGCATAAGCGTGCAGTATAAGGGTACTACCATTTCTGTGGGATGATATTTTTTTTCTGGGGTGAAATTATTTACGGACCCTCGTAAAATCTCGCACATAGTTTTTTGGTTACCATTATTGAAAATTGATAAAATATTATCACATTACGATTTTATCACATTGAAGGAGATTTAAGTCCTTAAAAAGTGATATTTATAAGCGTGCTATATGAGAAATAGTGGACGGATCCTCGTATTATTCGATACATCGTTTAAGAATATTATAAGACTTATTTGTATCAGATTTCGTTAAATTCGTTTTAAATTTAGAACTTTTATAACCTTAAAATCCCATTTCGCATAATATTTCACCAATATCAATAGACATCGTCCTTAAATCAAATTAGTGATACATGACAAGTTTCATTATCTTATTATTCAAAATGCGACCTGCATTTTGTTCACAATGTTCTATATAACCCTCAAATCAAAATTAATTTTAAAATGCATAAATTTCACATAAATGTTAGTGTCACAATAATGTACTGCACAGTTAAGAATAAATCAGAAAATTAAATTATACGAGTGTCGTTTATTAATTTTTCGTAACTACATTGTGGTGTAGAATAATACATAGTCGGGGTTCACCGACTCCTTACTTCATCATCCTTACTTGTTCTTTATTAAAAGAAATCCTATTGTGAAAATTTCACTGAAATATTTTAGCATTAAAGAGATTTATTATTTAAAAAACATTTCCGGGACCAATATTAAAATAGTTTGTTTCATTTGTTAACGGTAAATACAACAAGTACTGAATTTTAAATACCATAATTAAGAACTTTTAAGCATAGAACTCAGTTTCGGGATAGTTATAAACGAACATGGTCCGATAATTGCCAAACTTGTTAGATATGTTGATGTCGGTTAAAATAAATAATTGTACATAATGGACTTAAATTTAGTCATAGCAAAATATGGACCATTATTATTTTTAAACTTATAACTTGAAAAGGTTTCCAGGAAGGCATTCAAGGTTTTTAAGGAATCGATTTGATTTGGTCTTTCTAGTTTATTTTTTAATATCATAGAATCAATGTTCGTTATAAGAAGCTCATTAAGTATATACAATTCATCACAACTGTAACCGTATGGTATAAATTTACTATCAATAAAACCAACCACTGGGATATTGTTTTATAATGCCAACAGGCTAAGGATACAAAACGAGTACAAGGAAACACTTACAAAACTTAAGATGGAGCCCTAGAATCAAATCAAGGATAAAAAACAACCACAACAATAACAACAACCATAAAAATATAAAACAAAATAGGCCAACAGCAAGTAAGTAACTGAATAAGCTGTGAGTGAGTGAGTAATATTTAACTGTCAACTTGTATGCGTGCATGTTTAAAATGTTGCTCCTGTGTTGATTTGCAAGCCAACAAGCAAGGAAGCAGCATGTTAAAGGATTCATGTTCAAATGAAAACCTTTTGCCAAACTATAAAATCCAAAATGAAAAAAAGTTAATACAATACACTCACCCACACACGAAAATTCTTACAAGGACAAAAAAGAAAGAAAAAAAAAAAAAAAACACAGGAATTACTATAGAACTGACCTGCAGACATCCCAGCCGAGCAAACATCCAGCCAACTTTAGGTGTCTAACACAATGTTTGTAAATGGCCAAAAGGCACTATGACATAATTTATTACATTTTCAGTTTTCTCGTATTTTCTTCACTCTTTATTCCACGTCTTTATATAAGAAATTGTTTGTATGTTTTAAGTACTGTAAATGTTTGTATGTATAAGGTAGTGTGGTGTTAAGTACTATTTATATGTAAACTTTGAATGTTTATATTCTAAATAGTATCTGAGGTAGTTATATTAGTAGTTGTAAGTTAAAGGAATGTAAGTATCTTTCTGGTGTGTGTGTAGTTGTATTAAAAGTAAATAGAAGTGGTAGTGGTAGACACTTTGTTTCTAGGCAGTCAAAGGACTTTGGCTTAATATTTACTTAAATCCAATATCTTAAATACAATACTTAATGCATAAACATATTTATATGTTTTATATTATAAACTTTGCCAGGAGTATTATAAACATACATACAAACATATCTTTATATAGTTCTTGCCAATATACAAACAAACAAATACACTACAATGTGACTGGAAAAATTTGAATATAAACATCCTTAAAATAGTTTTAATAAATTTATACGACACAAGTTTATCAAATCATAAACAAAAATATATTCTATAAACATATATATGTTTGCACATGTTGTACATATACACATATGATATGATATACACTAATCAGAAATAAACCATATTATGATTGATGACACAACACAAGTGTTGTTGGGTTGTTTAGTTGTTAATTATAAGGCACTTAATCTATGGTTATAATATAGTTGTGTTGTTGCATAACAATATTATGATTAATGTATATGTGTTCTGTGAATATAATAATAAAAATAATAATTATTTGTGATAAAGTATTACTCGTCTGAGTAATTCCTGTATTAAACCAAACTGTACCTGAAAGGAGAGATCTTGCATAGAGATTGTTAGTTCCAAAAGTATTCTCTTCTGTGAAGCTTTCTTCGTGTCGAACAGAAACAATTATTGAAGAAATGTATTCTCTTCGGTGTTATTCGGTGTATTATATATTATCTTAAATACAATACTTAATGCATAAACATATTTATATGTTTTATATTATAAACTTTGCCAGGAGTATTATAAACATACATACAAACATATCTTTATATAGTTCTGCCAATATACAAACAAACAAATACACTACAATGTGACTGGAAAAATTTGAATATAAAACATCCTTAAAATAGTTTTAATAAATTTATATACGACACAAGTTTATCAAAATCATAAAAAAAATATATTCTATAAACATATATATGTTTGCACATGTTGTACATATACACATAAGTGATATACACTATCAGAAATAAACCATATTATGATTGATGACACAACACAAGTGTTGTTGGGTTGTTTGGTTGTTAATTATAAGGCACTTAATCTATGGTTATAATATAGTTGTGTTGTTGCGTAACAATATTATGATTAATGCATATGTGTTCTGTGAATATAATAATAAAAATAATAATTATTTGTGATAAAGTATTACTCGTCTGAGTAATTCCTGTATTAAACCAAACGTACCTGAAAGGAGAGATCTTGCATAGAGATTGTTAGTTCCAAAAGTATTCTCTTGAAGCTTTCTTCGTGTCGAACAGAAACAATTATTGAAGAAATGTATTCTCTTCGGTGTTATTCGGTGTATTATATATTAGTTATATGTTCTTCATCATCGTACAAAAATCATCAAAATTGGATCAATAGACAAAGAGTTTCATTTTGATACACCCCAATATCTGCATCTGATATGGGTTACTGAAAATTCCCATATACATTTCTTTTGATACAATAATAAATTCAAAGAAACAAGATTGTGCCGGGATCATTATTTGACCTAACTCCCATATAAGACCTCTTTCCGAAATATGGTTTATAGCTTATAAAACTCTTAAGTGCAAACGAATTCCACTCGGATCGATTTATTTTCTTACTGTCTTTAATAAATTTTGTTAATCTTTCAAATATCGGTCCATATTTTGCTATAGCTACCGCATAAGTTCGTAATTTTCAATATTTTCTCTAAAATTTGGAATATATATAGAATAAGAATAATATCGGAAAATTGGATTATGCTACTATTATTTAACACATAAGAAAAAGGCGTTTCAACTTATAATATTCATTAACATGGATCGGTCCTATTTCAATTCAGAATTACTTTTTAACTGTCTTTAACGTATGCAACAAATTTGAAGTCCATATTTGAATATAGATTCCATATCCCAAATAAAGCGTTTAAAGTATTTTTATGAAATTCGGCAATGATCATTTTAACATGAGGTTTCTTTTGTCTTGCCAAAAGGGACTACGAAGCAAATCCTTGTGAGCTCTTCTGTCCCAAAAATATCAAGATATTATTTTTATTTAAATTATGGACTTCAAATAATTTTGAAAAGTAGTCACTTTACCTAGCAAGAAAGATTTTTAAATGTCTATAAAAATACTGTTCAATATAATGCCCAGAACAAAATTTTGGCTTTATTACGCCAAAATTTTGTTCTAAATTATCGATTTAGAATTGACAACTTTACGAAAGTTCTTCTCTTGAATTTAGAGGTTGTGATAGACATCGGTCTATAGCTTTTAATATACTGATCTGGTTTTAAATAGAAAACGTTTAAGGACTATAACAAATACTCAAACCCAATTTTATTGTGCTCTGTCAATTATTGTGGATGTGAGCGTGACAACAACACACAGACAGACGGACAAAGCTGCGATGGGATCTGAGATTATTCCTTCTTATCGTTACACACGGAATGCAAAGTTAATAAACTCTCTTCACCACTTGTGCTGATGAGGGTATAAAAATATGCGGGCCAATAGCATTTAGGGTTTCATATTTTTTTAACACGCATAAATAATTTTTAAAAGAACTTGTTTTTGTTGTAAGTATCCGAATGTGTGTATAATGTTGTTATAACTGCTGCCATAATTTGTAAAGGCTGTTGCTCCAAATCCAGCTCCTGCTTCTGGTCCTTTTTGTTGAAATTGTAGTTGTTTTTCTTGGCATTATAATAACTGATATTTTATTGTTATATTTGTATGTATTTTGTGTACACTTGAGTTGACATTAAAGGGTTAAGTTGTTTCGAAATTGTTACTAACTAACACATATTTACAGTTATATTTATATTTATTTGTTATGTTTTAATATTTGTTTAAGATTTTATTTCATTTATAAATATTTTAAGGATACATATGGATACATACATACATACATACATACATACATACATACATACATACATACATACATACATACATGCATATACCATACACCTACACATTGTCATGGCAACCATATTTTGTATTTTAGCATAAATATTTAAGAACAAAAATTTACATTTGAATGTCCTTTGGCATTTAATAAAATATACAGAAATTTTATAAAGTTAAAACGTGTATAAATAACTTGTTGGTAAAGTGTTCATAATATACATACATACATACATACATACATACATACATACATACAAATTTCTAAAATTATGTTACAGAATGTAAAAAAAAGGATTTTAAGTGTGTTTATTTTCATTACTATTTATTATATCCTCCACGAATGGAAAGATGTCCTTAATGGAAGATATCCTTACTATTTTTTAGTGTACATGTGTAACACTGAGGTGGACAAATTACATATTCCTAAATTCTTTATTACAAAATATTATATAAAATTCCAATTCGGATTAAAGCTGTCCAACCTGTTAGTTGAACACTTTGTATTAATAAAATGTTGTCCCCATTGCAGATTGTGACATGATCACCGATGAAGATGCTTCTATAAATTCTCTCATAATTGTAAAGAAAAAATTATAGTTCCAAGAAAAATAGTATATTTTAGAGTAAAACAAAATTTTACCACTATTTTGGAGAGTATTTTATTTTCATTTCTGTTTCAAAAATTTGCAACATATATTTTTTTCATGTAAAAATAAACATAAGAAAAACTAAATTGTGGTGGGACCATTATTTGACCTATATCTCATATAAATAATATACTTATAAAACTCTTAAGTATGAAATAATTCTATTGAAATTCCGCACAATTACATTTATTTTCCATATTTTGATGTAGCTCCTATACAAGGCACCCTCCAGAAAACAGGTAAGAACTTTATTGAAATTCGGTGCAATTATTCTGTCTAAAACATATGTTATTAATTTCGCCAATGGAAAACGGTTTGGATCTTAGAAAAGCTCTTTGATGAATAACGGTCCAGTTTTTATTTAAGATTCCATTTAAAGCTCCTTGACGGAAAAAGGTTTTTAGCTTATAAGACTATAGAATTGGATAATTTTTTTAATTTTGTGCAATTATTTTTTAAAAATGTCATTAATATATGTATCTAGTTATCGGTCCATATTCGGTAACATACTCGGATTAGGATGCTATAATATGTTCTTAAAAAATAGACCAAATTCATAGACAATTTACCTTTCTATTACTTTACTTTAGCTTTTATATCAGTGCCTTTTCCAACTCATGTAAATGTAAGTGGTGGATGGTGTTTAAAATTCGACACATCCGAATGAAGCATTCTTTCTTGTTTTTAAGTCTTTTTTATATTTATATATTATACTTTACAACTGCATTTAAAATTCCTAAGAAATTCTAACTCTAAGGGATATAAATATATAAAGTTAAATGTACTTTGTCAGAGAGAAATCTTTTGTTGTTTTCCATTTAATTTTATGATTTTTCGTTTATTGGGTGTGACATTGTTTCAATCACCCCTCAATAACATAATATTCCTGATACACGTTAATATTTATTTTTCCAAACGACCTCATTCAATTGTTAAAACATTTTGTCGTTGTGTGATCAATCAGGAAACGTCCGATAAGAAAAATAAGAAGGATATATAAAGAAATATATATATATATTAATATAATAATATATATATATATATATATATTTATATATATATATATTATATATATTTTATATATATATTATATATATATATATATATATATATATATATATATTTATATATATATATATATATTATATATATATATATAATTATTTTTATTTATATATATATAAATATATTATATTATAAAATATATTTATTTATTTTTTATATATTTTATTATTTTTTATTTGCACATTTATCTACTAATTTAATTCTTAAAAAATTAATTTTGCACTAAAATAGAAATGATAATTTGCGGTTTCATCACATCCTCGATTCTATCGAATGTATATGTATCGCATATATGCACGTATGTATGTCTGTAAGAGTAAATATTTTCATGTGACAATTTCAATGACATTTATGCCAGACATTAATTATGATTGTTATGACTTTTTGTTTTTGTTTTCTTTCTTTATAACTTTTTTATGTTGTTGTTTTTGTTATTGTCAAATTATTTTATTTAGTTGCTGTTGCCGCCTGAATTTACTGAAATAAATATGTTAATGAAAATTGTACTTATTTATTAACAATATTTCTGATGTGATTGACCAGTTAAAAGCTTTCCGTCATTTTCGTCCGTCCGATCCACCGTAATTCGTTCATTTTATTTTTTATTACTTGAATTTTTTATCTTATTTTTCCATCAAGGAACACAATTCAGAATAGATAAAAAGATACATTTTTGTTGTTCTTTATCTGTATTTATCACGTAAAATTTGTTTTTGATTTTTGTCTTAATCTAATAAATTTTTGATAAGATATCTTAAACAAAAAATTCATTAATAAATACTTAATTGAATTGTTTCCGTTCATTAAAAAGTATATTTTAGGCACTGGAATGTTGGCTTTAATATATATGATACTACCAAATATCGGATGCGCTTCGCTGCAGTGTCCGTTGCACATTTTTAAATATTTAACTAGTAGTTTCACAAGTAGTTTTTATTCTCACTAAAACATCACTAATATAAATATAAAAGAGTAATTAATAACTCTGCTATTTATAGGCCGATTTAGAAAATAATTTCCAATCGTTTGATATACATATCATAAATGTCAAGTTTAGGTAGGCTTTATAAACAGACGGACGATCATAGCTAAATCATATATATATCTGTATGACCAAGTCAGATGAAGTGGCCCAGCTACTACCGAACAATTTAAATAGAAGAAGGATAGTGCTTTGGTTATAAATATCTAAGTTTAAACTCAAAAGGGTCTTCCATATAGCAACAGTTTATCATTGCTTTGACGAAGACTTACGAATTAAACGTCATTTATATAATTTTCAAGTAACTCTCAAAGAACAAAGTATGCAGGCAGATATATTAATCCATCTACCTTCAATAATTCAAGGTTAATAAATCTGTAAATTCCAAATAACAGAATAATTCCTTAACAGTGATGATGATTTCCATTAACAACAATAACAAAGAAAACATCGGGATAATTTAATATACTTTCACTTTGAGAACATTATCAGGGTTTTGTGTTCCATTTTATGGGTTTTCATAATCTTCGGTAATAAAACTCTTTATGATTCTGGCAAAAGAAACCAAACCGGAGAAGAAATATAAAAATAAAAAATCATAAAATCGTATAAACATGTTTTTGGTGTAAATATAATTCAACTTATTAACAGTTTTGTTTCACATTTCCCTTCGTTTTTCTTTCCGTTTTGAGTGACAATAAGTATTAATCCAATTACATTTCAATCACAAATCACTGCTTAAGTTACTAAAAGAAAAGTTGTAAAAATACAATAAATATACATACTTACATACACACTTACATATTGAAAAATATATAAATAAGTCTACTTACTGATTATTGTATCCTTCGAATGTCTCTAAAGAGTCCTTTAGGTAAGTTTAACTCATATTGGCAATGAGAGAATGAACATGATTTATATTTAATATTAGTTACATACACATATACATACATACATACATACATACATACATACATACATACATACATACATACATACATACTTGTGCCAACATATGTATACAAAATTCAAGAATTGGTGAGAATTTATTTAGTATTTTTGATGTGAGAGAGTTTTACGTAAGTTCTACAAATATTTTTAGTTTCTTACACAAAATAAAACATCTGCAAAAAACAAGGAGGGAGAGCGAAAAAAAACTTAAATAAAAATAGTTTAATTAATAACTTGAAAGGGTCTCATATAAGTCAAAGTATTCCTCTGCGATCAACTTAACAGATGGAACAACTATATTTTTATTATAATTTCGTTTCTTTATGCTCTAATCTCCATGTCATTGTTTAGTTCAATGAAATGGATAGAGGATTCTGAAAGGACCCTTACCAATTTATTTAGATCAACTTTAATCACCTATTCTATTACTTCACAATGTTGCATGCATTTTTCAGCAAAATCTTGGATTTAAGTTCATAATGTACATTAGATTACCTTATGTTTTATAACTCTCTTGTTCAGTTATTAGATTAGATGCTTCTTATTACGGATCAGCCTTTTATGGCCAGTTTATTGTGTCTCATCGTTGCAATCCATTTCATGTTTTGTACTGCTAAAGCACTATTGTTTACAGTAACCTTTAGCCTTAAGGAAAACTTGTCTTCTGATTCTGCCAAATAGAGGCCCAATTCCGTTTTAACTCCATATTTTAGACCATCAGTGTATCAGCAACGATTTTACTTCATACTATCAGATGTGATTTTCTAAGGCATCTTGTAAATAATTCAAGGTTTTGTGGGTTTTCCGCTTGGGTCCAGACTACATATTTGTGGTCCGCTTTGTATAACGTTAACCTCATTACATATCCGAGTTTTATGGGTTACAGATTTATTTTCAATGATCTCATTGATGATTTGCAATGCACTAGTTGATAATATTCCCATTCATTTTTGGAATATTTTGCTGTTTGCAATCGAGACATAGATAGGAACTAGTTCCATTTATTATGGAACCGCTGCATTATTCCAAAAGATATTACCTAATTTGATCGTATTACTTCCGGCATGCGATCCGAGATCACATCTCAGAACTTAACATATTTTATTGATATTAAATCTTTGAATTCCCTTCTAAGAATAATGTTGAAAACCCGTTACGCAATTATGTAAAGTTGATTTGGATTATTTCCCCATTTCTTCCATTATCGTGACTGCCATTGTGCTTCCTCCTAAATCCAAGTCATAAGCAATGTAAAAATGTTAACTCTAAAGCTACGGAAAATCTGTTGTGAATATTTTTTATATGAAATTTGTTTTTAAGTTTAAAGTCTTAGTTGTGGCTTCTTTCAAGTATATTTTTGCTTTAACCAATTGCAGAGAGTTGTTTTTTAATAGTTTAACAATATTTTCAAAATTTTTAACATTTTATTAAGTTTTCAAAAAACGATATGATTTTTATTAAAAGATGAAAATTAAGATTTTTCCCACCTCACTCCTCATCAAGTCTCTCTCCTTCATATCCCTCATAAAATGAATAAAAATGTATTAGCAACTGAAAATAAAATGAAATTCTCAATTTGTTTTATAATTTTGTCACAGACGACAATATATCGTCATCATCATCACAGGCCTTTTTTCATATTCTTTTCAGGGCTGCACGAGCTCAATATATTCACACACATGTTAACGATTTTTTTCCTTGTTTTTTTTTTTTTTTTTTTGTTAAACAAACTTGTTGTTTTTTTCTTGGTTCATTGTACGAAGGAATAAGCAAAAAAAAAAAACATAGAAGTAAAGAAATATAAAGAAGAAAACCCAATTACCAAAATCATAGGGGGTCATAAAACATCATAATCTAACAGATCCTTTTTTTACAGTTTCTGCTTTATTCCAAGAAAATGTGTGTTTGAAAAACATAAAAACAAAATACCCTTCGCCATTCATTCCCCTCATTTGATTGTTAAAATAATGATTATTTCTACTTCGTACTTACTTACTTACTTACTTACATATTTACGATAGCATAAGCCATAATGGAGTTTTCAAATTTTTAACTCAAAGGAGAAAATCACTGTGATTAATCGCTTCATTTGATAAGTTTGAAGAATGAACCTCTCACAGCACTATCAAATTTATGTGAAATTAAGGACCATAATTTTTGTGAAAATAATTAATTTCATACGAGAACCATCCGCACAAAATATGGATCGATTATCGTATAATTTTGAAAAATTAATTTTTCTGTTTAAAATTGAATTCAGATTTGAAGAATCTACTTATTATACATTTTGATTTTTGATCCAGGTTTTAGGGTCGGAGGCCTGAAGTTGTTTGTCTTCTATTGCTTCCAAAGATATTTTCGCCTGAAATTACGACTTTCAAAATTTAACTAAATCTCGATTGAATTTTTATGCAGTTTAGAAACGAATTTTATAGCGGGAAGAGTTCGGAATAAATTAAATTGCTATTAAATAAAAAAAGATGATGTTAAAAATGCTGCGAGTTTTTCAAAAATCCTGTCAGTGTAAATAACTTTGCCTGAATTTAATATATTAAAATTCTGTAATATTAAAAAGATTTATGAGATTAAGAATACCATGTTTTGGGATTACAGACCGGTGATTCTGAAATTAATTATATTAAAGAGTTTTTAAAAATTTCATCACCATCTGAACCATTTAAACCATGTAAGTCCGTCTGTTAGAAGCATGTTTCAAAAATCTAAATTATAATAAACTTTAACTTAAATTTTTAAAAATAAGTAAAATTTTATTACTCCAAATATAAAACAGCTTAATGCTATCAGAGTGTATGTGTATAAGGTGTGTTTGTGTATGTGTCCATCTTAATGTTGTTGAAAAGTAATCATATTTATTGGATTGTTTTAACTACAGCGAACCACGGACCGAATTCATACATTAAAATATTTTTCAATAGAATTGGACAATATATGAGTTCAAAACTATATTCCTGAATCGCTTGTATATCTTATTGTATAATAATTAGCGTAGGGGAACGACATGCCTTAATCGATGCAATAATATATTTTCTTTATAGAGTTTTAGATGTTTCTTTCATATAATTCTACTTATTATCCACACAGAAAAAAAACATGAAGCAAAATCAACGCTGAACATAGTTGATTTAAGATTGAACATATTTTTTATTTAGTTTAAATAAAACGTTTCTACGTTTGTGGTGAAATTATATTGTACATATTAGAATCTTTCGATATTAATATATAAAATAACACAACGATCAATTTCTAAAATTACAAGAATATTCTCACGAAACTGCATTTACTGTGAAACAATGTTAAATTTACATTATTTATATATGAAGCAAAATCATAATTCAAAAATAATGTTAAATTATTTATATTCTAAATTTAAATTTTACATTGATTTTTTTCTGTGTGTACTTAATCTCTGCATTTGTGGTGGTGTAGTGTTAAAATTTTACAGTTGCAATATGTAATCTGCAGTAACATGGATCTGTTATCAATATTTGTGAAGTAAATAAATATTTCATTTAAATATTTAAATTAATTATAAGAAATAATTAAATTATTATTTTTTTCAAAATTAACATCAGAATATAAAGTCATTCCTTCGCATTCACATTTTAATATAGAAATTTCCTTAAAATTCTTTAAAAAGAATTACATTTAAGTGTATATGAGTATTGTATATCGTATGTATATAAATTACCTTTATGCGTATATCTAAGTAAAATAATTTGTTCCGTTTATAATATATATATATATATATATATATATATATATATATATATATATATATATATATATATATATATATATATATATATATATATATATATATATATATATATATATATATATATATATATATATATATATATATATATATTATTTATTATAAAAATATTACTTATTAATGTTTTAGTAATAAATAATTTTAAAATTAATGAAAGAATTCAATCTACGAAACAATAAATTTTTAAATTTACACCTTAAAATATAGATTTTATGTTGGACTTAGGAATTGAAAATTATATTTATACTCGTGATATAAAACAGATATTTTTGTTGTTATTATTGGTTGAAGGTTTTTGCATGTAACATAATTGGTTTTTATAAAGTTTTTTGTGCATCAAATAATAAACACAAACACACACACACACATAATTGTAGATAGTAAAAATTATATTTATTTTTCTTATTTTGCAATAAAAGTCAATTACAATTTAATGACTCTGTTTTGTGTTGTAGTTTTTTTTCTGTATCTTGACATTCGCACTTAAAGTTAAATTAAAAATGAAAAAATAAACAAAGAAAAATTACTTGAACATTAAATTGTTGGTTGATGGTGAATTGTGAATAGTGAATCTGAATGCACAAGATGAACGAGTGAGTATTGAATGGTTGTGCAGGTTGAGTTAGTCAAACATGATCATCAGCAGCAGCATGTAAGTAATTTTGTTGTTGGTTGCAAGACCAACATGCAATAATATTTTTCTTTTATTATTATTATTTTTTTGTTTTACTTAAATTACCAAATACTCATTAGTAGTACCACCAACTCACACATACACACTTATTAGACATGTGTTTAAACATAAACATGCAACATATGACCATACATACATGCATGTGGAGATTTTACCACAAAAATAACCAAAAAGTTGATGTTATTGCGTGCTTGCGCTACTTCATCTTTAATACTCAATATATTTTATGTACTTCATGCCACATTTTGTGCACTAATCGGGGATTAAGTTAATTATAACAAACATTTGTATTTACACTTGTATTTCTTACTATTCCTGCATTTTAAGAGAGATCGAGCAAAAAAGACGAAAAACAGTAGTTAAACAGAAATTGAAATGATTAGATAAGGACATAAATCCATGATAAAACTCAAACACTCATTCATTCACTCATTGATTTTGGCTCTAAAATGTGTTTTGCGTTATTTTCGCAATCCATTTTCCACTTTTAGTTGTTGTAACAAGTAACATTTTATTATTAAGAACTGATTAAATCTGGACACATTAAAATTGGAACTTGTCTGTTATCCTCCTCATTGTGTTTGTATGCCTGTGTAGTGTATCCAGTTAAAAACTTCCGCACGTAACAAATCAAAGTGTTGCAATAATTTTCTATGTCTTCTCAATTGATTTGATTTAGTTGCAGCAAAATGTTATGAGATTTTTAAATTTACTACTTAATACCTTTTCAACGTCCTCCATAAAAATTCTTCTTCCCGCCATTCGAAGATATTTCCCTTTTGTTCTCATTATTTTACCTTTTTTAAACATTTTTTATTGGTTACGCATGTGCGAATAGAAAATTAGTTTTAATTTTTTTGCAACGATATTTTTGGTGGCTGATTGGTCTTGATCGTCTTTCCACAACGCGTTTTTTGTTTTTGTTGTTTGTCGTTTGGTTTTTAAAATTTATTACCTTGTCTGGAAATTTAGATGGTTTCTGTCATAGGCTTTTAATGGATGGAGATTTAATGGTATTTTTTAAAAGAACATTTAAGATTTATAAGATCCTTGAACTTTATTTAAACGTATGTGTCATAAATGTTTGTGTACAGATTTTTCATTCTATAGATGTTCACAGTAGTCGAAAAATACGCTTTAAAATGATTGAATGTTGTTTCTTAGTACTGAGATCAGAAACTCATATGATACGTATTAATGACATTTAGAATGATCAAAAATCTTCAGCTCCTTAATCAATTATATCTTCTAGTCAAATAATTGACTTCTCTGCCACTTTATCAAGAACGACATCGATGTTTTTCACGGAAAGATCTAAGCGTGCATGCACAAGTATTTTAACATTATTTTAAACTACAATTGTTGAGATGAATTGATAGAAATCAATTTTTAAAAAACCGATTAGCTTAGTTTTAGCATTAGTACTGATAAAGAAATATAGGATATTAAAAATTAAACAAAGGAAGGCAGCTGTACTTTTAATTTAAAGTATAGCTTTTAGTTTGCGATGCCTTTGTTTGGGTTTTAATTGATTTAGGTTAGATTATTTAAGATTGCTATCATCTGAGGCTGTAAATAAGCTTTAAAACCATAATTAGATAATACTGTTATAAATTCTTTCGAATGAGAACTTAAAGAAGATTTCCGAGAGATATACCAAAAAGTAACAACAAAGTTTTGTTTACTAGCCATTCAGCAGCCTTAATACGGTTCAGTTTACCAAGAACTCTTCTTCTTTAAACACTACTTCTTCTATTCTCATTTTGTGCATAAATGTTATTGCTGAGGATTGAAAACACCTCCGAATTCACAAATAAATTGCAATTTACTTAAAAGGAGGTAAATGGATGAACGTCAGTTATATTTATCCAAAACTAATATTAAAAGACAAATAAATGCCTTTTGTGTTCAATCAGTAACACTTGTACCTATATTCTCTGTAGAGCACTGTCGGACAGAATCATTTATTCTGAAAATGAATCTTTAAATTTTAATCGGCTGAATAGATTTGCATGAAATTTAACATGAGAATGTTCAGACCCATAGGAATTCCATGGGTGGAGAGAAATTTTAGAACTAAAAAGTTGTAAAATTTCAAGGTCTAAGTTTTAAAATAAAATACAGATTTGGAATCCTCAGTGTATTGAAATTCTTCACAACAGTGGACAACACATTTATCCAGCTCGAAAATTAACAACCATTGAGGAAGTGTTGATTGGATTACGACAGAAATGTTATTATTATTTTTTTATTAAACAAATATCTAAAGCACTATTAGCAAATAATACTTAAATCGTAATAGAATATACTTATTAATCACCCGAATGACTTATGTTTCATAAGTTGTTTGTGTACTTATGCACTTAACAAAAAAAGTGCTATGTCAAAGGACAAAATATTCCCATCCGAATGTATATCTATATTCAGTTCACATTTCATTTAATATGACAAATAAAATATAAAAAATTATTTTACGAAAAAATAGTTCAATTAACCATAATTTTATTTAAATTAAATTAAATTAAATTTATTTTAATATGTAGAATTGAACAAATTTGTGTGTTACTTAACTTACGATGCGTTACTGCCATTTTTACTAAATATCTGTTGATATAACATATTTTTCATAAATTTTTTAACAAAATTTTGTTCAATTTATGATCTTTTACTATTTTTTTTATTATTTGCTCTAAGAACTTTCTTAAATTTAAAGAAAAATTATGTTATTTAGAAAAAAAAAATCTGTTTATTTAACACATTTTTTCGTTAAAGTTCAACGAAAATTTTACGTTAATATTACCTTCAGTTCAGTGTAGAAAAGATTAATTAAAATTATTTTATAAGAAAATAATTCATTCCATCAAATAATTATGCGGTGACACAAAATATATTGATGACAAAATGACTTAACTCAATTGTGAATCATTGCAAAGTTATTAATATGTGATTTTGTAATAAATAAATGAATATTAAGGGCTTTTTATCAGTTACATGTTCTTGTTTCCATTTGATTATCCAAAAGTACAAAGAATTTAATTTATTCAATTCTGTTCAGACATTGAGTAATCAATTCAATATTCAATATTCAATGACTAATTTCAGTGTATCTGTAGTTTATGAATTGTTGCATTAATATACAACACGTACATACATAAAATAACAACAACATGAACAAAAAACCTTGTAAGAAAAATTTACAAAAACAATTATTTGTAATAATTGTAGTTTTCTAAAACAAAAAACAACAACAAGATAATAATAAAAGCTTTGAAGAAAAAGAAGAAAAAATAAAAAGTAAAAAAAAACAAATAATTTACTTAAAACAACAATAAGAAACACTAAACTAGAGTTTTCTTAATACTTTGGATGCAAAAGCTATTAAATCAACAAGCAACAATCAACATCTGCAAATACATACAGGTGAGGTCATTGAAATAGCATCAAAATTGGATTGGATTTGGAATTTCCAACTAAATACAAATTGGTTTAAGGAGTGAGGTCGAAAGTACTTAGCACACGTTTTTCATTAAAATTTTTAACACAAGTTCTATTTGACTAAGGCCTTGAGTGATACAAGAACGATTTGTACCAAGAGATGCAAATCCTCCAAACTGTTCGGAACTAAGGCCAGTGGAAAGAAATGGGGCTCTTGTTAGAAGAGAATTAAAAAGCGCAGAAAAGGTGTCCAAACGTGTGGTAGATTTTAAACGAAGATGTGACAGAAAGCAATATAAAAACTTAAAGGAACGGTTTCCGAAAAGGTTAAAAAAATTATCGCTTTTGATTAAAACTATAAAAATATATTTTTTTAGTTTAATAATTTCAATTAAATAAAAAATAAAGTAGAAAGTTTAGTGGTTTCCTTTTATTTACATATATGTGAGTTAAGAATTTTTCGATCTCACCCCTTAATAGGCAGCAGATAGCTGGCTCTCCATTTAGTTTAAAGAGTCATCTACAAGAATATCTGATATCAAGAATGATAGTAGCTCCCCGTCTATACCTGAACGGTTTGATCATAAAGAGAGAATTCTCAAGAAAATCAAGTAAGTGAATCTGCTCCAAGGAGATGGTCCTATCAAGCAACACAATAATGTGTTTAAGGAGCTGCCAACTTACAATTTTACTAGTGTTGCTATTTATTAAACCTCCACTATATATTTGAGTGTGTATGTAACCATGTCTGCGGTGGAGTTTGGTGTTTCATGGTTATGACAGAGTTGGCTTAAGTTGTTGGTTAAGTTGCAACAACATGCAATATTGAAACTATTATAGCAATAAGAAGTACAACAATAAAAAATATATAGAATCAATTATAAGTTGTTGTTGCTCTTGTTAAGTTTGTTTTATTTTTGTTGGACTTTTTTGTTTGTTTGTCTGTTCTGTTTTTGTTTGAAACTGCCACATTTAAAATGTTTGCTGTTTTTTTCAAATCGTGACTACCTGTATTTTTGACGCATTTACGCAAAAACCTCCAACCTAAACTTAACACACATTCACATACAATAAATATTTTTTCAGACTTATATGAATCGACAGAAGTTATTAAGAATGAATTCAATAAATCAAGAAATGTCGATAAAGGAAGTGATGACATAAAATGTACGTTTCTACAGAACCTCGGAGCAGTTTACATTTAGATTGTTTAATATTCGTTTGAACTGATGTTGGCATAGCTTTCAAATATATTTTTAGGCACCCGGTATATGTTGTTATGAATTTAAATTCGAAGACTTCAGTTGCGAATCCACTGGCCAAAACAGGTATCCCATTGGTTTGTAATTAATCTATTGCCAATTTCGACGAATTCTTTTGGTCATTGTCTTGCTGAACACATATTTAAGTTAAATTCTTCATTTAAAATAGTATAGCATATGGGTGGTCTAAATGTCCCCGAAAATAAAATGGTCCATATCTGTATGGATATCTATAAAAGGACCAATTCATCAGATCGAAAGACTGGTTTAAACAAAAAAAGCCACTTCCGTGCTCTTATTGCACTTTGGATGTATCCGCTTTTATCGAAAATCGGTCCATAAATTATCAAAGCATTGCTTAACGTCCATAATCTAGTGTAAGTTCATCATATAAAATTTTTTTTCTGAAGTTAATCTAAATAACCAATACCGCCTTAATCATCCTCAATTCTATATTTCATCTCAAACTTTTAAAGTTCTGTTTGAAAACATTGTATTTGTATGATTTTTCCGAACCAAAACGTATATTGGATTTTATTTGTCTTTATGCCAGCGACTCTAAGAAGTATAAATACTGACAAGCTGCAGTTGTACATTTGCTCTTTGCTGCTCAAAATGCACGCGTGCCAATATTAAGCTTTGTTAAGTGTATTTTCAAAACTTTTTTAGTTTTTATTTTTTCCATTTGTTTTTCTTCTTGTTGCCTTCATTAAATATGGAGAGACAAATACATAAGAAAAACATAATAATTTTATATATTCAGTTCTAACGAATCCTAAATACCCTTTAAACGATATAGATAAACCTAAACAGATATCAATTTCGTCCTAAAATATGTATATTTTTATATAGATATTCAGTAATGGATTTTGTAGGAGAAAAATATTTAATATTTTACCAAATTTGGACTGCCAATCAGATTTATTAAAAAACTGATTCTGATTCAAGGGCTGCATATTAAGGCACAAATCTTGGTTGTAGGGTATACAAAGTATTAACTACATATGAAAGAGAAGCAAAATAAATAAATTAAAGCAAAAAACGTCATCGTGTTCGTATTCAGCTTTTTCTCGTTGCAGCACTCGTACTACAATGACTGACTGTTGCAACTTAAAGTTTGTTAACTTTAAGATATTTAATCTATCTTATGTGGTTATATGTATCTGTGTTTTTAGTACAACTATTCCAGAGGGAAATTATTTAACAACATCAACAATTAAGGCCTTTTACATAACGCAGTCGTGTAGATGCTTTTACTTAACCATAGACACGTATAGACTCGCCTATTATACACTCGAGAAATCTTTTATAAAAATTCAAAGGGCAAAGCTTTTTTCCTGCTAAAAAATTAAATAAATGTGCAACTTCTGAGTGGCATGTTTTCAGAGATTTAAATACCCTGTCCTTATATAAGATTTTTCTGGTGCCATCTTACGTATAACAAAAATCAGACAATTATCTTTATAATTACGAACTATATAACACTCTAATTAGGGGATATAAACATTTTGAATTTTTCCATAGAAATATAGTAGTGTGCTGGTTGAATTCTGTACAATTTTTTTGAATTTTTTGAATATATGCTTTTAATTTGCCTAATACCGATCCATATTTTGATATAGCTCCCATTCTCCTTCCCCGGAAAATGGTTTAAAACATATAAAATTCATAACCTCGAATTAAACAACCTCGAACTATCTTGAGTATATGTTTCAATTATGCAACTTCAATATATGCAACAAATTTTATCTTCAATATATGCAACTAATTTTACGAGTATTATATCACATATAAAAAAATCACTTCTTTAACATCGTTTAATAAAATCGGCTACTAAAATGTATAACTCGGATTCAATATTATAGTAACATATTCAGAAATATGTTACTATTATTTCTTCGGAATCCGATGTTAAGGTTGATGAACAAAATATCACATCTCTAGTGCAATTTATTTTACTCATGTGAATGTGGTAGACATTCTGGCCTTAACCTAATCGACTTTGATTTAAAGAAAAAAAATCCTATTACTTTATTAGGTCTTAAATAATTCATTATAAAAAACCTTTTAAAATGCCTAAAATAATAGACTGCATCCAAAAGTTTGTCATAAAGCCAGATCTAAAAACGAGGCATTTTAGAATGTGACTTTAAAGAATTTCCCTCTGGTTTATATGAGTTCGTCTGTCGATGTGCTTATCGCTATATATTTATATGTTATATGTAATGTTACGCTTAGTTATCTATGGATATATAAATTTACGTTTTATGGAACTACGAACACTAGTCTTGGTACTAAACTCATATACCAATGGGATCCATAGTTAGATGGTGAGACTAAGCGAACTAAGATAGATGGTTATGAATAAAAATAGGCAGACAGACAGACAGACAGACAGACAGACAGACAGACCAAACGATAAAAAACATATATGAAAAAGCAGACTGGCAGAGAAAATGAAATCTTGTCTAGTTCAAGCAATTCCTCTGCATTAAATTGTCTTTTGTTTAACATTAACTAAGATTTTATTGATTGCACTGTGTAAGAGTATCTACGAGTACGTTACTTCTAAGTTGACTCACTTCTTCACTCTGTGAATTTTATTAACTCTATATGTTCACTTGTATGTTGGTGTAACTATCTTTTTTGGTCGTTGTAATACTGTCTGTCCCTCAGTCCGTCTGTCTATGTGTGTCTGTTAGTGCACAATAAACCAAGTTTAAGGTGTAGATACTTAAGCATACGAATATGTCTAGAATACTAAATAAAATCCAACAATTTTTTTTGTATATTTTTTTAGGATTTTCATCAGTGTGTGCTGTTACAGCGTGTGGTACATGAATTAAGGTTGGTTCATTGAAACCTCATTGAAATGCATTTTAGTTTTAATTGTGAGATTTTCTAGTATTCAGTCACACTTTAAGACATGAATCATACATTTAATTATAATTAACAATTATCTTACAATAATCACAAAATAAGATTAATTATTATATTTTCCCCGCATTTTTCTTGTCTTTCATTCTGAGAGAATATTAAAAATCAATAATAATCTCTGTATTAGAAAATCTGTAAATATGAGGAACGAACGTTGTTGGGTCATCACTTTCACCAGTTGTCATTTAATTTTTTTGTATTTGAAATGACTTCAAAATGTCTTATGAACGCTTGTCAATTCGTTTTCAGAATTTAAATCGAATTAAGTTAGAAATTCCTTTGTCTGTTCGCCAAATGAACACAACACTAAATTACTTTCATTTCCTTAACAATCACTTTAATATTCGCTTTCACGCTTCTACTTCTTCTTCTGCCTCTGTATCTCACTTTCATTATTTTATTTCATCTCCTATGTATTTTGTTATTACTTCGTAACCATATAATTTGTATGAAAAAGTATCTATGTGTATGTATGTATGTATGTATGTATGTATGTATGTATGTATGTATGTATGTATGTATGTATGTATGTATGTATACTTTTGTTAATTCTATAAATCCATCAATCATTCTGTTCATAAATTGTTGAAAATACTTTACAAGGACATACCGCTTTTCTTATACACTCAAACACTGACTTACTTACATATATAACAGACATTCATATTAGTTTTATATCCATTGGAAATGTATTTCATCTTTATTTAATAATTATCTACAACATTTTTCATGCCAAAAAAATGACGTCATTCTTAATGGCGGCAACACAAACAAGTGGGAGTTTATTTAAGTTATTTAAGGTTGTTTTCGTACGTTATAATTTCCATTTAAAGAATCTTGCCTTCCTGTTTCGAGGGAGTGAGATGGAATTGCGTAAAAGACCAAAATAGTCTGTAGCCATTTAATTCATTGCAAGATTTGTTCATAATCTTTGTTCAGCTTTTCTTTTTAGTTGTTTTGCTTTTGTTTCAAAATTTTAATAAAGTTTCTAGTATTTTTAATTAGTTACAAATAAAAATGATTTCATTAATACAATAAAAAATATTACAAGGAAATAAAATTATGGATACATTTCTAATATAGATTTTACATGATTCGAAGCTGTTTGGTAGATATTTCAAGAATCTAAAAAAATTAAATTAATAATACAACTCGGAAATCACCGACAATATACCACAACGTTGACATTTGAAATTATGGACTTTCATTTATAAGAGATTTCTGACCTTGAATTGAAAAATTATTTGTACTGAATTTCCGTATAATCATTCAAAATTTAAATGTTTTTTTATTCCGAGAATAATAGAATTTGATTTATAGCTCATAAAACTCTTAAATTGAATCCAATTCTATTGAAATTTGGCACAAATAATTGTTTAACTATTTTAAATATATACTATAAATTTTATTCATATGGGTCCGTATTTTGATATGGCTCCCATATAAGGCCCCTTCCCGGAATGTGATTTATAGCTCATAAAACTCTTAAATTTGAACCAATTCTTTTGAAATTTGGCACAATTATTGTTTTAACTATTTTAAATATATACTATAAATTTTATTTACATGGGTCCATATTTTGATATAGCTCCCATATAAGGCCCCTTCCCGGAATATGATTTACAGCTTATAACACTTTTAAATTTGAACTAATTCTTTTGAAATTTAGCACAATTGATTTTCTAGCTATTTTAAATATATGTTGTAAACTTTATTAAAATGGGTCCATATTTTGATATAGCTCCCATATAAGGCCCCTTCCCAGAATATGTTTTACAGCTTATAATACTTTTAGATTTGAACCAATTCTATTGTATTGTGGGTCCATATTATGATATAGCTCCATTATAACGCCCCTTCCCGAGTAAATAAAGACCAATTCTACTGAAAGTCGACACAATTATTTTGCTAACTGTTCTCAAGATATTATATTAATTTGCCCTGTATCGGTCCAAATTTTCCTATAGCTCCCTTATAACGGGATTTTCCGGAAAACGGATTAGAGTTTATAAAACATTTAAATAAAGATCAATTCCATTAAAATTTAGCACAATGATTTTTCTAACTATAATAAAAGTATATTATAAATATGAACAATCTTGGTCCAAACTTCGGGAAGGGGTCTTATATGGGAGCTACATATAAGACCCCTTCCCGGAAAATAGTTTTGAGCTTATAACAAGCATATTTTTTGTTTTTATACGCTCCACAGTACAAGTGGTAGAGAGAGAATATTAACTTTGTCATTCTGTGTGTAACGCTAAGAATGAATTATTTCAGACCCCATAATGTATATATTCTTGCATCAAGTCAAAATCTCAATCGATTTTCGTCAATCTCTTTGTCCGCTCACATCCGCAAAAATTAACAGAGCTCAATGAAAATTGGTAGAAAAAAGGCAGTTAATAGAAAAATTTTATAGCTTAAATTGTAACTAATTTTATGACTAATTAAGTATTTCTGTGTTATATACATTTGTGAGTATATGTGTGTCTATGGAACCTAACGTATTAACTTTACACGAATTTGTGGTGGAGGGTATTTAAGATTCGGCATAGCCGAATATAGCATTCTTACTTGTTTTTTATTTCATATGCAAGATTTTTTTCAGCTTAAACCCTTTATAAACAAACATCGATTCCTAAAAAAGGTCTTTATAAAAATTACAGTAAAATATGGTAACATATTCTAGAAATTACCTATAAATATTGGTAACATATAATGGAAACATTTAAATAAATGTCAGAACTTTAATAAAATTGGTCCATATTTTAGAACCTTTAAATTATTATTGATTTAAATAATTTAATTTTTCAAATTTCTGAAATTTTAAGAAATTTTGCCCATAACTTTTTCTGTTGTTACAATTTTGATGATAATTATACGATGATGAAGTATATATAACTGTATGTAATTGTTAAATTCTGTTTTAATAACTGTATATATTTTGTGTTCAAAAATTAAGAAAAAATGTTTTTACTAAATTTGAAGGTTATTTCAAATAACGGTCTTGTTTCAAATATCCAACAGACAGGTGGACATAGCTTTGATACAAGAATATACATACTTTATGGACTCTAAGATGTTTCCTTCTTTGCGTTGGACATATGAAATATATAAGAGATAAATGTTATAACACATAGTAAATATACTAAAACTATGATAAATCATTTATCGATCCTCGTAAAACTTGGATCATAGATTTCCTCTTAAGTTTATTCAAATTAAACCAAATATTTTTACAATGGAAACATTCAGTTGAAAGTGAGTCTTCTATGACCCTTCTTCTATTAATCAAAAGTTATTTGTAACATTTTGTAAACATCGTTTTTGTTTGGATTTTTTATGAGCTTAAAACCCCATTCCAGGAGGATTTTCGTATGGATATTATATACAATAAGTAACGGTCAAAACAAAATTCAATATGCTTCAACTTTAGACCAACATTTATTTTGATTTCAACCGAATGGATATTCATCGTTAATTCGACTAAGGAAGTACTTCTGAGTCGAAAGGAATATCTTATTCAAATGCGGCAATATTATAAGTGTAGTTGCCGTTAATAAGTGTGGCCAATTTAGTAATTCACATTGACTGAACTTTCCTAATGGAATCTAAGCATCGTAAAACATGTTCAGTCAGCAATACATAGAGAATTAAATCGGAATAAAAAAAATTTATGTAAAATTGTTAGACAACCTATTAATTAGATGACTTCGGCTGAATCAATCCATTCTTATGAAAACTTGTTAAATGGTATTGATACGTATTATTTTGGCTTTAAGTTCGAATACTCAAAGGAATCAGAGGAGAATGTTTGAATTTATTTTATATAATTTATTAATTGAAAGAAAAATTATAATATTTAATCTGATGCAAACTTGAACTTCAAATCTAATAAAAATAAATATTCTATAAACTAAATTTAAAACAAAAAAATTAAAAACAACAAAAAAGAAAATATATAAAAAAATTTGCTAATCGTTTGCAATCCTCAGGGGCAGTCTAAATACAACAACATCAACTGCAGTTCCAAAAAAAACAACAAAATTAAAAATAATCAAAATCAATTTTTATTGTTTTAATTACAATTCATTATTATCCGTGTGGTTTTTCAAAAGCCAAATAACTACAAAAACTTTCGATTGAATAATTATCACAAAAATAACAACAACAACCACGATTACAATAACAGTAATAGTAACAACAACAATAATATTATTATTATAAAAACATGATTATTCAATTTATAAATGAAATAACATTTATCCTCATATTCATAGACACACATACATGCATACACTTATACATACATACATACATACATACATACATACATACATACATACATACATACATACATACATAATTATAAAACAATTTAAAAGAGCGTATTACTTAGTGGGTTAAGACTGGCCGTATAATACACAACACCATGACAAAGAGATGAAAATATATGGACCGAATTCGATTTATTCGGAAATAGCTTCTCACATATAAGAGATTTATGCCTCTTGAGGTGATTTTCGTAGTTTATAATTAGTTAATATAAATGTTGAACCTATTTTTTTAGATTTCTGCGCTTTATAATGATTTTCGGAAGTAGTTCTGTATTTGAGCTGTATCAATTAACCGCCCTATGTTCTTGAAATTTGACATGTGAATGTTTACTAATACAGAATTTAGTTGCGACAATATTTTATTTTTTATCTTCATATCCATTTCTGAAAGCTTTCTGAGTCTTAAGTCCCATTTCGAGAAGGCATTTGTATGGGAGCAACCGAAAATATCAGTGTGAACATGACCTAATTTAGTAGATTCCGTACCAAATTTCTCAGAAAGTGATTCTGAGTAGATCGGTATTCTTCAAAGTGACAGTTGCACATTTTGTCTACATGTTGCAAACATCAATAGCCCAAACACTTTTGATGGTGTGTAAATACCCGAATTAATAACTCGACTGTATTAACAATAATACAATTTGTTTTAGTACTAAAAAGTGTGATAAACTTCAATAATATCGGTCGATATAAGGGGTTTTTTCGGCATCATCCCAGAAAAGGGTACAGCTAAGCTAACAGAAAACTTTAACATTAGTTTTTTTTATAAATCCGTCATCAAAATATGATGGATTTTATTTTTAGGGCTTCTTTGTTTCAGAAGATATCTGACTTACATTTTCGAAAATGTGGACCTTCAAAAAATTAGAATAATACTTGATTTCTAGGAATGATTTGGGGAAACTGCAATATAATTTACAAAATTCGAAGTTTGGAATTGATGAACATATAGTTTATGGTCAACATTTAGAGGGCCTTCACTAAGTCCAATTGAATTATTTAAACAATATTTGAATTTAAAAACTTTTACGCAAAGATATGTTTTATATATTGTTTGTTACGATCTCAATATTTTTACGATATATTCATTTAAGAGATTTTTGGTAGCAGGACCAGTCTTTAGTCAATTAATGTACGTCTTTCTGAAATTTATCTAACAGTAGTCTAAAATATGCTAAATATTATGAAATGTTATAATAATAATATTATATTTACTCTTTTTACTATCTGTAGGGTATTTATAGCTCCATCAAGATTCAACAAATTTTTGCAATTTTGTTTTTTTTTTTTTTTTTTTTTTGCAACAAACAAATAATTGTAAATATTTTCGTTATTCGTATTGCTGATGCTGCTACTGCTGCCAACGTTGTTGTTGCTTTTTTCTGTGATCGATTTAATTAAACAGTTTTTTTGTTTATTTTTGCGGGATGAAATAATATAACAATAACAACAACATCATCAGAAAAATGCTATATAAAACCACAAAAACCACATACACGTTCCAAATAGCTAAACAATCAAATTGTTATTACAAAATGACTAAATAAATGTTAGAGGGAACGATCGGAAACCGAATGATAGAATTTGGTGTTTTAA
The DNA here is from genome assembly GCA_004302925.2 of Cochliomyia hominivorax. Classification (NCBI taxonomy): domain Eukaryota; kingdom Metazoa; phylum Arthropoda; class Insecta; order Diptera; family Calliphoridae; genus Cochliomyia; species Cochliomyia hominivorax. The sequence goes on along the minus strand of PYHX02000495.1, from coordinate 70,915,370 downwards.
AGGTATGAAATCAATATGAATAATTTAATAACATTATGGAAATAGAATTATTCGTCACTCCGCTGACAAAAGTTCCTTTGCATATTTTTGGAATTTTTCATGGGAAGATAAAAAACAGTATCTTTTGAGTGTAATTTCGTCATTAGAACATATTTTTTCGATTTAGTAACGTTTTAATATGTGATTTGAAAATGGACAAAACTCGCAATGTGTTTTGGAAGAAATAAAGAAAACTTTTCATAGGCAATTTTGTTGTATTATTACATGCAAATTTATAAGTTTTGGAAAAAAGATATATGTCATGTTCCGACAAATTCTCAAATTCTTGTGAAATTTAAATCTGCTGAAAATCATATATCATATCACTATAAACGAAAAATAATTTTTAATATAATTAAAAATTAATTTGCAAATACAATAACAACATTTTTTCGAAAAACTTTACATAGGAACTTCTGTCAGCACAGAGACTTATTATATTCCAATTAAAATTAGAATATTGAAGGTTTGAAAATCAAAAGCCGGTAAAAGTGAGTGAACCAGTAAAAACTTGCACTGAATTTGAAGTGCATCCCCACGAGTCAGGAAATCAATATTTTTTGGCCCTTCGGAAGTGAATTCATATTTGGACCATTAATAAACTGATTAAAATTTGAAATCATTAAACATTTAGTTTTTTCTAAAACGAATAAATTCTTTAATATTTCTGTTAAAAATAGTCCACCGTTTAAAGGGGGATAAGTGCGACCAGAGAACTTTCATAATATTTTATCAGTTTATTTGTAGAATTTAAATATAAAAATACTTGTTCAAATATAATTTATTAGAAACCAAATCCTAACAATTTTATATAAAATTGTTTATTTTTTCAAACATTTTTCTAATACAAAGTTTTCTATTGTGAGTGTGTGTGAGTATAATTTAGATGAATTTCACAATTTTTCAGATTAAATAATGAAAATATTATAATTTGAAATTATTTTTAAAATTTCATTATCGTATTTGCAAACATTAACTGTCCAAATAATTTCAATTCATTACGATAATAATGTAATTAAAATAAGACAATTTAATATAAAATAATTAAGAATAGAATTCGGCATAGCGGAATTTGTAAAACCCTCCACCATATAAATATATGCACGTGGTTTTAACAAGGTCACAGTGCTTCCAAAACGCATTTTTGGAAATAATTTTCTATCATTGGAACTAATAATGAGAGAAATGAATATCCAAAGTTAGTCGCCTCGGGCAACACGATTGCAAACACTTTATTTCTAATGGGGAGGACCACATTACGCTCACAACCACATTAATTAACTCAATGAAATTTGGCCTGAGTATTTGTTATAGTCCTGAGAAATTTCCTATTTAGAACCAGCAAAATCGGTTCAGTATATTAAAAGATATCGGTATTTAAGTTGACCTCGAAATTCAAGAGAAGAACTTTTACAAAATTGTTAGTTATAAATCGACAAATTATAATGAAATTTTGCCATAATAATAAGCTGCCGTTTCAAAAATTATCAAAATCGGTTCAGAAGAAAAAAAGTTTTAAATAATTTTATGACTCATTTAGCATTACTTGATTTAAGAAAAACTTTTATATATTTTATACTTGTGTAAGTGTGTTTGCACAAACATAACGTTTTTATTTCACACGCATTTGTGGTGTAGACTATTGAAGATTCGACATGGCCGAATATAACATTCTCACTTGTTTTTGATTTTAAATTAAATTGTTCAGATTCGTATCTGTGTCAATCCGTATGTTACGCTTTTTAATGCATCATAAAAAAATTAAAACTCCAACAAAAATATTTAATGGAAATTAAGAAATTTTGTGAACTTCTTATTATTATGAATGATTTGATAAATAATATCTTTTATGGCGGCTCGTGTTAAAAGTTTTCGGCTTCAAATAAAGTTGTTTCAATGTTGCTCAAGTGGAACAAAGAGAAGAATGAAGCCATAAAAAATTATTTTTCGCTCGTAATCGTAGTTCGCTTCCAATGTTGAATTCTAACTGATTTGAAAAATTCAAATCCGACAAAACCACTCAAACACGGGTAGAAACGTGTCTTTAAACTGTATCAACTCCCTTTAATATAATTAAAAAGTATTTGCGTTTCATTGTAAATTCTTGGACTTAAATTCACATTAGGCCATTTTAATTTCTAAGATCTTGAAATCCGTTTTCTGTCGGGAATTATGTGTGTATGATTGAAAATAATAAATTAAAGTTTTACTGATGCTTGTGCGGTATAAACTAGATGATTCTCATAATAACAATAATGATCATTATAGCATTATTCTGTTGTTTGGGGACTGGATGGATGGTTAAACACATTGTTTTTTTTTTTTTGGTATGCCTATTTGACTCAATGACTGAGTTGCTGGTGGTACATTGAGAAGACTAGAGTTGTTATTGTTTACTCAGTGGTTTGGTGGTTGCAACATTTAACGGCAAAGTTTAACATACAAAAATATGTTGTCTACATTAAGAAATTCCACTGAAAAATACAATCAAATAACAAGATCAGAATGCAGGTAACGAAAAGAAAAAATTTAGTTCTAAAAATTAATTATGATAAAAGTATTTAGAGTCTTGTTCGGAATTAAAAAAAGTGTTTTCCTTTATTGGAAAATGCTAAAAATGTGTAATAAATAAATCAAATAATTTTTTTCCAATTTGGAAAGGATAATACAATTTCCAAAAGAATTGTTTTTTTAATAAGTTTGTGAAATTTGATCAGCTGCAAAATATATTTAATATCAGTACAATTATAGATCTAAGTCCAGACTCTCTCGAAATGGACACAGTTTCTCCAGTTAAGCGTTATAACTTAGGAAATTTGGGTCTTAATAAAGCCTGCAGAGGTGATGTGATAAGGGTGAAAAAAGCATTGTCCCGTTAAAAAATATATTTAATATCAGTACAATTATAGATCTAAGTCCAGACTCTCTCGAAATGGACACAGTTTCTCCAGATTTTATATTTAACGCATATGTTCTAAAAGCTCAAAGTCTGCATCATAACACAGAATATTGTTTTGATATTAGTAATATGTTTCTGATCATATGATAACTGTTTTTTCCACACCTTTTACAAATGTGGACTCTATACACCAAAACCCCAAAAAAAATTATTTTTTGAAATATTCTTCTCTTTTTTATGAATATAAGAAAAAATTTTGTGATAAATCAATACTTTTGGTCAATATTTAAAGTTTTGTAAGTTTAAAACCATAATCTGGGTTGGGGCTGTATGTGGAAGCTATGGCAAAATATGGACCGATATTGGTCAAATTAGTAATATATATTTGATATAATTAAAAATGATTGTGTCGAAATTTAATAGAATTGATCTAAAATTAAGATTTTTGTAAGCTCTCCGGAATAGCCCTTATATGGGAGCTAAATCAAAAAATGGACCCAGTAAAATCTAGTTCTTTAGACATAATGCAATCCAAACAAATATATGTGGTGAATTTCAAAAAATTATCTTCAAAATTGCGACTTATATGTATTTAAACCTATAACTTCTTCTCTTTTAATCATATTTCGACGATTATTTTTAACGATGTTGAAGGACAAAAAGCTATAGGGATAAATTCTATTTAATTCCCGTTACTTTTTGTGGAGAAATTAACAGAAGTTACTTATCGGAATTTTGAAGATGGCTAAGAGGTTTTGCTAATAGATTGATATAGCTGGTTTTAAATAGAAAACTGCTTATCATAACAATAAACAATGTGGCCATGTTTCATTTAAATCGGACGATTACTCTAGAGAATGTTTCCAACAGTTAGGCAGGCAGATGACTCAGATTTTCATTTATATAGATTATGGTGTCTTAGATGATTCCCTATTAGCGTTACACACGGAATGACTAAGTTAATATACCATCTGTGGTAGCAGAGGATATAAAAATATTTAAATGTCTTGCTGCGCAAACGCAACACGAGATTTTTTAGTGTTGCCACTAACTTGTGAAGAGAAACAGAGACCAAAGTTGTCTGACAATTGGAGTGATAAACTGTCTTTAAATTTCGACACTGTGTTAATGCGTGCGGAACAAGGTGAATGTTTAATTTTATTAAAATTTTAACAAAATTTATATATTTTTTTTTTTAATTTGAAAATATTTTAATCTCTGATTATTTTTTGTATTCGCTAATTTTATTTTCGGTTTTATTTTGTTAAACTTTCGTTATTTATTCTGTTTTATTTTTCAACACCAGAAAATATTTTATGTATTTAAAAACCCGTTAATTAAGGTCGTCGAGTTTTTTTTTTTTTTTTTTTTTTTATTATATTTTTTCTCATACATTATTTTGGACTTCTTTTCATTAAAATGTTTTGTTGATTTTAAGTTAAATTCATTTGACGTTTAGTTAGTTCAGTATAATATTACGATGGTCAGTCTGTCAGCCATTCAGTCCGTCAGTCACTCGGTTAGTTACCTGATTTTGGAAGTAGGCGCTAAATATAATATTTACAGATATTTTTATTTTCATTTTTGTCGTGGCTTCTTTCATTTTTCATGTTTTAATTTCATTTATTTCATTTACTTCTTCTTCCTCTTTTTCTTTTAACTCATCATACATTCGGTTCATTTCATTTTTTCATTATTTTATTTCTGTTGCTAAGGAAACTGATCATTTTCGTTGTTGTTTTTATATGTTTTGTATCATATTTTAGATTGTTCAGTTTGTTTGATTGTTGTTGTTGTTGTATAAAATTTTAAAGAAACAAATTCAACAACAACAAATTTAGGCCATTATAAATGTTTGTCCATAACACTCATGTTATTGTTGTTTTGTACTCGAACTATATGTTTTCTGGTGTTTTAAAGTCAATGTTGGCTTTATTCATTAATTTATTGTTGCAACTGTTGTTGCAACTGTTAATGTGAGAAAATTTCTTAGCAATTTTTGAAATCATTATTAATTGTAACGGTTTTATTTTATACACACAAACACTTGTAAAAGTACGATCAATGAAATATTACTATATAAAAAGTGTGATCGAAAAATTCTTAACATACATACACAAAAAACGAAACCATTAAACTTACAGTTTAAATATTTTTTATTTGATTAAAATTATAATTTAAGTTTATACAAAAATATTCTTATAGTTTTAATCACCTTTTTCGGAAGTGACCAAAAATAGAGCACGGAAATTGAAACGAGGTTGACGAAGGTTATATTCTGATAGTTTTTTTTCACTTCCTGGTCAAAAATTGTATGCTACTAAAACTCAAGCGAATTCGAAGCAAATTTAAGGACCAAAAAGCAATCAAAATTTCGAAAAAAATTTGGTGTGGCTTGTAATATACAGTTGCAGGGTCAAGGGACCCCGAACTGTATATTACTGACAAAATTAACATGAGGGAAAATATACAGAAAACTGCTTCCATTCATAGTGCTTTATAATGTGTCCACATATATGTTGTTTGATTTGACATCCTTTCCTGGAGTGGCACAACAACAATTATGTGGTTTTTGTACCAAGAGAAGCAAAGTCTCTTAACTGTCCAGAGTTAAGGCCAGTGGAAAGAGTGTGGTAGATTTTAAATAGAGATGGACTACCTGTTTTGCTGTTATTTTGTTATTCGTCTAAAAAATATACTTTATCGCAAAAATCATTAGTCTTATTTTTTTCTTTTGCGATATTTTTGTTTAGTTTTTTCTTCTATTTTATCGGTTTATTTTAATATTTTTATATTTTTGCAATTTGGGAGTATGATTTACCTAAATTATAGTTATTAATTATGACTATAAATATTTTTCCTTTAATCGACATTTCCTTTCAAGTCATTGTAAATGGGTGATATTTCTGCTCTATAATTATATATTTACCAATCTTACCGATAATAAGTGATTTTAAACACGTGGTAAAATTACGATTAACAATTTTTATATAAAATTTTTTAAATATTACAAAGTTCGTACATATTGGAAATTTCAATGAATTTTGTTTTTGATAACAAAAAGTGTTACAAGATCACCGAACCACCATAGTAAAGCCTCTTTCCAAAAGAGGATATTTCTTAGCTCCTGTAATCCATCAAAACTATCAGGTTATATTTAAAATTTTTACTAAATCGGCGATTAACTGTAAAATCCAGTTATTAATCTGTCGAGTTTTTTATTAAGGGAGATAAGAGAAAATTTGAAAAAAGGTAAAATTTGTTTTTTCTTATAAAATAAATAATTTTCAGATTTAATCTTTCTAAATGAAGTTTATAACACTTAAAATATTAACAATAATGAACAAAATTATAAAGTTAAATTCATTAATTTTAGATACTTATTTTGTGGTTATCAGAAAAAAAAGCGAAAACATCACAAAAATTATTCACCCACCACAAAAGTGCTGCAATCAAAAACTGAAAACCACCACAAATATGACGTCAATTTTAAATTGAGGGAACGATTTTAAAGATTTTTTTTATTTTTCCATTTTAATTTTTATTGTTTCCTTAAACAAAGATCAATCAATCAAACAGTGAACGATGAAAAGAATTAAGCAATATTTTGAAATAATAAATAAGAAAAATTATGAAAAAAATCACTAAATTGCATCTTTTCATCTTTAAGAGCACCATAAACTACGATTATTATTTCAAGTCTAAATAGAGATTAGAGAGAAATCAAGACGAATAAAAACAAAGAAAGAAAGAAAAAAAATTATAAAGAAAATAAACTAAAATTTTAAACTTTAATATTTTGAGTAGATCAGCAGTTAAGTATTCGAGTAGTTTGACTACAATCATTTCTGTTGGATGTTGCACAGTATTTTTTGAATTTATTTTCTTAACTATTTCCTACTGCCAAATATACAATGCAACACAACAAAACCAACAGCAACAATTATCTCAAACTATTCATATTAGAGTTACACTCGAAAATTTTGTTGGATGAGATATATTTTTTAAAAAGATCGCCTCTTGCATATAGAAAACTATAGTGAAATGAAATTCCCTATAAATATTAATACCGTGCAAAGGATTTTAAAGGACGAATTTATTAAAAAAAATCAAAATATAATACTTTTAAGCCTAAAACCCATTTTTCGTGAAGGGACATTAATAGAAGTTGTAACTAAATATGGCCCCATAACTATGCAATTAAATACTTAAGTTAAGGACAGTTAAAATATTTAAAGTACCAAATTTCAATTAAAAAAGGTTCAAATATAAGAGTCTTATAAGTCCAAAGCAGTTTTCTTGGAAATAAGACCAATATAAACGGGAGCTTTTTCTGAATATGGATAAATATACATCAACGATTACGATTTTCTATAGTTGGTCTATAGTTAGGAAAATCGTTAAAATTTTCAACAAAATTATTCTTTACTTACGAGTTTTATAAGCTTTAAACCCTATTTAAACCTAAGCGTTCAAAGTGAATAGAGTTTATTTTTTGGACTGGGTGTGAATCCGTAGATAACTGAATTGGCTCTTTTCACCATGAAATACTAGATTGAGGTTTTCACCGCTGCCCGACTGAATGGGATTCCAATGGGATTACTTAACAATGCCAAACATTGTATTGTACTTGATATGTTGTAAATTATCTTGAAGCGAAACTATACGTTTGAGGACAAATAAGGTCGTTGTAGCTATGCACATGCCAGATGCTTGGCGGTCGACTCCGAAAACTACATTTGGCTGCCACCGAACCTCTTGTATCAGCAGGCTGACTTTAACTTTCCTTTTACGCTATTTGCTGGTTTCCTGTGGAATCGATTGGATCACGGTCATTCCAGTATTCTGGATAACTTCGCACTAGAGTTTGGATTAATCGGATATTTCGAATAAATTCGAAGGAATATTACATGGATTCACAGACGAAAGAACTGTGGATCAAATGAATAATACTAAGTATATTTTGAAATGAAGAGAGAATAATTTTCCGAACAAATTAAGAGCAACTTAAGACCAGTTCAGTATATTATCACTAAATATTCTGAATTAGTTTTTGGCATAGACTTCTACTTTTAGTCATAAATAATATTTCGTCATTAGAAATTGTTTTTGGTTATTTATGTCGTATGGCAAAATTCCATACTCCATTAAATATGAATAAAATTGATCATATTCACATCATTTGAAAGGTTTTGAATTATAGATTTTCCAAATACGAAATGAGACCGTAGTAATTATTATTGGACAAAATCGAAAGAAATGTAAAAACTGTGACATCTACTACCAGTTTATTCTGTCGGAATTTTAAATGTTTATCGCAACAGTATGATTCGTACATCTCGAGTTATCATCAGGTCTAACAATTGAACATATTCTCAAATTTCAAAGATACGAATTTGAATTAAGATGCAGTTTTCTTAGGTTTTGCAGTCCGCTGACCATTTCAGAAGTCGTGCTGCAAACGATTCCGGTAAATTTGCCCCCTAACTGAAACGTATATTTTATTGTTGCAAATCATCTAGTCACCGGACTTCCTCGACGATATTAGTGGAATACTGATCTTGATAGTCAATTAAAAAAAGGAACCAACACAGTTGCAATATTTTGAGTGTATTTCAGTAAATTTCGTTGCATTATTGTTGCCTTTTTTTTTGAAAATAAACAACAACCATAATATTGTTGCATAACTTTTTCAACTTTTTTTATAATTTTGGTTTTTTATTGAATGTTGCTTAAAAACACTTTTACTTCTTGAAACGTGCTGAAAGTATTTATTGTTTTATTATTCAATATTTATAAACACTGAAACAACAACAACAAATTCTGCAACATCATCATCAATATCAGAAACCGTGTTGCCATTAAAGCAAACGAAATATACAATTAAATGCAAGTTGCAACAATTATTAAAAATTTGCTTCTTTTCAAGTGGCACAAAAAAACTGAAGGAAACAAATAAAAATGTGTTTATTTTTATTTCTTTAAAGAAGAAGAAAAAATTATAAAATATTTAAATTAATTTATTACATTTGCAATACTCAACCAGTGTTTATGAAAATTAATTCCAAAACGATTAACGACCGAATTGTTATCAAATACCTCTAGTTCTCCTCCTCCCTTGGTTCGCTGCAGGGACTCAGTTAAAATGAAACCGATAATTGTAATGTTACCGATTTTTGGGTTGTATTTAAATATAAACGTAAAAGTCGTCATCGTCACTGCTGTAGGTTTTGTTTGATGCTGGTTAGCGGTTTAAACTTGGCTTCTGATTTCTATTCTTCGCGGTTTCATTTCTTATTTGCTGTTTTTTGACTTTTTTCTGTTCCTCTTTTGTAACACTTTTTATTGTTATTTGCAACCCACCTATTTGAGCAGCAACAGCAGTCAACAATTTTTGGCACTTTTACTTTTATTTCCATTAATTTAGTTTTGTGTTCGGTAAACAAGGTTATACGAAAATAATTTGAATAAACATCGAAAACAAGTTAAGAAAAAATAAAAAAGTTAAAAAATAATTTTTGCATTTACATACGATTCATTAATGAGTAATGATCGATGGAATGAATTATTTATTCATTAGGTGGCTACAAAATACTTTAAATATTTTATTTTAGTCGAATTCCTTTTGAAATATACAAGCATATGTACCCCTACCCAGCCTCATATAAAAACTACAGGACCGATAAATGTTTACTAATTAAAGTTACACAAATAATTGTGTCGGATTTTTGTGAATTATTTAAATTTACTACAAATTTGGTTACTTTCTTTAACAAACTTTAAAAGAGTTTTTTTTATCGGTATTTTGAGGTTGTCTCAGATATCGGTCTATAACATTTTTGTTATTGAACCGATAATGCCAGTTTTAATAATAAATAATCTGACCAAATATAATTAAATTCTGACAGTGAAAATGTTTCCAGCAGAAGTTAAATCGACTCAGACATTAATTTGTTTTAAGAATATAGTTAATATGATCGAAACACACGTTTTTAATCAAAACAGAAAAAATGAGTACTAAAATTATTTAATATTGTTATGTTATGGTATGAAACAGTCCTGGGAGAACTTTCTGCTTTGTTAAAAAATCTGTTTCAGATAAAAAAATGGCCAACATGATATGTCTAATTTCAAAAAAGATTGCAATTTTAAAAGAGCTCCCAACATATCCGGTAAGAAAATAGCCCAGTTAGCTCAGTGCTCGTTCTATTTAGTAAAATAAGTTAATCTAATACAAGGCGTGCAAGTCCTTGAGCTGTACAGTGACAATTATGTGGTATTTGCACCAAGAGAGGCAAAACTTCCCTGAGCTAAGGCCAGTGCAGAGATGTATCAGAGATGTAACAGGTCTTTTCAATTTTTGCAGTTTTATTTTGCTTAAGAACATCGATTCTAAACAATTAGAATTTTACTTCTGGCTCAACTCATAAAGATTTTACTTTTAAAAATTTAGACGTCGAAGTCAAGGGCGAAGTTTCGTCTAAAGAGGATGGACAGTAACAGAGACTCTCGACCCTACAAAATGGACCAACAAGTAACATTAAAACGAATCTGGAATTAATTCTTTCTCCGTGGTTTCTTATAGATGAGAATGCTGTTGTCATTGTGTCCCTTGAGATCAAAGTTATTTGGCTCACTTAAACACAATATGAATGAAAAAGCCCATCGTGCTATGCTAATAGCGGATCTATAATCAAGGACTGACTTATTGACGAAAGTCTATAATGTCAGAATAAATAATATTATGAAGAGAAGATATGTAAAGCCGAACAAAAGGGACGATTTCAGCGAATTTAGAAACCCAAAAAAGTGCGTACCACATAATTAGACCAGTTAATAAAGTTCTTATATGCAGGATCTACATGGAAATCTATTTGAGAACTCTATACATACACTTGATAGACCTTGATATCATATTACTGAATCAGTGTGGTTTCCGAAGGCAAAAATTTAAAAGAGTAATAGAGTCAGAAATAATTCTATAAATGTTGAACTATTAGAGATATCGGCATAAAGATGAATATGGTTTCAGTTAATTTTTTTCAGCTAATATTTTTAAATTGTTCCAGAGCATCAAGATCTACATCGGGATGAAATTGGATTACAACCTACGCGTTATTACTGGAAAAAACTATTACTGCAGCTAAACTAATTAAAATGTAGTCCAACAACTTCAAGATCCTAGAAAAAGTGGATACATACAACCAAAAGAAAATGAAACAAGTTAAATTCAAGAAGAAAACAAATTCAATATTGTTCAAAAATACAGAGCAAATTGAAGGTTGAGGAAATAATATGAAACTATGAATAAAGAATTAGTTCTTTATTCATAATTCGGCCTGTGATATTTTTATGTAGTGTTGGTCTGGTTTTTATGAGTATATTTTGGAATGAAGCAAATGTTGAGGTATAAGAATTTGTGAAATTTTAAATGAGATTTAGTTAAAAAAATTTAGTCGTCACTTTAGTTGCTCCCCCATGAATTACCAAACGTTTTTCAGATTCTGCTACTTTCGTTAAAATATATTTCTTTAAGACCCAATTAATATTTCTTCTAAAGACGTGTCATTTCTTCAAGACACAATTTGACATCTTGCAAGACATTTGACAATAGAGTCTTCTTCTTTTTCTCTGTCTCTATCTCAATCCAATGCATTCTCTCACGTATGTCTTGATTAATTATAAATATTTAGTCACTTACTAACTAAATAATTTGTAGTAAATTGTTCACTTATTTAGTACCAATTAAATGTGATCTCTTAGATTTTCTTTCTCTTCTCTTCTCTTCTCTTTTATTATGTATTTCTTCTTTAATTAAAAGTGGTATTAAATAATTACACAGAAGGTATTATTACGCTAAATAAGAGTAAAATACTTGAAGTTGGAACTTTTTGACATAATTTTTTTCTATTTTTTCTTACTTTTTTTCCTCATTTTATAACAAGTTTCTCTTTTCATTTTAATTCGTATAGAAAACTAAATACAAGTTAAATAAAAGAAAGAAGTAAGAAAAAATATAGTTTCTAAATTTATTTTCATTTACCCAGTTACGTCTAGTTAAAAAAGTCAGTCCCGTTCAACCAAAACGATTGCAATTCATTTCAACTACTTCGAAATGAACAGTCAGTCAGAGCGCGCGTGTAGCTCTCGATTTGTTCCTATGAAAAGTTTTTTGTTCAAATTTTAATGTCTGTCTATTTGTTTGTTCGTCCGTCCGTCCGTCCGTCTGACAGTTCGTTATTTGGTGGAATTTTTGTAAATAGTTGGAGGTTGAAAATTTTCTCTAAAATGAAGCTCCGAAACATTCAAAAGAAGAAGTTGAAACAAAGTAACCCAAATATTTGTTTCTGCTTCTGTCTACCACTCAACTTTATTCCATTGTCTTTCCGTCTGTCCGTCCATTCGTCTGTCTGATATTTTTCTGTTGCCTTTAAATTATTTTTTATTTCAATCTTTTTACATTTTTATTTTACAAATTGTCTACGGACGACCTTTAAGTAAAAAAATACTATTGCAACACTATTTTATGTCAGTTGGTATTTTTAAGTTTTTTCTTTTTTTATAAAAATATTTTATTTATTTTTATTGTAAAATTGTAAGTAAATTATAGTGTTTTCATTGTTGTTATTAAAGGGTTTTGGAAGTTTTTTTTCTGTTAAATTTAACGGGTTAATCCATACGATCAAGTTTAAATAATACTTATTCATTCATACATAAACTTAAAACAAAATAATCGATTTCAATTATAAAAATTCATCAAAATTTAAAAAATCTCACTAAGCAATTCACTAAAAAAAAAACTAAATAAGAATGTTACATATGACTTATATGAACTATACTATTATACGATCTATGATTAATTATGAGAACCTTCCGAAAAAAGATCAAGAATTGCAAAAAAAAACAAAAATCATTAACTGATAAATCAAATATATCAATTTGGAAGTAAATTAACTATCACTATTACATACGCTTACATCGGACTCAAAGTATCTAAAAGAAGAAAATATCTAAATCCAAAAGTTTATGACACCGATACTGCGAAAAAGAAAATAACACATCTAATGTCAAAACAATTCTGTTTTAACGGAATTACCGAATAATCTGAAATATCTTTACATTTTTGTTAGGTCTGGTAAGAGAATACAATCTCCAGAGGAACAGAAGTCTTGAAAGCTAACCAAAATCAGTAAAAACGGAATATTGCAGATTAATTGAGATTCAGTGAATGTGTCAATAGATGGAGGTAAGACTACCCTGGCTACGTAGAAATGAAGCCATTGTTTTGCGGTAATGTTCCAGATAACAACGATGATAAGATGACTAGTACGCTCAAGGAATCCATTTAAGAAATTTCACCTCTGTGGAATAGTAGAAATGTGTTAAGAAAAATATTTCAAAGCTAATAAGGACACAAATTCAAGTCGAGTCGCACATATCGCATCATTGCCAGACAAAATAAAAATGGATCAGTTCAATATTACATATCCAAAGAAAATTTTCGAAGAAAGCGTACTAAATAAACTGCTTGACGAGGACAATAACATAATCATGACATAATCGGAAAACGACAGGAATACAGAAGAATTTCTGGAATATCTGACATATAAATCTTTGGTAGCCAACTTTTTAGGTTTTGTACACCTGAGAATTGGGAAGAATCAAACAGGTTTTTTTCACCCTATCTGAAGTTGACATGATAACACATGAAGACCTTTGTCCAAGTACATCGAAGTGACATAGAGTTAAAAACCTATGGCTGTCAGCAGCACACTTTACTATTTGGCAAAAGAAATTTAGAAATCTTAGTTTTAATCACCCAAAAGATTTCAGATCATACCAATACAATCACTTATAAATTGCAAAGTGAAATAAGGGTTATGAATAATGAGTTCTTGTTAGTTACATACAAAACGATAGATCGATCATCGATAAACAAATCTACCAATTGAAGAATCAATGGAACGCTTAGTCAGCAGAACCCTTTTGTCATCAAAGGAATTCTAACTGCATGTGAGAAAAGATCTCGAGTATATTAATATCTAATCGAAATTAATCTATGACAGCTTTGAATTATATTCACGCCACAAAAACCGCAGATTCAATTTATAGAAAGAATATCAAACTTGGAGACCACCCACCTCCCATTACTGACGATGAACAAAATCTGACGCAATTTACGAAGTAGTAATGGCATAACTGAGTTTGGGTTGAAACAATAGGCTCATTGCATTTTGGTTTTGTATTGTCCTACATGTGATCAGGACCACATCAATAGAAAATATGAGAAGAAAACATCGAAATGAATGGTTACGTCATATCATAATCCCCATTACTCGTAATTCCCTAACATCTGATATGAATATATATATATATATATATATATATATATATATATATATATATATATATATATATATATATAATTAAATAAATATAATTAAATAAATATGGGATCAATAAATTATTCAATGAATTTTCAAAGAATACACATATACATATATAAAACTATTTTATTTACAATAATTTCTAGCTGGAACCAATTACAGATATATGAATAATATTTATTAGAAAAACAACACCAATGTTGGCAACAATAATCCAACTGGTACACTCTACGCTATCGCAAGTGGTAAAGAGGGTATATAAACTTTGTCATTCCGTGTGTAACGCTAAAAAGATATCATCTCAGAACCCATAATAAATATATATTCTTGCATCAAATCAAAATTTCACTCGATTTAGCTATATTCGTCTGTCTGAAGTTTTCTATTTGAAACCAGCAAAATCGGTTCATTATATTAAAATATATAGACCGATATCTGAGGCAGCCTCAGGAAATTTTGCCATAATATAAAGCTATATGTTAGAAAAAAAGTTATAGCAAAATGTATAACTATTTTGATGACTCATGAAGTGTTCACGTGTTATATTTCAGATTAACGTGTAAACATTTTGTAAGTCTGTAAGTGTATGTGTGAGTGTGTATGTACGAACATAATGTTTTTTCTTCATACGGATTTGTGGTATGCAAGGGTTTTGAAGATTCGACATAGCCGATTATAGTTCTTGCCTGTTTTACTTAAAAATTTCCATTTAACAGCAACATTGTTGTAGTTCATATTTATCGGATTGAATCATTTGTTTTTCATTAAATGAAAAATTAAAAGAAAAGAAAACAGAATTTTGAATACGAACAAACAAACAAACAAACAAACAAACAAAGAAATAAAAATGAAATAAAATAATAAAAATCATATAAATAACTGAACGTAATTGTTGTTGCCATTCGAATGGAATAAAAATAGAAATGCGTCCAATCGACCACTAAATGGTTGGACTGGTTGGCGGTACGAATGTCTCAAATTTCACTGATATTTGCTTCAAAAGGAGTGTGTAAAATGTACGAACAAAATGGAAAATATTTCAAAGATTTATTTTGGAATCTAAAAAAATAAACCATGAGAATAAATACATTCATTCTCAGTCATTTTCACTTTTTATCGAAATAAATTGTTCAGACCAAAAACTAAATGAATCTTTATGAAATGAAGTCAACACCTTATTCTTCTTCTATATTTTTCCCTTCGTCTTTGAACATTTAAAATTAATTAATTCGTTATTCCGAATTTCAGTAGTGAATATGAAATATGAAAAATAAACAAATTATTTTTAAATCATTTACTTATTTAAAAATAAAAATATTATTTTTAAATAAGTAAATATTTATTATATATACTGATATATATACTGGTGTACATATCTACAAATATACTTCTATACACGATTAATGAATATTTATGATTTTATTTATTTTTTCTAAATAATTCAAGAACGCATTAAAGTTTCAAATGGAAACTTGAAAATATTTTTAATTAACGAAGATTGATTTACACAAAATTCAGGTGTAAAAATAATAACGGAATTTACATATTACAATGTGTAAATTTTTTTCAAATACACTGAAAAAATAAAAAATAATTCAACTAAGGAATTACTTATATTAATTATTTTTTTATTTTATTTTGTTCCAATCACCAATATGATAATATTAATTAAATTAATTATTTTTTTAATTATTTAAATTAATTTTACTAATTTTTTAAATTAACTTTATTAATTCTTTAAATTAACTTTCATGATTATTTGAATTACTGTTAATTAGATTTTATAATTAGTTCAATAATAATTATTATTAAATAATAATAATAATAATAATAATAATAATAATAATAATAATAATAATAATAATAATAATGGTAGTAATTAATTATTTATTTTTAAATTCTATTGAAATTTTCAAATACACTTAATATATATTAATATATATATTCAACTTTGAAAAATAAATTATCTGACGAGAGTTCTTTATTGCAGGAAAAAAAGAACTTTAAACCTTAGAAAATCAAGAATATATGTATATGGGTTTCTGATATCATCATAGCGATACCAGTTGAATTCATTAAACAAACGGCCCGCCAGAGTTTAAATTAGAGATGCACCTTGGGATGGGCACGCAAATATAATAACGGCAAAGTTGCTTGATAGCACTTGGTTTTGTGTGGGATAATGCCTCTTACATAAATTCTAGAATGATTCCAGTAGAGTTGTGTATGAGCAAGATTAACAATACGAAAGTTAATCAAATACCTGATACGAAAGTTAATCAAATACCTGATTTTGGACAACAAAGGCAGCCAAATTACCGACCAAGTGGTCACGTCCCTTAAAAACACAGTTCTCATTTATCAAACCAGTTGAGTTTTAGAAACACATGAATTGTGTGTATTATTCTTAAAAATATGAAAAATAATAAAGAAATCTTTATAAATGCTTGAAGCTTTTACTTACCGAGCTATTCACAAAAAATTGCCTTCATTTAATTCAAAAATATTAAACTTTCAATTAAACGTTCGCCATCAAATATCGTATTAATTTTTTAAATATTCAATTGCATATTGATTGCCACATCTAGATTTTTTTACGATTTTTAGTAGCGTTTCTGCTAGAAACTTTTTAAACTATGTATGCTTTCAAACCTTCATTAGCTTTAACTTTTTATACAAAATAGACCGAGTACTGATCTAAACGTGCTGCTTTCCTACCGGATGTGTTGGGAACTCTTTTGAAAATGGTTTCTATTTGTTAACTTTAGAAATATCATGCAGACCATTCCTTCCATCTGAAACAGGTTTTTTACTATCAGAATATTTCTCTCGGTATCGTTTAATAGCATTGGAAGCTGGTCCCTTATTTTAATCATATTAAAAAATATATATAATATAATAACTTTTATATGTTACAAAGTTTACTTGATCAAAGAAAAAATCCAATAATGCTTTGATTAAATGTTTTAATGAATAACATGTTTTAAGTATTTTTCGATCTCACTCCTTACTTTTATTTATTTATTTTTACGATAATTAATAATATCTTCTTGGTTACTTTTTATTGAAAATTCATTGAATATTCAATAAATTTCTCAAATATTACATTAACTCTCTTTATCGCTCTTAAACTGGGAAACTAAGAGTTTCTTTCTGAAGTTTATCTCTTAAAATTAACAAAAGTCAGCACAAAATAATTTTATTTAAAAGTGACGTGTGTTGTTGTTGGAATTTTAATGTTTTTGTTTGTTTATTTATAAATTTTTGTTTATTATTATTGTTGTTATTTTTTGTATTTTGTTTGCAGTTTTTATAAGAAAACAGCAGATTCAATTATTTTAAATTTAAAAATAGAAACAAAAAATTGTACACAAATATTTTTGTTTTTAGATTTTATATGAGATTTTTAAATAAACATTAGTGTATGTGTGTGATTATATGTGTGTTTGTATTTGTATCTATTAAATATAAATTAAATATTTTTAGCGTTAAAGTATTTTATATTTTTGGAAATATTATAAATATTTTGTTTTTAATTTATTTTAATTAACTCTAATTATTGTAAGCAAATCATAATGAAAGATTTTAAAATTACTTTCAGTGTATAATAACAATATGAATGTATGTACGAATGTGTGTGCATGTGTGTTCTTATTGTTTACGCATAACATTTTCATTAATGTCAAATCATTGACATTAAATGTTGACATTTGTGGATGAGGGGGTGTAAACTTTACAAACGCTCCTACAAATACAGTTTTCCATTTAAGTGCATAAACTTGTAAATGTGGACATAAATTGAATTAATTTCAATTTTAAAGGTCATTTAAATAAATATTTATGGTGTTAATTATGACAACAACAGCAAGAGCAGTAACAGCAACAACAACAATATTAACAATAAAGTTTAACATTCCATTTATTTTATTGGCCACATCTGCCTCAAACCACAAAAAAAAACATACACACACAACAAATTTTAAAAAAGTTAATTGTCAATTATGAATGAGTTTAAATACAACAACAAAAACAAAAAACATACTAAACAACCTTGTTTTCTACATTCTTTTAGACCATTTTCTACAGCCCCATCAACCGTTTATTTATCGTTAATTATTTGTAATTTTTTTATGTTACAACGGAAACTTTATTTGAATGTTTTTTACACGCTTGTTACGGTTTTGTGATTCTTAAAATACTTCCCCCCTCTGAATAACGACCAGCAACAGCAGCAATAATAGTGACAAAAACAAAAACAAAATGTACGTTACAAATGCCACGTATTTTCCCTATAAACTGACCCTGACAATTTCTATGTTTAAAATCGTTTAAATTCAACAGCAAAAAATAAATTTAATCAAATTTAAACGGATTCACGTATTCGTGTCTTAATATGAATCAAACTATGAATAGTTAACTTTAATTACAATTACTTGCTTAATCTCTTACTTATTTAGGAATACTGTGCACAGTGTAGTTACTAGTTTTGTTAGAAATGGTCTAAAGAACTTTGTTTATAAAATGTATTATTGTTGTTGTTGTTGTTGTTGTTTGGCTATAAATTCATCGCTGTTTATTGCTGTAACACAAAATATTCTTTCATCTTTGTATGAACTAAACAGTGAGACAAAATTGAAAAATTTTGGATATAAATCAGAATTATATCGCACAATAAGATGAGGTACCTCGGAATAAGTCCCAACAACAAAAATTATATAAATTCCAATTTTTTCCATACAAACTGAGTTTTATTTAATCATCTAATAAAATCTTCTATGTTGGAAGCTATTTCATTGGCTTGACTTGGAATTAGGGTTTCTATTTTTTGTTCCCGGGAATTAATTAATATCATCCATTTTAGAAAAGTAAAGTTTTAGTAATTTTCTAATAAAAAAATAGTTAAATTGTAGTATTTAAGTAATAGCAATAGTAACATGAATCCTATTATCCTGTATTTTCGTTATTCTTGAAATATTTACGTCAAATCCAAAGTTATTTTAGCCTTATTTTTAAGAGTTATTTTAGCTTTCATTAAAAAAATTACGCTGAAAACCCGTTAATAGCAAATAGAAAATCTAACTGAAGGAAGAATAGAAGAGTAGTATGAACCATTTAAAATGATTCTCGTAAAAGATTGCAAAATAGTTGAAGAAAACATTGGACAAAAGCATTTCTGCTCGCACGCAAACTGGCCTTATATAACGATAAAAATTGAAAAGAATAGTTTTCACAAACGTGTATAAAACGACCATAAAAGATTTCTGGTAAAATTTATTTTTGTTTTTTAGAGGAATCAAAATATAACATTTTTGGCTCGGACGAAAATACTTTAGTATGGATAAAAAATCAAGGGCTTAATCCAAGTAACACTCTATTGGTATGAGGATGTATTTCGGCACAAGTTGTGGGCAATTTGGAATTTATTAAGAAAACAATATGATTTGTTCAAATATTCTTAAGAAAGGCTTCATACAAAGCGCCAAAAAATTTGGGATTTTAACCATATTTCCGCTAATATAAAGAAGAAGCTTAACTTTAATATGCCTCCACAAAATTAAACAAAAAATTTAACCTTAAAGGATATACTGCTAAATATTAGGTATGACATTCTAATTAACTAACGGTTTACAATTACATTTTAAGTGCAAAAATACAAAGCTACAAGAAAGGTTTCCATTTTAATTTGTCTTGTTGAAAACTTAAATATTTTTATTTTATTATAAATTTAAAATAAATCAATAAAATGTGTAGGGTTCCCATACTAATATTTTACACTGTATATAAAACACCATGAGGCTAAAAGTATTAAAACTGGACTTTGAAATCGAATAAATCGATTGCATTCGATACAGATTTCCTTTGATTTTTCGACACAATTTTAAAACACTTTGGAACCCAACAATTATTTCATGGGCGCCAGAGTGTTAGTTCCATCTCTAATTGATTTAATGATTTTTAGTATTTCATGTATAACTGGAAAGGCCTCATCAAGCAATACTGTTTTCAAAAATTAACTCAACTCTTGTCCTTGTCAACATTTTCTGTATGTATAGCCAAACATCATAATACTTGGATTATAATGCCGACCCACTGCGAATTTCTTAACGATTAATATTAGTGATTTTTTCAACTGACCAAAATATTTTTTGTTATGTTTCTAAAAATAAAAAACAATAAAATTTTTAAACTTCTTTCACTTACAAACAAAACATGTGAGTGAGTAAATCACGGTATTTAAACATAAAATATTAGATAAGATTTTTCTTTGGTACAAAGAATTTTTATTTTTAATATTTCATAAAATATTTTGAAATTAATAGATGTTCAATTATTTAAGAAGCTGATTTACTGAGATGAAGTGATATGGAATTTATCTCTCGCGATCAGAGCTTCAAGACCCGATGTATGATTTTCTTTTCCAACATTTTATTTTTTCATATGTAAATTGTCACTAAACTTGATAACAAATGAAGACGTTGTCACATGGCCCATTAGCTCAGTTGGTTAGAGCGTCGTGCTAATAACGCGAAGGTCGCGGGTTCGATCCCCCCATGGGCCAATGTTTTTTCCTATTTACACAAATTGATTAATTCTTTTCAATATATTATTTCCAACGTATCTAACATACCCTACAAATGTCATAGAAAAAACCACTTTAAACCTCAACAAACATAAATTCACAATGTCAAATGAAAAATATCTCGAAATCTACTGAACAAATAAATTTTTATAGAATTATTGAAAAATTTATTATAATATTTGTTTTTTTGTTGTTATATAATTTAAAATCATAAAAAAAAGAAATTAATATTCTAGCAGAACGATCAAGACATTGGCCTTTCCCAACCCCGTATTTCGCCTTCTCCCCTAAATATTTTAAATCATTTAAATACTTAAATATTCCCTTATCACTGAGACATTTGGTGTTTTAAAAACACAAGCGAGTTGAAATAAATTTTCCAACAATAACAATTTTTAAGATACCGAGATACTAATGTGTGTTGTTGGTTGTTGAATACACTTATAAAAAATAGAAAGAATTATTACGAATGTGCGTAAAGTTTCAACACAAAAACAATTGTGTAAGTAACATATGAGACTTAAATAAGTATATGTATGTTTACATTATACACACGTATCTACAAACAGTCATATGTGTAAGTATGTGTACATGTAAAAATATTATATCTTGTAGATGATTATTCGAATGGATGTGTAAATATGTTTGTGGCAGTTGAGAAATGTGGCACTTTAGATGGTAAAAATGTTTATGTCAATAAAACACTCTCGCTTGTTTTTTATTATTACTTTTGTTTTTGTAATTGCTGTCACTCTAAGCTGTTGTTTTTGTTATTGTTTTCAATTAAAATATTTCTTTAACGTTTACGACCAGATTCAGGTTTTCTATATTTCTATTCCATTTGTTACTGTACGTTTCATTTTAAGAAACTGAACTAATCTAAAGATATTAAATTGACTTTGTCACCCTTGACTTGGCGGAAAAGTATTGAATTTTTTTTTTTAATAGAATTGAAAATGTAAATTAAAGCGAGAATTTGAGATTTGAACGATTGAAGGAAACGAGTGTTCTTTATTCATTATTTTTTTATTAGATTTTAGAACTTTTGCTTCAAAGCAATTATGCGTTTGTCTTTGCCCAGAAAACTTTATTTATTTCATTCTCAATTCGATATTTATTTAGTTTTCAATTGTCGTTTGCCCGCACTTTTATTATCGTATAACTTTGTATATTATGTGACATGAACTTGAACTAGTAGGGAGTATTTTGTAACATAAAAATATATTGTATTCTATCTACTGTTTCAATGCACGGTGGGACAGATTTCAAAATTTATTAAAATAAATAAGAAAAATATAATCGATTAACAAGATTTATATAAACTTTTATATAAAAGTTGCAAAGGAGTTCATCATTTTAAATTTGTAAATGACAACCTCCTAAACATGTCCAGGAATATAACTAGAAAGATAACTGAGAGATGAAATTATCTTGCTTTGTTTTTTTTTTTTTTTAAATCACAATAATTATAGATTTGATACCAAGGAGATTCTATTCTACCCCACAGTGCCATTAATTGTATGGTTGAATACGTGCCGTTACTGTTGTATTACAGTTGTTATTTGTTTTATTCTTTTATTCTTCAGAGGGAGGGGGTCATTGATCTTAGTTTTTAGTTTCATTTGTTTTCCTGTTGTCTGTCTATATTTAATAAAATTAAATCAGTTTTTCCTTCTTATTATAGTGTTGTAAGTTCTGCTATAGGTAGTTAAAGCCTTTAATGAGTTACAGTCACTTTTTGTAGAAAACGTTTCCAAATCGACTTTCTGGAACGATTCTGTTAATTTAGAAGCGAGAAGTACAGTATGTAAACGAGCCAAAAAATGTTTATGAATTTAAACAAACTACATTTTGTATATAGAAATATATAAAAATACTCTTAAACTCAGAGATATTGAAGTCAAAATCAAATTTTAACTGATTTTTATTTTTGAATTTATACCCTCCACCACCTAAATCTAAAAACTAAATCGCTTTTTCTATGTCCGCCTGTAAAAAACATTCTCATGTCCAATAAAAAGAAGAATTCAAACAAAATCTATGATTCTTATAATCGTCTTCACTTTCTTATTTTATATCGGCAACAAACATTCAGTAGTAAAAGTTTATATTACCAACATCTAAGACAACCTCAAAATTCAGAAGAATATTCTTCTTAAATTTACAATTAAAAGTAATTAGATTCAGATTTCATTCATAAATACAACAGCATGTGTTTCATCACCATACCAAGTATCATAAAAATCGGATATGTAGAAAGCTAAAGGGTAAAATGTGAAAAAGTTTTGATACACTTCAAAATATTATGTGTCACAATTTTATAGACCAATTCTATTAAAATTTGATAAAATTACTTTTTTAACTGACCTGAATATATGTTACTTATTTCACGAATATCTGGCCATATCATTTCTGTCAAAATTTAGATAATCTTCTTCAATATATGTATAAATATCAATATAGAAAGTTTAAAAAATATGATATAAAAACTGCATTACAATGCAGTTTTTATGTAGAATCAGGGATTAAATACCAGTTAGTTAGATCTTCGAACAAATTGATTTTTTTTTAGTTTTTCATAAAAGATGGCAAGAGCATCGATTCATGACTGATCCAAAAGTTTCATTTTAAATTCTGGAATTATTTCGAAAATTTATGAATCTAATTACCAACACTATTTGCTCATTATGACGTTTTAAGATTAATATTAGAAAAATGTCTTTGAACAGATAAAAAATATTATGAACTTAAATGTGAGATTTTTATTAAATTTAAATTGATTACATTAACAATAACATTTATAATTATTATTCCTATTTGATTTGATTTATGTTTCTCAAGCATTTTAGAAACAACAACAACAACAAAAAACATTTTTTTTCGTTATTCTCAAATAAAAATCTTGATAATCCAGTTCACATTCCCTTTTATCTTTTGCTGTTAAAAGATATGAAAAAAATCTTTGTATATTTTTTATAGTTTTTGTAAATGTTATTATTTATAGATTTTATTTTACCCCCGAATTGTGTGACAAATTTCTTGTTCGATTCACAAACAAAAACTGATGAATTCTCATTTAGTCATATGATTGTCATACACACAAACACAGTTATACAGACACAGATACATTCTAACAACTGCAGATACTTTTTCTTTGTACCTCAAATTCTTATGAAAATATTTTTATAATTTCAGTGTTTTTCTTTTTATTTTTCCATTTTGTTTCTATCTTTATCAAAATATGTGAATTTCTTTTGTTTTCTTTTTGATTTTCTTGTTAAATATTCTTACACACATTTTTATTTAAGTCTTTATTCTTTATTCGGATGTGTTATGTGTTTTTTATAGATCTTTATTTCTGCCTTATTGAACGATTTGTAATGCTTTTTTTCTCCCTCATCGTACTTCTATTTTTATTATTATTTTTATATTATTATGTATTTTCCTTCCTTTATTTTTTTACTTCAGTTGATTTCGTTGTTGTTTTATACTCTTTTTTACTTAAATAGCAGATTTCTAGCTTTCTTTTTCATTCCGTCGTCATTCATTCATTACACCAGAAATTGAAGAAATTTCTTTCCATTTGCAGCCCAAAAAAAAAGAAAAGAAAATTATAGAAAAAGAAATGAAACGAAGCGCAAAGTTAAGACTAAAGATTGATGTAATTATGTCATTTTTATTTAATGTTGATTATCGTGAGAAGTGGAAGAAATACTTGAATAACATCTCCTTAACGATCGGTCTGTATCGTCGTCCGTCCGTCCGTCCTTCTGTCTATCCATCTAAATATGTTGATGTTTAAAGCCTGTTGCTGGGGCACAATGTTGCAGGAAGTAATAGTGGAGAAAAGTGGTGGAGATTAAATTTAATTGCATTTCACTTAAATATTTTAGACCAAAAACAAAAAGTTAAGATACTTATTCCACATCTCTTTGGTGGTATTGCACATTATTAAAATATTAAAGAAAATAGTTTGCAATTAAGGAAATCTGATCAAGTTTAACAAAAAAAAAAACATCTTAATGATTCATTATCATTTTAAGTTTTTAACAATTATGATATAAATACACTTAATGAGTCTTAATGCACTTTAATTTAGGATTTAAATTGTTTAGGTTTTAGCACAATAATATTTTGACTTTAATATTACTCATTTTTATTATTTTTTTCAATTAATAAATAAAAATACAGGGGCCTATATGGGCGCTAGGTAAAAAATGGCCACAATAGAATCTAGTTTTTTATATGTATTTTAAAGATTTGTGTGATTTTTTAAAGTAGGAATTATATGGGAGCTATAGAAAAACATTGGTAGGATTGGTAACTATCATATTTTATACGTTCGAAAGTGGGTTTGTACGAAAGCTACGCTCTATATGTATGTTACAAATATAACCCCAACACATATTGTAGTGAATCATGATACACTGATTCAAATATCAAAATTTTACATATAAATGTTATATCATTTGTCAAGAATATTATCTTTCCAAATAAAGTTCACGACGTAGCTTTAATTCATATATAAATTAGATTGAAATTCAATTAGTTTTCATTGTTAGTTTTATAATAGTGTTCTGTTTTATTCCTTCTAAAACGCCAGTTTTAAATATAGAAGACATCCAGGTCAAGTTTCGGTAAAATCGGTTCATTATTTCATTTTCACGGCCAACAGACAGACAGGTTAAATAGACTCAGTTTTCGGTTTGAAACAACATATATACTTATAATGTAATGTGGTCTTGATAATTACTTTTTCCAGTTGTAGTGATGGAAGGTCAAGTTATGTAGTAGTTCAATTTATTGAAAAATCGGCTGAAAATTATCGATACATATGAACATTTATAAATAAGTTTCAAAACATACTTAAAGAACAAAAAGGCTACTAGAAAAACTTCTGAGCAGGCAGAAGTGAAAGTCTTCAGAATAGTTAAAATAATCAGTTTATTTAATCGAAATACACAATAAATGAGCTGAAACTTCGGACTAGTTCTTCTACAGTAGGAAAACGTGCCATATAAGAAGCCTATGCTTTCATAAAAACCCATAAAATATAATTGACTGCAGGGTTCATTTTGATTTCTTAAACTTAATTTAGAGGTTAATCTGAATATAACTTTAATTATATTTAACTCATAACGAGTCATGTAAGAATATCAAAGAAGAAGCGCTACGTCAGAAATTGATACTTCTGAAGAATTCAAAACAGAAATAAAAAATATTAAAATTCCTTAGAGAATCTTTTTGTCATTAAATATAAAACGGAGATTAGATACTTCACGCTTCAAAAACAAACAAGGGCTGACGAACCGCCTAAAATTTGAGTGGGAAGCTACGCCAATATGATTTCTAACGAATCTATGTCAAAACAAAAGTACACTAGTTCCTAGGAAACAAAGGATATTATACGAAACATTAATGATGTAATTGATTTTGTCCATGCTCTGATCGCCGAAAATAATTCGTTGGCCTTTTGTGCACTTCTATCTATACTTCTCATGAGAATTATGTATGGTAGTATATCAACTTTTGCAGAATCTCAAATATGCTAATTCTGAACAGTGACATAGAAAGAGTTCCATCGTCTCGATGTCTTCTTCACATGCCCTTCATATGTGGTCAATTGTCATTCCGATGTGACTTAAGTGTGACTGTAGATCCAATTAAACAGTAAGAAAACCTCTACTTTTATTCAAAAATTTATTAAATTGTATATTTGATAAACGGGAAAGATCTGTAATTATCCCTTTAAAGTCTCTGAGCTCAAATTAAAAAATCTTTTTACACAAAGAAATCGTCAGTAAGTTGGACTTGAATTTGGTTTCCCCTTAAAAAGTTTTGATATTCACAAAAAGAAACCTAAAATGTTAATTTTAGTAGTAAATTCCTAAAATATATAAAAATGTAAATAAAAGTCGTTAGATTAAATTCAGATAATAAATAACTTTTGATTTCTATTAAAAATGTACATAATAGAGATTCCTAAATGTTGGCCCTGGGGATTCGAAAATGTATTAACATTTAAACTGAATAGAATTAATATCATTTGAATTTGAATGTACAATGAGGTCAATAAAACTATAAAAATAAAACAAACAAACTTACAAACATTTGTGTCAGTGTACACGTTTTATATTTAAATAATTTAACAATTTAATAATAAAATAAAAAAATAAAATAAATTTGTTTAACATTTGAACCCTTGATGAAACCATAGAAAAATGAATGCTGGTGAGAATCATCAATATAATACCCTACATCATATTGAATAAAAGTTATGTGAAATTAGAAATTAGCGATATTTATGGACACCATCTTTTCAGTTTTGGACTCCGTTTTATAACTCTTTAGAGTGTAAATAATACTACAAATTTTTAAAACATAAAATCAAACATAAGGCGACAGTTAAGCATGCGTAACTTAGTTACGGCATGAAAAATGTAGAATCAATGTAGAATCTCAATGATCTTCTCCTCCGACAGCTGAACAGTCACCTTACAGCATCTTGTCTCCAACATGGACTCCACTCAAATCGCATATTGCTTAAGTAAGCAGAGGCCTTCAAAAAGGATAATCCTTGTGGCACTTAATCTATCAAAAGATTTTGATACTGTCAGCCATAAAGTTGTCTTCCAGAATATACTGCAGTCTTTCCTGCCAACAACTTGAAGAGATGAATTATCTATTATCAAAGTGGCTGCCAGTCAGTTTTTGAACTTCAACGCAAGAAATTAAAACCCTGTAGATTAACGTTTCCATAAGGAATATATGTGATAACATATGCAGTCTGGTAAAGAGTTATTTCAGCGAAATCCACAATTTCTTCACCTGTACAAAATTGAAAACTTTTTTCAGCGAAATTAGAACCAACACTCTTCACTAAGAAGGAAAGAAGTAAATACAAATTGAGGCATCGTAGTTGATGATGTATAAATTCTGACTTTTAACCACTGAAAGATTTTGAGAGTTATCTCTCCAGCTCATGTCACTATATTTACGCAAAAAGTAGAAATAAAGTCCACAAAGCATCAGTCGACAACAACACATACTTTTCATTGAAAAGATTTTAATCCTCAAGTTTAACCGTTTTCATATATATCAATCAGTTGCGTAATAATTATATATCTGGTCTGAATACCCAACCTGAACTATTCAAATTAAGTTATTCTTCATAGATTTAAGGAATTAGGATATTGATTTGGATTATCGTAAATTTCGGTACGGTATTTCTTGGTTGTATAACTCCTAAATATATGAAATATTATCACAATTATACTTTTTTCCAGATTAATGCACTTTTAAGTAATTTCATTATTCATTTCAAGTTTCAGGAAGTTCGGTTTTTCTATATGTTACAAATATTTACTAAAACCTTAATACCCCAAACAATATAGTGATGTACTAAGCTCTGATTATTAGTTAGGATGTATGCGTGCCTTCAATAGATAGACTGATGGACATTCTTAGCTGAATCGGTTCATATTTTTAAATTGTGTTTAGATGATAAGTTGCAAACTGTTAAACAAACAAAATATACCTTCATTAACCATTTATGGTGGTGAAGGGCATCAAAACTATTTATTTTACTATAACTAAGTAAAAACAACCTTTCAATTCAATGTTCATAATTATACTTTGAACTCAGGCAAGAAAGAAAATAGCGAGTCTCAGAGCTGAATGGAGGGACAACATTAAACGGATGAATCTATGTACAAACTAGTAGATACAAATTTTAAATTGTATCTGCATAAATGTATCTTTAATATAATTCTTTAGAGAATAATTGTAAGTGTGTATGAATGTTTGTTAGTTTGTATGATGATTTATTAGATATTTTTGTTTGTATGTTTATCGTTGATAGTACAAGTATTTACAGTAAGTAACTTTAAGTATCTTCCCTTTTTATTATTTGAAATGTATTTTCATTTTTCCTTCCACATTTTATTTTCTATCATTATACCCTACACCACCAATGGTAGTGGAATTATTATGCAATTGTGCTGATGTTTGTAACATACAGAAAAAATGGTGTAGAACCCACCTTTAAGTATACCGTTTGACTCAGAATCATTTTCTGATGTCCGTCCGTCTGTCCGGCTGGCTGTCCATGTAAACGTTGTGAACATTGTATAGGTCACTATTTTTGAAATATCTCGATGAAATAAGTGATTTAACGAAATTTGGCAAAGGTAAGTCGCTTAATATACTAAAACGATGTGCCAAGATATATAAAACCCCTTCCAAATATCAGTTTTAAGGTCCAAATCTCATATATACGTTGATATTGTAATAAGAATTAGACAAATTAAGATAAATACCAATAATTTATGTGCAAAATTATACGAGTGTCGGTTCATAATTTCATTCCATTTAAGCCACCCCCCTCCCCCACAAAAAAAATAATTTAAGAACGTATAAATTAAACAAAAATCTTAGTGTCACAATAAGGTTCTACACACTTAATAATTAGTCAGAAAATCAAATTATACGAGGGTCGTTCATTAATTTCTTGTAACTATAATTTTTTACAGACGGTCTGGTGTAGGGTATTAGATAATCGGGCTTGACCGACTATACATTCTTACTTGTTTTTTTTTGTAAAGAGGAAGGCAAAACTATAAGTTGCATCATTGTATTTGTTTATGGATCTTGTGCATTTTTGTTGTATTTTCATTTGTAGGTTTTGTTGTAGTTGTTGTTTTGGGTAGGTGAAGCTTTTATATGTATCTGAGTTTTAGTTTCTGTAATTTTTAGTACCTTTAGAGTATAAAAATATGCCAAAGTACGAAAGTATCTTTTGTTAGTATAAGTTTACTGTTTTTCCTCTTTTTCTATTTAGTTTGTTAAAAAATAAGATTTTTTTTAATTTTAAAAATCTTCATTTCCATTACTGACTTTTACGGCATCTAGAAAATTATTTTATTTTATTTTTTATTTCATTTTACTTTTGCAATCATTTTTTATGTTTTTCAAGTTGTTTTTATTCGTTTTTCATTTTCTTTATTTTTTCATTTTCTTTTTTTTAATTTTTATTTTATTTTTCGTATTCAGTCGAGTTTAATGTTGAAACTCATGCATGGAGACGTGTTTAACTGCAAATTAAAAAAGTTGCCAAGTGCAGTAATTATATACAAAAACAACAACAACAACAAAATTGTATCTAGTTGCAATTCGCTTTTATTTATGTGTTAGTTCAGTCGTTCAGTCGTTCATTCATTTAGTCGTTAGTTTGATTTTTTAGTTTTTACTTAGTAAAATTTGAAATCGTTTTTTAAATACAGTATTTAAAAAAATTGGTGGCAAATAAAATTCAACAAATTAAAAAATTGTAAATTGTCAGGTTTTATTTGTTTTCTCGTTAATTTGTTGCAACGCAGATACGTAACGAGTAATTAAAGTTTTTAGTTTTAAATTAATTTGAAATACAAGTATGTAAATTAAATGTTAATTTTTAGTATAATAAATTATGGTTAAATTGTTTTAAGGAATGAGATAGAAAAATGCTTAACATACATATCTTACAGTTTTAGTTTTTTTTTATTTTTTTATAGTTTTAATTGCTTGCGAACGTTTTTATAGTGCTTTCACTTTGCTCCGTTTATGATCTGTCACTCTATTTAACACCTTTTTTGTGCTCTTCAATTTTCTTTTAAAAAGAACCCAATATCTCTACACTAGTCTTATGTATCTTTTGGTATAAATACCACATTATTGTTCCTTTACCACTCAAGAACTTGTTCTTGATGAAAGTTTCGGTATTTATAGAGTCCGTTGTAAGAAATGATTGGCTTCAATGGGAACTGGTTATGGAGCTTTTTGTAATGAGCTCAAAATAGAATCATGTTATCGACAAAGAACCAAGACAGACGTCATTGTTACAAATGTACAACAGTAATATAGATTCTTTATTACTAATTAGGCTGGTCGGTAACAGACTTATGTTATAAGTCTTTCCGGGTGCCTGGACATAAAAATATTTTAGGTATAGAAAAAAAGCGGACGAACTGGCGAAGAACGGGAAAAGGGATATAGTTCCACCCTTATCTGTCTACTGTACTGTTTTTACTAAGGTAACTTAATCAAAGAGAAAATCAAATAATACTTGTGTTAAAAGTTTTGAGGAAAAATGTGTGTTAAGAATTTATCGATCTCAGTCCTTATTTAAAATAATTAACAAATTTAACCGAAGATGGACGGATATTTATGAAATTAGTAACATCTATTCAAAGTAGTTAAAAAAATAATTGTTCTAAATTTTAATAGAAATGATGCATATTTTAGAGTTTTATAATCTTACAACTCTGTTCCGAAAAGTGGCTTATTATGGGAGCTAGATCAAATAAAGGACCTAGGACTCAATTAAACTCTTTTGTCAAATTTGAGACAAGTTTTTTCTGAGTTTTAAGGCTCATCTCATGTATCGGTCTATAACTTTTTTCTACTAATTTTAAATATCAATCTGAAGAGAACTATAACATATATTCCAGGAAAATTTCATTTCATTTAATAATGGCTGTAGAGTTTTCACCCATCTTACCGATGCCGAAATCTCGAAATTTCACGATTAGTCGCATAGTTAGTCACAAAGTCTTTTAGTTTCGTTGCTGTTAAAAGGTCACCTGCGACGTTTTCGTGTTTCAACAGTTGTTGATAACTTTGACTGCACTTATACATTAAGTGAATTAGGCTAGAATGCGATTAATTCCCAACTGTATCAGACCGATCTATGATCCTTGCCATCAGCTTATCGAATTCTTTATTTTCTTCGAGGTCGAAGTTTGATAATCCAGGGTCCAAACTCTCTTAACAATCTCCTTCTGGGATTCTTTAGGAGATTCAGATGAAGATGAATGAATCTTCGTCCTAGTAGGAAATGCTTCAGTCTCCATGAGGGAACTGTTGCAGCATTACCAACATTTCTGCATGTGCTTTCTTCCCTAACAACTTTTGTTTGCTAGTTTTTTTCGGATAGAGATAAACTACACTTCTTCCTTGCTGGAGGTGATAAAGGAGCCTTAAAGGTTTGTTTCCTCCCTTTTTTGTATTACCACCTTCACTCGTC
Organism: Cochliomyia hominivorax; assembly: GCA_004302925.2. Taxonomy (NCBI): domain Eukaryota; kingdom Metazoa; phylum Arthropoda; class Insecta; order Diptera; family Calliphoridae; genus Cochliomyia; species Cochliomyia hominivorax. Next base: position 70,883,403 of record PYHX02000495.1, on the reverse strand, counting down.
TTTGAATATCAATTTTTTTGACTTGTCAGCATTATTCGTCGAAAACCAAAAAATTATCCCCTATTTCCTCCGCACTGGCGTTGGGGGTAAATGAGCTATAGATTTTATGTATTTTGTATTTCTATAATAAATATTACAGGAAAACCATATGCAAATAATTTTATTGATGTACTATATGTACAAAAATTATTGTTCAATTAAACCTTTTGTACGTGTTTTAAAGATTTTATGATTTTTTGTGTTAAATTTTTCAGAATTTTTTACGAACAAGAAAAAAACATTCAAATAATTCTGATTTCTTATAAAAATTCCGAATCACCTTCGAAACGATTTGTATGAGTTGAAATACATCTTCGACAAAAAATTGGTTCGTTGTACAACCTTGTCTTTTATGTTTTGATAACAACAAAAACTAAAACCACAAAATTTTATTACAAAAATAATCGGAATAATGAAAAAATATAAATTTAAAAAAAAATTGCAAATAAATATTTATGTATTTTATGTGTGTATGTATTCAAAAAATACAACACTAATGCAGAAACTACAACAAACATTTTAATTGTAACAATAAATAATATCAAAAAGAATAACAACAAAAGTAAAATAAATAAAATTAAAAGTGAAAAGTAAAAAGTAAAAGGTAAATAAACGCGCAAGATCAAGGTAAATTTAATCGAAATGTAAAAATAAAAACAAATAAATTATTAATGACAATGACCGACTATATTATACCCTACATTTACTTTGTGATTTAGTTAGAATTTCAACACACTTTGCACTATGTGTTATAACTTCATGATGATTTAGTATTCAATAGATGATGTGGTTCCAAAACGCTTTTTTAAATTTTAAAGTTTTTGAAATTAGGTCTTGATGTTGGGTAGTGAATTGCCAAAGGTGGTAACCTCGGGAATGAAGATTATTTTAAAAATCGCCAAACTATCATTTATGCTTTGATTGAACAAATATTTTACATACATTTTGTCCTTATAGTTCTCTACAAAAATACGCTTACATGTTTGGATAACTGTAATAGTTTAAGAGATATTTAGACCAAAGTAACATTTTTACCCATTTTTGCACAGTTTTTTTTGGAGATTCTACAATATTGCCTGGGTTCTGTAAAACATTCCGTTAATAATTTTTGTGCACGAATTCTTCACTTGTGTCGAAAACATCGAAATTTCGTTAATTTTTAAATACTTTTCTTTGGTTTTTCGGGAAAAAATATGTCAAAACTTAAATTGTCAAAAAGATACCTTGATTATATACTCATATTTATGACCTTCTTATTCAAGCAATTTGTAAAAAGTGACTGGAATTTTGGATTTTACAACATTATTTTGTTAGTCCAACAATATGTAACAACTTTGTCCATATTATATTCCATTTTCATAATAAAATCTAATTATGTAAATATTATTATTTTTCAAGTAATTACCATTCCAAAGATGCTAAATACTTATATACTTTACACCACACTTTAAATAATTACTTAAACTTGGCCCTCTCCCCTGAATTTTGCACAAGACCCTTGTAATTATGTGTTACGGTATTCTATGAGAAATAAATTGAATGAAAAACAATTTCAACATGTCCATATTTGGTGAATGTGCGAAATTTCACTAAAATATGTTTAACGGTTAAAAAGTTCTGCAACATTATTTAAAGCCATATTGAAATTGCTATTCACTTATTATCTGAATACTGAAGCACAATCAATTGAAAAATACCAAGTGAAATTTTGTTTTTAAAAAATTCAATTGTTCCAAAGTTTCAGAACTATAAAGAAATCATTTTGGTTCCACTGTGCGGCTGCCAAAACAATGATCTCACTTCATAATATATTATGGAATATAAGATTTATAAGACTTCCGTTCAAAACAATTTTTTGATGACAAAATGTCTATATATATTCGCAATACATGAAATTTTTAAAAATGGATCCCAGAAATATTTATTTAGAGGGATACACGGCATTAAAGGGATACCACCCCCGTTGCCAATCTCAAAATTCTATGTTGTTAATACTTTTTTATTTTATTCATGTGCTATATTTTTTATAGCAGTATCAGAGATATGCGATATTAAAGATTTTGGTTCCCTCGTTCCCTATCCGAAATTTATTTTATTATAAAGTTTTCATCCAAGTCCAAATTTTAACTTCATGAATTTTCACCACAAGGGAGGTACTACACCCACGTGTCCGTACACAAATTTTGTAGTCTCAAATAGTGTGTTGATGAACTCATGATAAAATATATCATTTTCACTAGAGGCTTAAAACTGATATCAGTTCAATTACAAAGAAATTGTGTTTTTAAATTTTTGTAGCATTGCAACTGTTTACTTTACCTTAGCTTGCGGTGTTAAAGATATCTTGATGAAATTTGGAATACCATATTTCAATTTGTGATGATTGGTGCAATGTCCTCTTAAAAATGGGAGTAATAACTCAAAAATTTCAAATATTAAATGATTTTATCGAAATAAATCTTACAGCTTTCTAAAACTTTATCCCAAAATTCTGTCTTTTATTTCCTATACCAAATTATGGTTTTGCCTTAACCAGATATTGCTGTTACATAACCATATATTATTGTTGAACAACCGAATTGTGTTGGTTTATTACAACATATTGTTGTGGTGCGATAATCAAAATATGTTGCTACTTGATTTCGATTACTGCAAAATGCAGAAAGATCAATAAAGCAATAGGACAGACAACCTCAAAATTTAAACAAAGATTTTCACTTTTATTTTCGTAAATATTATTTGAAACATTTTATTGACAAGTGTGTGTGTATCATTCTAGTATAAAATAATTGAATTCTAAAAATTTTCGGTATTTGTCCAGTATCATTCTAATGAAGTTTTTGGCATCTGCGGATTGATTCCTAATAGAATTACAATCTGGGGAACAAAAATTAAAAAATTCTTATACAAACAGAAAAATATAAAATATTCACAAATTACCTGCAGGAAATCCGCAAATATTGATTGATTTTATACGTTTAGGGAATTTCCGGTTTTTCAATATTTCGATAAGAAAATCAAGTGTGATGTCATGACATTTTAAAGAAAGTTTTCCATTTAATTGTAATAAATCTAAAATAAAATCGGTAAAAGGTTCCATCAACTTACAATCGATATCGAGAAAGCGGAGTTTTGTTTCAAATGCTGCTGGATCTATCGCAACATCACATTCTTCCACATAAAATAGAGTTAACTCTCTTAAATGTTCATGCTTGAGAAGTTCTGTCAATTGGGATATTGAAATACGAATAACAAAAGTGATAACTAATTTTTGTAAATATCTCAAATCCAGAAAGTCCTCAATTTTAAGCTCTGAGTGTCCTATATAGAGAACTTTTAAATTGGGCATCGTAATTGGAAATTTGAAATCATAATAACCAACATTTCCTTTCTCCCAATAAAATTCCTTTAGATTTTTCAGATTTTGCTCATTAAACTTTAAAGATTCCACGACATTTTCATTTGAGTGTTCAATTAATGCAAATTTTTGTATTGAAGTTGCGATTGGAAAATATTCAAAATTTCCGTTATACACATTTTTGATGCCAGTAAAACTTCTTAAAGACATTTCTTCTAATATAGTTCTTAGATGTCTAAATGCTAAAATACAACTATCAAAGTATATTTCCTGTAATTTGGGCAATGCTACAAAATCTTTTATTATACAGTGGTAAAAACTTAAATACGTTAATTGTTGACAGGATTTTAGTAAAATATTGAAGAAATCCTTAGTTACTGCACTTCTAGTTAGCGAAAATCTGTGCAGATTTTCAAAATTTGACATAAACTGATTTTGAAATATTTGAAAAAGAACCGGATCTTCGAAAGGTCCAATTTCAAATACTTTGCAACTTTTTAAGTTACTCAGATCCAGATTGTTTTCCCCTCCAGAGATGTTAGAAGTTACCATGACATGTAAATTTAACTGCTGCAATTCCAAATTTTTTAAAATATTCTGAATATTTGAAAAAGTATGACAACCGAATACATAACAGTGATCTTTTACAATTAAATTTTTCAAATTCTTCATTGATTTTATAATTTGAATATCGATATCAACATCTAACAACAGATGCCCGCCATTTTTATTTAGGCATTTTAATAAAATCAGAGTTTCCAACAGTTTACAATTCTCAGCCAACAATTTGAAATCATTATTATCCAGAGATATCGAACAATAACTGATATAAGTAAGATTTTTAAAAATCGGTTGAAAAGGAATTATAACCGGAACATGTCTGGCTTTTGGTGATTCCGCTTTTATAATTAATTTCTTAATATTTTTAGCATTTAAATATAGGAATTTTTTACTTCATATCCAGTTAAAAATACAAAACTTTTTCGTATCACATTATACGTTTCCAGTTTAGGAAAACAATTATCCGTTGTAAATGTTTCAATATCGCTGGAAATTATAAAATTAGTTGAATTCTTTGAGATTTCCACTTGTTCGTATTTAGTTTTCCAAACGTAATCAATTATAATCATTCTCAAAGTTTTGGAAACTTCCAATAATTGTAATTGTTGTTCATAATTTAAGAATTTACAAATATTTGTGACCAATTCAATGTTTGAGAAACACTTATCAGCCGGCGTATCAAGAGACATTTTTTATTAACTTGCAAACGATTTGAAAATTCTCAATAAACTAAATCTAAATGTGAATTACATTCATGTTCTCCCACAACTTAAATGAGAGAAATTGAGTATCTCACTTAATGACAATCACTGTTGTCAATATAGCGATTTTTTCCAGTAAGTTTACCTGTAAGAAAGCTGTTAAAGGAGAAACTGTTAACGAAACCTTTCCGTTAACAAAAATCCATTAAAACCTCGTGCCGAAATAATAACGGCATAATACTTGATGACATTTCACATTTAGAAGCGACAAAACTTTAGGAGACGATCAATGCATAATCAAGTGAACGGTGAGCTAATGTGCTGTAGAGCGATGAAAGCATATTTAGTTTCTTTAGGTTTGATGGAATAAGTTTTGATTTAATGAATTTTAAATTCCATCGAAGCTAAAGTTTTTATCATTAGATTATGCATATAACGTCCCCTAAATTCCAGACGCTTCTATATTATCGAAATTTTTTTCGTTAGTCATGTAAATAAGGCATTTCCAACTTATAGCGAACTTTACTGTTTTATTATAAGTTGCAATTGATCATTACGGAAATTTTAGCTGTTTTTTTATAAAATTTTAGCGATATTTTTTTGAAAAAGTTGGCAACAACGATTGCATTATGAAAATATATTAAGAGGAACACAAAAAAAACTAGAATTAGTCATTCTTATTGTATTTTATTCGATTATTATTTTCATTGGAAATTTTAAGAGTTTAGTTTCTTTTAAAAACAAAATTTATCGTGTGTCTTATTTATATACACAGAGTTACTAAAGTATAAACACAAATTATGTGCAAATTAAATAAGGAATGAGATCGAAAAATGTTTATATGTTCATAAAAAGGAAAATACCAAACTTGCAGTTATAATTTCTTTATTTTACTGAAATATTTATTTCAATTTACAAAATTTTGAATCTTTTACGGGAACCCTTCCATTAACGTTTTTTCCGACAAGACAGTTCATCTCCTCTTAAAGTCTACCATACTTTTGGACATCTTTTTTGTGTTCTTCAATTATCTTTCAACAAGAGACCAATATTCCGAAAATGGCCTTAGATCCGAGATTTGTCTCTCTTTGTACAAATCCCACATTATTGTTTTTTGTTCCACTTTTCTTTTGTAAACATTCCTCAATATTTATAGAGCCCGTTGTAACAAATGATTGCTATACCAACAACTTTTTGAGAAATTTTGACTGAGAAATTTTGACTGATTTTGGGTAATTTTTTAATATTTCTTGCGAAAAATCTGCTAGAACAAATGTTTTATCATCCATTGTCAAGCAAAAATATTTTTTTAGAAAACTTGACTTCAAATTCCCAGCTCTGCTTTTGTCCTTAAAATTTTAGCAGCTTTAGCTTCAACATTTCGCACTAAACTAACCGGGCCATTTTCTTATCGGATGTGTTGAAAGTTGTTTTAAAAATGCTTTGTATCATTTTGGCTTTAGAAACATCATGTGGGCCAATCCTTCTACCTGAACCATGTTTAATAACATTGGAAACAGTGCTTGGCCAACTTTTTGTAGGAACAAAAATAGGCTTTGTTGGAAATATTTAATAATTTTAGTACGTATTTTTATGGTCACTCATTTTAATACGATTAAAAATACCCATAACTGACATGTTTTACAAAGGCAACTTAATCAAAAAATAAATCAAATTAAAGTTTTCTCAGTAATTAAACATCAAGAAAAAAATTTATTTCCATAATTTTTAACAACAATTTTGGCAATTCCCTTTTAACATGAGGAAGAAGAAATCACCTGAGACTTCATAAGCCGTCTGTAGCCTATTGGAAAAATTTTCACAATAATGAAACCAATTTATAGAAATTTGCCTAGATGTTTTTCTTTTGCTTTTAAAAAAGGGCTATATCGGTGCAATAGGAAAAAAGTTTAGACCATTATCTGAGAAACCTCTAATTTCAGGCAATATACAATTATATGTATTTCATTATGGTACCATAACTCATCAAAATTAGGCTATAGCTTTCACACAAGGCCGTTTTGCTAGTTATAGCTGTATGTCAAGGAGCTAGTGCATGGGCCTTCAAAATAGGCAATTCGTTTATGATTAAATACAATTTTAATTTTTAAATATTATTTTTCATGTTGCCAAAAATTACAAAACATTAAATTATAAAATAATTAAGCTCAAACATTTTTCGATACATTTCCAATATTAATCTAATAAAATCCATAGTATTTTTCGATTGATTCCTGATAGAAATACAATCTGAAAACAAAAGAAAAATAAAGAGAAACATATATCTAAGAATTGTTGAACCATTAAGTTACCTATAGGAAATCCGCAAATATTTATAGATTCAACTCGATCAGGATATTTTTCATTATTCAACATTTCATTAATAAAATCAATTGCAATATCTCGACATTTCAGAAATAATTTTCTATTTAATTGTAATAATTCTAATATGAAATCAGATATTGTTTCCATTAGTTTACAATCGATATCGAGAAAATGAAGTTTTGTTTCAAATCCCTTTAGATCCACATCAACTTTACATTCTTCCACATACCAAATAGTTAATTCTCTTAAATGTTCTTGCTGAAGAAGTTTTCTCAGTTGGGACACTCTTAAGCGACTAATCAGGGTTATAACTATTCTTTGTAAATATTTCAAATCAAGAAAATCTTCAATCTTCAGTTCTGGATTCCCAATATATAGAACTTTTAAGTTTGGCATTATAAATGGAAAATTAAATTTACACAGTTCTTCTCTTTTTTTCTCCCAATGAAATTTTCGCAAATTCCTTAGATTTTGTTCACTGATCTTTAATGTTTCAATAATATTTTCTCTGGAGATTTCAGTTAATACAAATATTTGAATCGAAGATCGAATTGTAAAATATTCTAAATTTCCAGTGTACAAAGTCATGATGGAAATGAAACTATTTAAATTCATTTCATGTAGTAAAGTTCGTAAATGTGAACATGACATTTCGCAACTTTCGAAATAAATTTCTTGTAAGTTGGGCAACGCTACGAAGTCTTCAAAGCAGCAATCGTAAAATCTTAAATGTATTAATTTACCACAAGATTTTAATAAGATATCGAAAAATTCTTTAGCAATAACACTCCTAAACAGCGATAACTTTTGTAGATTTTCACAATTTTGCAAATATAAATTTTGAAATTTTATGAAATCATTTGGTGCTTCAAATGATCCAATTTCAAGATCTTCGTAACTTTTTAAATTACACAAATTTAAATCGACCTCAATTTTGGAAATGTCTGGAGATATAATAACATCCAAAGCTAAATGTTTTAATGTCAATGTCTTCAAAATATTCTGAATATTTAAAAAAGTGTGAAAACTGTTTTGTGGACTGAAAATGTCGTAATGATCTTTTACAATCAGATTTTTCAAGTTCTTCACAGATTTTATAATTTGAAGATCGATATCAGCGTCAAGTAACAAATGTCTGCCTTTTTTGTTCAGACATTGTGATAAAATCAGAGTTTCCAACAGTTTGCAATTTTCAGCCAACAGTTTAAAATCCTCATTTTCCAATGACACCCAACAATAACTGATGTAAGTAAGATTTTTAAAATCCATCGAAAATGGAAATATTATTGGAATAAGTTTTTCCTTGGCTGATTCTGCTTTTATTAATAAATTCTTAATATTTTTAGCATTTAAATCCAAAAATTTATTTACTTCATTTCCTATCAAAAGTATGCACTTTTTTCGTATTATTTTATAGGTCTCCATTTTGGGAAAATAATTGTTCGACACGATGAAATCAATTTCGTTTGACATTATACAATTCATTCCAATCTTTGAGATTTCCACTTGTTCGTATTTAGTTTTCCAAACGTAATCAATTATAATCATTCTCAAAGTTTTGGAAACTTCAAATAATTTTGATTGTTGTTCATAATTTAAGAATTTACAAATATTTGTGACCAATTCAATGTTTGAGAAACACTTATCAGCCGGCGTATCAAGAGACATTTTTTATAAACTTGCAAACGATTTGAAAATTCTCAATAAACTAAATTTAAATGTGAATTGCATTCATACTCTCATACAACGTAAGAAAAAAATGTGAAAATTTGTAAGCCGGTCAAGCCCGACCATATTATATCCTACACCACATTGTTGATTGCAGATGACAGTTATGAAAAAATTATGAACGATTCTCGTCATTCATGTGGGTGCTAGAAGACATTCGTAAAATTTCACTCATAATTAGTATACAATTTATTTGTGACAAATTTCGTTAACTTTTAACCTTCTTTCGGGAGGAACATTTGTATGAGATCTATATGAAATTATAGACCCATAATTACCCATTTTAATAGGCATCGTTCTTAAGCCAAAATAATAACATATGTTTTCATGGAAAGTTAGCCATCCAGAGGGATAAGCGAATGGAAATTGTGAAATTTCGTACAAACATACAATAAGAAAAACATAAAATCCAAACAACTTATGATGGTGTAGGGTATTATAATGTGTGTCTAAATCGAAAATAAAAAACAATTTATTCTATTTGAATTTACATTATTTGTCATTCAAATTGGCACTAAATTCAATACATTTAAAATGATTTTTTTTTATTCTGCAACTTTTAAAATTTTGCAAATGTTAAATTTTGAAATTGCTAAATTTGACTAGAAGAAGACTAGAAATGTTTATGGTGCGTAAGCATTTTTGAGGCATTCAACAACATAAAATTATTATAATGTCTGTAGAAATCTATAAAGCAACAGATTTCACGAGTCAGACAGAGATCCCGTTCACACTAAGAGATTTGATTTCATTGAGTGAAGTTTCTTTTTGACAATGTTTATGATTTGACTTAAATATCGATCTATAAGTTTTTTCTTCCGAAATCTGTTTAAACTACAACAACAAAATAACAATAGATATTGAAAATTTACAGTTGTTAGGTCTGTATGGATCTTATGAGTAACGTGTCATAAATAATTGTATCTTTAATTTAAACGTAAACAATCAAGTATGTAATCAGTTCATTACTACAAACATACTTTCGTAGGTGTGTGTATTTATTAACTAATTTTATTTATTTATTTATAAATAATTTATTAGTTTCTGATTCGAGAGAGCGTGAATGAGTAAAAATGTATTAAATGCAGTTGTAGTATTTTGTTGTTTTGAAATACATTATTTTTATTGTATTTTGAAGTTTCAATTTCAATGTTGATTAAAAAATTGTTTAAATGTCCATGAACTTAAGAAATAAACTCAACAAAAATAAAAATAACCGAAAGTTATACGCAGAAAAAACAGAAATGCAAAACAAGCAAAATAAAACTAAAAACAAGTAAAAAGTTATATGCGGTCAAGACCGACTTTTTAATATTGTACACCACATTGTTGGTTATAAGTGTTGGTTACCAAAAATTAATGAACTGAAAGTGTAGAATATTTTAATGGTACAAATAATATTTATAAAAGGATTCTTCCTTTGGACGTTATATGGGTGCTGGAAGAAATTATGGACCAACCCACGTAAAATTTCGAGTTTTTTATATTTGTCTTGATTAAACAATTCTTCTTACAATAACAAGAAATGGACCGATCATCAAATAATTTGGCACATTCTTTGATAATGTCATAAGAATAATTTCTGCCAATTTTAATTTTGTGACCTTAAATGCCCATTTCGGGAGGAACTTTTGTATGGGGGCTCGGTGAAATAAAGGACCACTTTCAATAGGCATCGTCCTTGAGCCAAAACAATTATAAAGCAAAATTTGATTAAGATAAGATTAAGATAACTGCATTTTGTTCACAAGATTTACATGGGCAACCAGCCAGACGGTCGGACGGACATCGTTTAATCGATCGACATCGAGTAGTGGTAGCACAATTCTTTCTGCCCGTTAAAATTTAGCACAAACACAAAACACCTCAACCACACATGCTGGTGTAGGGTATAATAACGAATAAATAAATAAAAACAAATCCAAATAACAACAAACAAAAAGTTAATAAATTCATTAAAAAAAAACAAACAACAAATAACAAAATACAATAAAAACCGTAAATTAAAACGATCAACAATTTAGGCAAAAATATTTATAAATCAAAAACAAAATCTACTTGTAGTATAAAATATATATCAAAAATAATTAAAATCATTACAGATTAACTAATTTATCGCTTGAATTATAATAGAAAAGAATTTTCATAGCTCCCATACAAGACCAATTTCCGACAATCTCTTTACAGTTCATAAATCTAGTTGATATATATAAACAAATGTTGATGAAATTTTACAAAAGTCGGTATATAATTTCCCATAGCTCTATATATTAGAACTACGATCAACTTATTTGTTATACCCTCTCCCGCTAAAAATTATGAATGACGGAATATTTAGTTAGTCATTCTGTGTGGAACGCCAAAAAGGAATCATCTTACATTCCATATTAATTGTACCAATTGAAACCTTGTGTCGATTTATCCGTGTCCGTCTGTCTGTTTGTTAAAAACACATTAATTATCAAAATTTAATGAAAATAAGTTTTGTCTCCGCAATTTACTACTTAGGTCCGCTTGTGGAGCCGCTATGTGGTTTCAACCGCAAATGTCCAGAGGCTACACTTCTCTGCTATAATCATGTTAAATTTCATATGATTCTGTCTAAAGATAAAGACTTATTCCAAAAAATCTATTCTGCCCATTTTATATTCTCTTATAAAGTTGCAAAATGTTTGATTTAAGATAATAAAAATTATCGTCCAAGCGATAGTCTTAAAATTTCTCAACACATTCACAATTTATTAGAATATATAAAAAAGTAAGAAGCCACTTCTGGAAGTGACTCAGAAGCCACTTCTGGAAATGACTCAGAAGTCACTTCTGGAAGTCACTCAGAAGTCACTTCCGAGTGTGACTTACAAGAATCTTTAAAAAGACTTTTAAAAGAGTCTAAGATAACGCTTCTAAAAAGGTTCTAAGGCAATTACAGAAGTGCATTCTAAGTCACTTCTAAAAATCGCTTTTAGGTCACTTTTAGAAGTGTCTTCTATTCTATTTGTTACCCCCAAAATAAAATATTATATTATTTAATTAACAAATTTTATATACATAAAATACAAAAAATTGACATGAATTAAAAAAAAATATTTACAAATTCAATTTCTTCGAAATGTCGAAAACTTCACTGATTAAAATTGTATTATTAAGAACTTTAAATATTCAATATTTTATGATTAAATCACCTTAAAAATTCCACATTTTGTAAATGTGTGAACAATGCAAATTTTTCAATGGTTCCATGCCAAGTTCAACTTTAGTGCTTTTTGTTTAGTTTTAAAGTACTTGATTTCTCAAAAGATTGTTATAAAATTGACTTACGATTTCATATCCTTATCCAGTAATCCAAAGATATATGAACAATTTTCTTTTTAACCGGAGGGAGAATAATCTTATATTTGGATTTAAAATGTTTAAATTACAAACTTAATCACAGTCACAATTACATTGAAGACAATTAATTTTACACTCACAATAATAATTTTATTGATTGAAAAGGTAAAAAAGATTACTAAACTAAGCAAGTTCAAAATTGAAAAGTAAGAGCAGGCAGCCTCTCCTTTATATACTGGATGAAGATCAATAGGCAATAGAAATGTATTTTATTTTGTAAATCGTCTATAAACTTCTAAACAACATCTAGCAGATAATTCCTTTTATACTCGGAGAAGATCCAGTGGGAGTAGTAAAGTATTATGTTTCTGCAAATCATCTAAAATCGTCTAAACAACTCCTGGAGATCAATTTGCAATGTTAATAATTTTTTACTGTAATTCATGTAATGTCATCTAAAAATCTTCTGGAAGATGCTTCTTTACATAATCCGAGAAGATCAAGTAATACTAAATGTATTTTGTTTTTGTAAATTGTCTCCTATCGTCTGAACAACTTCTGGAAGATATTTACATATATACTTCAAGAAGATCAAGTGGAAATCGTAATGTATATTGTTTCTGTAGTTCCTGTAATATCAGCTGAACAATTTCTGGAAAACGCTTCTATATATTCTACATGAAGATCAAGTGGCAATTAGTTATGTTTTTTGTTATTGTAAATCTGTAAAATTCTTCCCACAATCTTCCAGAAGTGACTAAGAAGTGGCGTCCGCAACAATTCTAACTTTCAAATGTTTGTAGGGTAAAGTTTAATAAACATTTTAATAAAAGATGTACAAATTAGCCAACCAACAACAATATATATTAAAATAACAATAATTGTTGTAGTTGTTGTTGTTGCTTTATGTGGTAAAAAGTTTTGATTTACGTACATTTCAAGTTTGCATGAACGTGATTTTATTAACTTTTTGTTTTTGTTATTTTTCTACTTTTTGTGTTTTCTTTTTAGCTTTTGTATTGCAAAAGATAACGATAAAAGCAAATAAAAAAAAAACTAAAAAATATTAAAAGCTCTAGCGAAAAAGAGAGTCAAATAAAGAAAAAAATCAATAACGAACGAAAATTAAGATCACGAAAGAGAAAAAAGTATAAAAGAAACTCAACATTTAAAGTTCAAAAAAGTATCTGGAAAATAAAAGAATTCAAAGATTTTTTTATTAATTTAAACTCTTTGTTGTTGTTGCTTATTTATCCCATAATGAAACGCAAAAAAAATCAAACTCTAATATTTTCAAACGCTTCCATTAGAACAGATATTTTTGTTATATCGCTTAACGCTTATTAAGCATAACGACGATGTCTATGCGATAATTGCTGATACGCAGATGATCGTGCAAATTATTACATAATTTGTTTTTGTTTTTCATGTTGTATTTGTATCAAGTACACGCCCGCACTTCGTGTACTTATTTATTATTGTTGAATTGTAGAAAAAAGGTCGAAACAATAATGCGTAAATATGACCGACTCGCCTATATTTTGTTTGGTTTCAATTTTTTTAAGGCGCCATTAGATTTGAATGACCCATTTTATAAATTATTTATGATGATTGATTTGACTTATGATCGTTTTCAATTATAACGATTTGACTTGATAAATTCAACACAATCTCTGGAGAGCGAAAGTACAAAATTTAATGAGAATTAAAATCTTAAACTTATTTATCAGTTCATTTTAATTTGTCAGTTGCATCCAATATTATATCCAGTGTTGTCTCCCTTCATGAAATTTTTTTTTAATATTCATTGGTTCCAAAGTTACGGATTTATTTTTGAAAAAGTGTTTTGGGACCACTGTGAGTAGTTAAAAATAATCGTTTGAACTTTATCGAGACCGGATTTTGTGTTTTATACTGCCGCCAAGCCAACGTCAAAAACGTTGGTTTGTTACCCACTACACCACCCATACCTTACAATATCTTCATATTATGCAAATATGTCCATAATATAAGAGAAAGAGGGTATTTAAGATTCTGCACAACCGAATTTCTTGTTCTGCTTTCAATTCCACTAATTTACTCAAGACCCAATTCTGAAGGAATTTTAACTTAAAAGTATCAGAATTCCGTTTATTTTGTAAAATTTTATTTAGTTTTAGAAATGAAATGATGTCAAAAACTTGAATTTAAACAAAAAGTACTTTGGATATAACCGACATGTGTCTTTTTATATTCTCAAAAATTCAGCCAAGGACCAAACCTTCTACAACCACAAAATAATAAGTTACCTGAAAAGATTAAAATTTTTTAAATATATTTTCCTCGAAATGGAATTTTAGGTATTTTGGAATCAAGAAGTGAGAATCTGTTTCTTGTCCAGTATTAAGAACATTTTAAATTTAACTCTGAAAGAATACTCTTTATGAAGAATACTAAGGTTACTCTTCGTCGAATCGATGGACAGATTCATTGTTTCATTTAAGCGGATAAATTTTTAAAACCAAAATTATTTAAAATTATTTAAAATACAGAAAAATCAAAATATTAACATAAAAATTACTTTTCTTCTTCTTTTCGAATTGAACACCGTTCGAATATGTATAAAATTTCTTCAAAAATTCACTTTTTGGCACCACTGTAAAATGGTTGTCATTTTGATATCTAAATTGTTAAATTTTCATTTATGAAATTTTTAAATTTTATTCCATTTAGATAATTTTAACTTAAAGTTAATTAATTTCCAATTGCGGTTACTCAAATTATCCAAATAAATTTCTCCATTAATTTAAATTAATATTTATCATAATAAAAAATAAACTCTTATCATTTATAGAAAATAAACCTAAACAATTTTTGCGGTTTGGAATTTAAAACAAAATGTTTTTTTAATAACAATAAGTTTTCATTATTTTCAAGACAGTCAGTTTGTCTACTTCTTTATCAAATAATTAAATAAAATAAAATAAAAAACACAAGTAAGAGTGTTATATTCGGCTATGCCGAATCTTCAATACCCTCCATACACACACTCACACTTACAATAACAAATGTATTCAATATATAAAAAGGTTTCTTATATATAACACAGGAAAACTTAATGGGTCATAAAATGAACCAAATTTCATTGAACTCTGTTGTCTGATGTGCATGTGAGAGTGCCAACGATAGACAGACGGACATAGCTAAATCGACTCAGCTGTTGATTTGATGCAAGAATATATATACATTATGATGATTTCTTTTTAGCGTTACACACGGAGTGATAAAATTAATATACCCTCATCACTACTTGTGGTGCTGTTTTTCCCTCTGTTTTACAGTTTTGCTTATCATTTGTTGTCATTTTTAGTTTTGATTTTTAAACATTCGATATGATTTTTTTCTTTAGCTGATAACGTCTTATCAGTAGAACTTTATTTATTGTTTTAAAATTCATTATCTTCTCGTATTTTCTTCAAATAAATTTTAAAATAAATTAATTTTTAATAATTTTAAATAACTTTTTTAAAGGAGTGAGTGATTGAATGAATTTGATATATCAAAGTCAAGGAATGTCAAATAATTATTTCCGGATCTTATTAAAATGTTATTAAGTTTTTTAAAAGATCATTAGAAATAAAATAATTATGATATTTAATGGTAAATAAATTATTTTAATTCTATAAATTTTAGAAAAAAAACCCTCCAAATAAAATAATGTTCGAAATCTACCACAGATTGGCGAAATTATGGGCCCTGAATCCAAAGTATTTCGGCATATTATGAAAAAGAAAATTTACCACTTAAAGAGTGAATAGAAAGTAAAGTAAACGATTTCCAACGGAAAGTTAAAACGATTTAAGACTCTAACTTTTTTCCAATTTAATAAAAAATTAGTTAAATCGAATTTTAAGACTGTCGCTGTAAATATTTGAAAACTAAAATTGCTTATAATGAGGATGCCATTGGCCCATATCTTATCTGACTTAATTTTTTTTCTGGTAAATTATTTTCATTGAAAATAGGTTTGCACGTTTATATTTCAATAAAATTCAAACACATTTACATACATTATAATACATCAAAAGAAACACATCGACATTTATATAACAAAAGATTGGATTCGGTCCTCGTTTCACATTTCCCAACCATTTTGAGAACTCCTCATTTTGAGTGCTTCACCATAATTGTCCTAAAAATTTTAGAAATTGAATTATGTATGTTCATGCGAGTATCTTGGAAGCGACTTATAAAATCCAAAACTTATTTACTATCGCTCTTGCATAGGGAATGTACTCGTCATATGGGAGAAGCGTGGCCATTTCCTGTCTCTTATGGGAGTGTAATAAACATTTTCACTGGTTGCTCTAAAAATGGGTGGTGTCTCCATTAGAGAATTTAACATTCTATGTCTTTCAGACTTCCGAATGAATATTTTGTTTTCTGATATTACAGCCATTTGAAGAGTGGGGTTCTCAAGCCAGATGGTTTCTGAGGATTCTTAAAAGTTTATGTGATACTGATAGTGGACAGCACTATGTTATCTATATCTTTTATCTCCCTTTTTCATATATTAATTAGTCAATTCAACCTTCAACTTTACATTTCTACCTTCTCCTTCTCTTTACAGGTAACACAAAGGGTTTTTCACAACACAAATAAGCTAGATTTTGCTTCGATATCATCTTCTTGGACTCCAATTGGTCGTCACGCTGTCTTTATAAGAAGTTTGGACCATTACAGATTTTTTGAGTTTATAGCAAGATTGGACATAGAATCAAGGAACCTCTAAAACTAATTAACGAAATGCTAATAAAGCTAGCGAATGAAAAAAATTCCTACATTGTGATTTTCTTTACCGGAATTTAAAATACGAATATTTTCGGAATTGTGAAGTGAAAGTTAGAGTCAAGAGGAAATTTGTGGATTTTTAAACGAAAGAAATATTACACTTTTCGAAAAAAAAAAAAAACGTTTTGGGTCCACATTGCACTCATATGCCAATGAAGGTGTACATTTAGCTTAAACTCAGATAATATATAAAATATCTCTCAGAATGTTCTATTCTGTCTTAAGTTAAATTCATAAAATAAATCTTAAAATTTAGAAAAAATCTCTAAATTAATGTCACCATGAAAGTGTTTGTAATTTTTTATAATAACAAAATTCATTGGTATAACGAGAGGGGGAAAATAAGAACAAAAATCAAATAGAAAAACATTGTAAAAACAATTATTCATCTGTTCAATGATATCAACAATTGAACAACTGTGATTAACATTCAGAGTCACATCTAATATCACATCATACATCGTATATATGTACATACATTTATACATCTACAATATATACAAACATCTGTATCTTTCTCGATCCATTCAACCAGCCAACCATTCAGCCAACCATCTAATAAAACACATACAACCAACAACAAATCATGCATCTCACTTTGTACAATGGGATGAAAACTACAAACAAACAAACAAACAAAAAATAAGATACAAGTGAAAAACAAACCTCAAAATGTACAAATCACTCACAAAAAACATTTAATATAAAACTGTATTTATTCGAACAATTGTGATGAGATGGATACCCTCCTCTCAATTTATCTCTCACTGAAACGTGCTACATTTTTAACAATAACAATAACAACAATAAAAACAACAGATAATAATAATAAATAAAATAAAAACAATAAAAAAATAGAAGAATCATCATCATTTATCTAAAAATAGTGTTGATGATACATTTTATTTAGATTTTTATTTTTATATTTTGTTTTTGTATTTATTTATCAGTCTGTCCGTCTGTCTGTCACATGGTTTATATGCAAAGAAGAGTTCTTTAAATTACAATTACAGTGGATCTTAATAGAACTGCAGCTGTTTTTCTTTATAAGTAATTTAACGAATTTAACGAATTAAATGTAATTTAGAATTTTACGAAATTCGATTTGTATCAACGACTTTTTTCAAAGAGTTTATATGTTTCCAGAACATAGAAAAAGTATAAACTTTAAAGTTTCAAACTTCTACAAATGACTCTGTAGATCTTTAACGTTCAATCACCAATTAGCGATTTTATAGTTATTTAAGAAGTTCTTTTGGTACAGTTTCCTATTTCTCTTTTTTGTCTCAAATGTATAAAACTTGTGAGCCGTTCGTCGTCATTATGCAATCTACACTGGGTTACTTAAGTATACATATGACGTCCTTCATACGACTTTATTTCAACAAAATTATTATTTTTAAATTAATATGATAATAAAATTTGTCACAAATGTTTTGAAATGACAATCGTGAAGTTCGACAAATTTACTAAAGTATACATACGTGTACATTCTTTCATATATGAATGTCACGAAATTTATAAAAATCAATATTTTTTTCTTAAAGAATGTGAGTTTTTCCAAAACCGCTAAATTAAAGAATATAATTTTCTCCTTAATTTTCCGAAAATATAAAAAAATCGGGACCAAGAAAAAATTGTATGCCACACAGTTTTTGCTAAAAATTAAATCAAATTTCAACCAGTGATTGTCTTTTCATGAAATAATTTCCATAATTTCCAAAAAATTTGGAAAAAAATCCAAAAAAATATTTCATTTTTTTCTATATCTCTTCAACCAACATCGGGGTTAAAAAATTTCTATTTCCAAAATTTTTAAAACACATCAAGCAAAAAACAAATTAAAAAAAATTAGCTTGAGATTTGAGAAATTAAGACCAAAATTGGGCCGTTATGAAAATTATGAAAAGAAAGTTGAATTTGGGCAACTTTGGTTCACCCAAAATTTAAGTTTTTTAAACTTATTTTCCGTTACAGAAAAGCTTATAAACTAGTCTTTCATAAGAACCTAAAAATTTAACTACATTTTTTTTTTAAGTCGGAAGAAAATTGTCATTTCTCAAAATTCTAATTAAAAGGTTTATAATGATTCCATAATGAAATATTCACAAATTTACGTTTCAAAATTAGTTTGTAATAAAATAATGGATCGCACAAATTTGGACCCATTATTGCACAGAAACTTTGACAAAGATAAATCAAAAAGTCTAAAATGTTTAAATCGGTACTGGATTAATTTAAATATTTTTATGGCCTGAGCTCTCCGATTTTAGGACACTGTGCAGTTACCCCCGATAGTCTGTATTTTACTCTGTGAAATATCATTAATTTTGGATTAGGTGTTTTCGGAAGATACAGATTTATTTGAATTTCATTTCACACAATGTTCAGAAAACGTTTTCTTTAATGATTCAAATAATTGGAAAATAATTAAATAAGGTGGTAACATTTTTTCACTTTAAAATCGACTATTTCCTTCCTGACGACACATTTTTTCCCAGTTCTGAAATAATTTCTAACGTTAATGTATATGAAGCAAATCCGAGACATTAGGGAAGACCATTTCCCTGAAAGTCATATTGGAATTTAGTTAATTTTCAAATATTTTACATTAATTTTTTGAGGAGAAAAAAATGTCAAATCTAGAATCGCTATATAGTTACATTTATTAGCTACACTCTCAAGAAATCTATGATGGTCTAAACCTTTTATTACTGCAGTGTGAGCAATTTGCTGAAAAAGCGAATTTTTTAAACAAGATTTTCTAAAATTGGGAATATTTTTTTAGTCCTACATTAAGGCAATTTTGTCCATATTTCATTTGAATTTCAAAAAGAGATATCTTAGTTCTTATAGAATTAATTCAATGTCAAATATAACAAATTTATTTACAAGAGTGGACCGAAAATAAAGTATTTTTTATTTCTTTAAAATTTATACAATAATAATTTGTATGTATAATATTATTTTTCAAGTAATTGCCGTTCCAACGATATTAAATACTTATATTAAAATTGTACATCGCCCTTCAAAAATTACTTAAAACTTGTTCCCCTTCCCAGAAAATTTGCACATTTTCCATGGATAATGTGATGCAGTATTCTATGTAATAAATGAGAACTATTTCCATATGTATTTAAATAATGTTGCATAAATTTGTAACAGTTAAACATATTTTAGTGGAATTTCGCACAGTTATTTTTAAGGTATTGAAAGAGCATCTTTCGAAAAATTTAATTTTAATTTTTAAAAAAGAGTTTTATTTCTTTATCGTTTTTTGAAAAAGAGTTTAATTCTAAAAAAATATTAAAATCAAAAACGATAAAAATCAAAAAGATCAAAATCCAAAAAAAGAATTTTGAAATGTTTACAATCTTTGTATGATTATACAAACACACACACATATTAAGATATATTTATTTTATTGTGTCAAGCAATTTTTTTTGTGTGCTTGTGTATGTACCAGATCATTTAAAAATAGAGATTTTGCAACGAGTTTTTCCATACTCTGGTTTCAATATTTGAAAATAAGCGAAAAAGTTCGAAAATCTGCTATTTATATTGCTATGAATATATGAATTAATTATTCTTCGTGCATTCCATCTTTTGAAAGGACCCGACAGAAGATATTGTATATTCTGATCTATATTTTCTGTAGTGTCCACAACTTTCGTAATTTTTGTAGATCAGAAAATAATTTTCACAAATTTCAGCGATTTCGAATAACCGCTGGGAATTAATTATTCATCCATGGTGTGATAAATTGAATGTCTAACTCAATACACCCGCATTAGTTATGAGTAATGTTGGACTACAAAAAATGGTTTTCTCTACTTATTGTGGGCATATTGTAGTATTTCGAAAATTAATTGCTTTCGTGTTGTAATAAATATTTGAAAATAATACCGATTTTGTCGTGAACCGTAACATTTTAATTTCTTTTCTTATAAAAATAAATAAAACTAAAATTTAAAAAATCCTAAAATTAATTAAATATAAATAACAAAAACTATTATTTTTCACTTCGCATTGTATTTCTTAGATCGATTAATTTTGCAAAATAATTAATGTTGCAATATAAATTATTATTACAATTATTACAATAATACAAATTAAAAAAAAACAACAACAATTAAACTACAAAAACAATAGAAGTCATAGATTTATATTTAATTGGAATATTGTTTCAAATACACAGTGTTACAAAAGTATACGTACACTATAATTTTATGTTTCAATAGGAAGAGGATTGAGATCAAAATATTTCTAACACACACTCACACTAACTTTAACCCAAGTATAATTTGACTTTTTCATGATCATGTCACCTTTGTGAAACATGTCAGTTATTATGTTTAATATCAAACAATTGAACATATTGTAAATCTGATTAAGATAGGAGACCAGAAAAAAGTGCGTGCTAAAATTGCAGGTTTAAGAAATATAATGCTCAAGAAGGTCTTGACAGGAAAGCTGTTAAAATTTTGAGGTCTAAAATTGAGCACGGAAATTGAAGTCAAGTATTTTAAAGAAATATTCTTGCTAAATAATGGGTGACGAAATGTATGCTCTGGTATAGCTTTCGCAACTTTCTGGTCAAAAATTTAATGGTGCTGATGCTCGAAGGAATGTAGAAGAAAAATTTAGAAGTGGAATATATACAAAAAATTTCGAGCAAAGTGAGATTAAGCAATATAAACACGTAAATTGAAGGGTTTCCGAAAGTTAAAAATTTCATCACTAGTGAATAAAACTATGTATATGAAATTTTTTCGATCACACTCCTTATTGTAACTGGATAGAATTTCATGATAGTAAATTTTTGACTGAACCTTCAAAACACTGAAAGAAAAGACATATGAAATGACATAAAATAAAATTATATTAAAAAAGAAAATTTTGAAAAGGGCATCGTATGTGTACTGAAATTAACCCTGTGTAAATTGTAGCGATAAATGATTTGAATAATTTCATAAGAAAATATTGTTGAGCAACAAAGGTGGAAATAGTGACTAAGAAACAATTAAATATAGTTGTTGCTATTGATATTGACATTGAAATAATTTACTTATTTTATTGTTTGTGTAAATTCATTTTTAAATATTTTTATAATTTAAATAATTTTTACAAGTACAAGTACGCGAACATATTTATTATCTTCCCAAACGATAATTATCCCTTCAAACTGAATTCATTCGATTTCGATTTGGTTGAATGTTCAACTGACTATGAATTACAAATTTGTTTGTATGTACGTATGTAGGTATTTGTACATTTACAAATACACGTTAGTTAATTGCTGTTGTTGTTATTGTTATTGTTATTGTCGGTATGTTGCAACTGTTGCCAGTGAAATAAAACCTACACTTGAACGATGAAATAATGAAAAAAACATCTTCTCTATATAATTTTCACTAAACTTGAAGTGTGTAATATTACACTCACATGCAGTTAATATGAATTCACTCATTCATTCAGTCATCATTCATTCATTCAATCGCACATTCAACATTCATTTACTCTATTATTTATTTACTCATTCATTTCATTTCATTTCATTTTTCATATATATTCATTATTGAATAATATTATTAATTTTCTTTTTTATTGTTTTTATTATTATTATTGAACGAAAGTGTTAAAGATTTTATTAAAGATAAGATTATTACAAAACATTTAAGAATGTTTCAGTCTGTTGTAACGCATTTAAAATACTCTACATCCGTGACGTAAAAAAGAATCATGAACACATCGATTTTTGAATATATTCATATATTTGGAACCAAAAAATAAATAAGTGAGATCGAAAATTTCTAAACATACACAAATGTTAATCAAAATGAAACCACCAAATTTACAGTTTATTATATATAAAATATATATAAATATTATACAACTCCGTTTAAAATCTACCACACTTTTCTGCGTTCTTTTGTGCTCTTCAATTTTAATAAAAGCCCAATATCTGCTTTTGCCTCTTGGTATAAATTATTGTCCTTGTACCACTCAAGGGCTTCTTTACCATAGTGACAGGATGCCAAGTCAGACCAAAAATAAGTGGACATATATTGAAGTCTTATTAATAAAGCAGTGTTTTGTAAACATTCCTTGATGTAAATTTAATTTCGGTATTAATTTTTGTAACAAATGACTGGCTTCTATTGCCGCAACTGCATAGAACTTTTTGGGAAATTTTGACTGCTTTTGGGTTCTGAACTTTTCTTCAGCATTCCCTCGAGAAAAGTTGAATGTTTTAGAAAACCTGACTTCAATTTCCGTGCTCTGCCAAAAATTAAGAGATCATAATTTTTGGCAGCGACCGAGGACTGAGCAAACCGGACTGCTTTTTAATCGGATGTGTTGAAAAATATCTTGTAAATGCTTTATATTTTTGATTTTAGAAATATTATGTGGATTATTTCTTCTAGCTGATATTATAAACAGTTTAACAGACGATCTTAAAAGGCTTTTGTAAGACCAAGTTGGGTTATGTTGAAAATATTAAAAAATTTTAGTAAGCACTTTTTTGATCATTCATTTAAATTAGATTAACAATATATTAATTTGATTGACATTAAAGATAATAACTGTCATGTTCTACAAAGATAACTTGATCAAAAAAAAAAAAAAAACAATAAAATTATACTTGAGTTTAAAGTTATAATCAAAGCCATGTTTTAGCAGTTTTTCGATCTCACTCTTTATATACAAAATAACGTCTAAACTTAAACTTATTGAAAATATATAGGAGTAATTTAAAATCCCACATTATCTATTCTCACCCACACGGAACTATTTGTTCTAAGTACCATTTTTCCCATATTTTCTCTCAAGAGGCTTAGAACCTAAAAAAGGTTCCAATAACCATAAAAGTCAGTTAAGTAAATATAAATGAGTCTTCAATTCGAGGTGCAGATGTAACAAAGTTTAAGAAAAACTCAATATACCCATATTTACAATTACAAATAGTATAGAGTATAAAACTAAATAAATACCCGCATGACTAAGTGATTTAATACAAAGAAATCCATATTAATTTTTATAAATAAATTTATTATTTCACAAAATGATTTATAGAATAATCGATTTTCGAAAAATTGTGAAAACAAATCATATTAGATTTGTTGAAACTTTAAAGTTTAAAAGATTAAAAATCTGTTATCCAACAGTTGCACACAGAGGAGATGAGTGAAATCTAATAATTATTAAGCAAATATCATTTTAGTTAAAATTTATTTGTCATCAAGGTACTTAAAGGAAAACGTGGACTTGTGTATTAGAATGGAATCAATAGGTCATTTGAATTAAGTCAATTATGATAATAAGCCATATCTTTACATACGTTTAGTATATCGATTTTATCACAGCAAATTTATTCTATACATTACAAATAGTGGAAGCAATATTAACTCCTTTAGACAACAAATAATCATATGAATAGCAAGAGCAACAACAACAACAACAACAAAAGCAAAAATATACAGAATATATTGTCAACTTAAATTTACTGTCATAACAATTATCATAACAAGAATGACAATGAATATAGTGGATACACACATTCATACCATATTAACCATATTATAATTGAGATTTACATACAAACATATGTATGTGTGTTGATATATATGTAAATACTTGCGAGTACAAACTGACTAAATAACTAAACTGACAATCTAAAAATCACTTGTTTTAAATTAATTTACCCTGCAGTTCCACTAATGAAAATAGTGCCTTCGCACTTTTATATATTCTTTGTAAGCCAATCTGTCAGTTTGAAATTTAGCCATTTCTTAGGGACATCTCATTTTCTCTGCGAAAATGTTTGCTAACTTAATTCAGAGATATAAAAGTTCCACCCGTTTACAAGTTACAGACAAAACCTCTCACAAATTTTCTAGTAAACGAATTGAGAACTGAGAGCAGATAAATATAACAAAAATAGACTTGGAATGCAATATTTTACTTACAACGATTTCCCAAATTCGTATGCCATTAAATAGTAAACAAATCGCAATAAAGAAGCCAAAATATTGGATCGAAATCTTCATACCGAGTACAGTCAAAACAGGATGATCTAAAATGAAATTAAGAGCATATATTATTAAATAAAATCAAAATCTAATTCGATTTCGCCATGCACCCCTGTCTGTTGGAAACATTACCACGCCTAGACTTATTGTTAGAATATAATGAAATCGGACCAAAAAATTAAAGGCCATTAACTTGGACAATCACAAAGTTCAGACAAAAACTTTCTAAGGTTATTTTCCAAAAAGGCTGAATGTAAAAATATCTGAGCAAAATTTGCGTGTAATGAGTATATATCATCATTATAAGTACTGATCCATATTTGATTGCAGTTCCAAAATAAGAGCTTTCCCCAAAAAAAACTAATTACCAAAAATTATAAACTAAAAACCGAAAATTATAAATTATAAACTTTTCATTATATCGTTTTTGATGACTTTATGTGCGATGATAACGAATATATTGCACTCCATTGAAGTTAAAATAACTTTAAATTGGACGCTGCTTAAAAATAAATTTCATTGAATTCAAATAAGTTATTCTTGAGGTGATAAATGACTTAGATTTTGATTTATACTTGATGTGATATTTTCAGGAATAATCAGGGCTGGCAACTCTATAACATATGTATGCATACATTTACACTCTATAATCGATACATACTTTTCTGTGTAGTTTATTAAACAGTGTCTTCTTCTTCATTTTCCGAATAAGTATCATGTGTTGCATGTAGTTCTTTTATTACATTTTCTACAACTTTCAAAAGACATTAAACTTTACCAACAAAATATTTAACATTTTCATTTCATCGTTCTACACGTTCTGAATTTCTCATTTGAACTTCGGTACCTGTTTGTAGTTGAAGTTGTTATTGTTTGTGTTGTTGTTGTTTTGTTCTAACTCTTTTGAAGTGAATTTTCATTTCGAATATCGAATGTCAATAGAATCATTTACAGCAACAAATAACAATAGAAACATCCATAAGGTAAATACATATGTATGTGTATATACATGTATTAGAACAAAAGGAGGTAAAAATCAAATGAAAAGTAAAATATAATAGACATTTGAGATACTTGTAGTTAAAAGTATTAAAACAGAAAATACTGACATGTTATACAATTTTATTACATTTTGTTTTATGGATCCAAGGTTGACATGTTCTTTAAGGTGTTCTTAAGTTTATGTAGATAATTTAGTAAATAAGACATAAAATGGCTTAAAGAAAATCTTTGAATTAGAATTTAAAATGATTTTTCACTTTACATTTAAAAATTAAATAAATTAATAAACCATAATTCGGAATGCTGATATTTTAGATAAATTAAAAAAATGCAAATATTCGTGAAGCCCTGACCGTCTGACACCCACATTATAAGAATTGCCTGATTTTAAAACTCACAAGGCAAAAAGCGAAGAGGACGATAGTTGGAAAGAAGTGAATATTTTAGACATAAAAGGGAAATCCTCCAGAATAGGATTTCCCTCGATACTAATTATCGTAACAAGATACAATTTCTTAGTATATTATTTCATATTCAAAATAAATTTTGATATTGCCTCAGATATCTGTCTGTAAATTATTAGGCTTTAATTAGAAAATTGTTTGGGATAATAACAAACAATCTGGGCCAATTTCATTGAATTCGAACGCTTTTGTTATTTGATCAATATTTCGAATTTTCGATTGGTACTAGGCTAAAAGTACAAACAATATGGTCCAGTTTTATAGAATTAAATCAGGTCTGAGCGTTATATAAAGAAGACTTAGAAAAGTACGGACCGTTCTTAGTAAAATATGCTGTTTAAAAGGGTCTTGCATGTAAAACAAACGTAGAAACAAAAATTTCGTTTTTAAGGGGATACCACTCCCATGGTATCGCAAGATTCCAATCTCATATTACCAACAATATCGTCCCAATTGCAAAAAAAAAAAAAAATATAGTACAATATTTAAGACAACTTAGAATTATAGATGAAAAATTTATCTATATTTTTTATAAAGTTTATAAAGTTTGGAAACCCCTGTAATCCCCTAAGCTCAGAAACTTTTCATATTCATCCAAAACTAACAAGTTTGGTTCGCATCACTTTGTGTGACTAATTTCGGAAATATCAAAACAAAATTCATTGCAAGATGTATTTTTTTATTAGTTATCTTTAATTTGTTTAATATATATTTTAGAACAAATGTTTGATATTAAATATATTAAATGAAATCTGTGTTAATAAAATTGTTCATGAAATTTCTGCTATGACCCAAGAATTCTTTCATCATAAATAATTATTTTCATTAATAGAAATTCAACATAAAATATTCGCCTGAACAATTTCTACACTTGAAAAGAAATGATTTCTCACTTATAAATTAAGTTTCCCCTTTTTAACTAAACACCCACCCCCTCTCTCCATTAAATCAAACTTAAACTGTAAAGCAAATGACGCAAGTCTTAAGTCCGCAAATAATAACTTTGTAATTTGT
Organism: Cochliomyia hominivorax; assembly: GCA_004302925.2. Lineage (NCBI taxonomy): Eukaryota > Metazoa > Arthropoda > Insecta > Diptera > Calliphoridae > Cochliomyia > Cochliomyia hominivorax. Next base: position 70,856,018 of record PYHX02000495.1, on the reverse strand, counting down.
TTGACATTGTTTGTCTTTTAGTGAAATCTCTCTTTTATAATGATTTTTGTAAAAATCTTAAGACGCAAAATTAATTGAAATTTATCTGACAATTAATAAAAATATTCTCCATTTATTTAGACTCGTTCTTGTAAAACATCACAAAGTTGTAAGACATACATACATACATACATACATACATACATACATACATACATACATACATACATAATATTTGTATTGTATTTTCTTATGTTGGCATTTTATGTTGTTACAAAATGTGTCATAATCTGAGACCCTCATAAAAATAAGACTAAAAATGTTGGAAGAGAAAAAAAACACTCAACTCAATTCTATTGCTCAGATCTCACTCTCTAAGGAGTTAATTTAATGGTGACCCTTAATATTTAAACATGTTATAAGTGACACACTCTTCTTGCCGAAATTGTAACCACTGCAGCCAACCTCAAGCTCACCACCATTATATCTCTATACAGTCGGCGTCATTTTTCTGTTAATCCACAACAGATTTATATTCTGACTCAAGCAAGGAAAATATACATGCGTAAGAGCGAAATATTTTTACACTCGCATAAAATATTTTAAAGACAACATTTTTTATAGAAAACAGAAATGAATGTTTCGAAATAATCGGACTATAGACGCTTGGACTTTGAATTCAAGCAATATTCTACACAACAACAAAATAGGTTGTTGGTAGTGTGATAAGATTCATTGCGTTCAAACAATTTACCTCGACAAGGTTTATTGTAGGGAGAGAGTGAGCTTACAGAATTGTCCATTTTGTGTATCATGAAAAGACATTAAAAAATAGAACAAGCCTTTGATTAACTGACTAGACGGGAGATTAGTAAAGTAAATAGTGTTATCCCTTTTTAAACTCCTGAGTACTTTATATTTCGAAAAAAATTATTGACCTAACGCCATGCTAAGTGGCTTACCTGTTCATAAGTTCGTAGTATCGCCAAATCCTTTAAGGATTCGATATCATTATCATCTGAGAAATTTTAAATATAGTTATAGTTCATGCACTATAAAGCAGCGCTATTATTATTATAGTCTCTTATGAAAATGGGTCAAAATGTATTTCGTGAATTAAAAATTTTAACAGCGGATTAAATGTTTTTAAAATCTGGTTCACCTAAGTTGGTTCTAAGAAAAAGTATCGATAAAATTTTCCAAAAATTATTTGTTGAAATCTTTACTTTGAAATCAAAAGTTATTAAAGTCAAATGATTGCTTTAACTTTCCGAAGAATGAAGAAATCCGCTGTATTAGGATGATAATTTCCTGGTAAATCACTTGATGTTTATGGAGTCACTCTCAAACCAAATGTTGTCATTTATAACCTGATGGAATAACATACATCCATGTATGTCGTGCAATGTGGTAAATTACTGTAAACTAGCAGAATATCTAGAGTTGACCCCTAAATGACGGAATACAACAAAAGGTTTACTGGATACTTTGATTTAGCTATGTTTGAGACCATTATAGGAACAATTAAATGAACTTGCTCTTGCTCAGCTACATGAATATTTCAGACAATACAACTGTAACGACACTAATGCATCATTAAAAGTTTATAAAAATGTCTTCGTTCTAAAACCCTGAAATAAAGATTTTGTTGGATGCGATCTTTATTTGCTTAAACTTCCTAGACGTCTCTAATTTTCTAAGTTGTAATACTATTTGTCTTTGAAGTTTGCATTTATAAAAAACTTTTCCGTAGTTGTACGCACTCGGAACATTTTCTAAGTGTAATACCTTTTTTCTTTTTTCCATTCTACTAAAAACTTTTTCCCGAGTGTTAAGCACTCAGTGAACCCCTCACAACGCAAGTAAAAGCAATAATAACAAACCAGAATGTAAAGCCTTAAAGCCTGGAAAAACACTGAAGCAAAGAAAAAAATTATAAAAAGCTCAGCTAATTGGAATATGGAATGAAATGAAAATGTCTAAGGCAACTCACTGCACTGACAATTGAGGAATCACAAAAACACAAAAAAACGTAACCAAAATATTGGAAATGACATCAAACATTTTTTAATACAATAAAATTTTCGTTTATTGATTTCATCGTAAACACTTAAAGACGAAAATGGGATCAAATACCAGATCTAAGAAAATAGAATCGAGTCGGTGTTTTCCTATAGAACACTAATAATAGGGAACGTATATTTAATACAATTAAAAGAAAATATTTAACTAAATTTATTTATTTCCTGCGATAGAACGAAACTAATAAAAAAAGCACAATAAATAACAACAACCCTTAAAACATGAGAAGATGAAAAGAAGGGAAAACATTAAAAATCTTCTTTGTATCCAGATTGAAATTAACAACTGCAATCGATGCTTAAACAGCAGTTTGTACTCAATAAATTTGAGATTTAATGCAGCAACAACAAAAACAACAGCTGCTTTAAAGCGATTTTTTCACATTTTTTTTTATTTTATTTCCGCTTTAGTTTCTTTTACCCTCTATTTATCACTAGAGGTGAATGAGCTTGTCAATTTTTGTGTTAAAACTCTATAAACTCCATGAAGTTCATAGATTCATGGAACTCTTTCATTAGTTAACAGCTTTAGATTAATTTTATTATCCTTTCACAAGAGTTAAATATCTCTTCGTTGATCTTATCTGCGGCAGTGTGAAGGACAATACTCCAGTGGAAATATTCCCTTTATCATGTTATTTTAACGAAAATTTCATTCTGAGAAATAATGGAAGGGAATTTTGTTTTTTCACCCAAAAAGGGATTTTTTATACCGTCAACCACTTCAAGTGTTGACGAGGGTAAGTTAAGAAAGAGCCATTTAAGACCCCAGATTTGGCTTAAGTAGTTGTCTATGTCCTAAGAAGTGTCTTATTTATAAACGCGAAATCAGTTCAGTAGAAAAAGTTATTGACCGATATCTGTGACAAGCTCATAAAGCTGAAAATATTGACCAACGTTTATTACTAAACGGCTAAAACTAAAGCAATTTCTTCTCTATCTATTTCTGCATTATTTGATCAAATATTGATTGGAAATTAGGTAGTAGATAACCTAGCAATTTGAGGAATATTGGTTCGATATGTACGCTAGTACATTATGCTTAGGTTCTAAACTCCATCAATCTGTGATATATAATTATTTTGATTAGTTAAGGGACATCAATATCTACTACTCTTTCAATGTTAAAAATAGAGAGTACTTATGATTGGGACGACGCTTGTATTTTGTCCTTTTTTCAAATAACAAAATACTTTGGGGTGATTAAACTTCAATTTCCCAAAATCTCTTATGAATATCACGATGTGTTAATTTTTTCTATTTTAAGTTTTATATATAAAATTTGATAAGAATCTAAAAATAGCTAAACGAACCACAATAACTTTTATCAAACGATTATATTTTTCGAAAACAAATAAAATTAATAGTCGAGAAAAGCAGCAACAACAACAATGACGGAATAGTGTAAGTGTAAACAATCGTTTGAATTCACTGAAAAACATTGTTGAGTTTAAATAAACAACCACCGTGAACATCAAAATCTTCACCCTACAGTTTGTACACCAAAACCAGCCGCTGTTCTATATTCAAAGTAAATGCCATGTAAGAGTGTTTGAATGCAACAACATTCATTTATGTCAATAACAGCAGCAGTCGCCACTGTAGTAACTTAAGAGTCAGACACAAACAGCATCAGAATTTCTTCCCCCCCAGCAAAGATGCTTAAGAGGCTATCAAAAGTATGAATGTGTGGCTTTACAACTAAATGTGTGAGTGTGAAATAGGTATGTATGCATGTATGTCTGTCTGTTGAAAAGTAGAAATAAAAACTGTTCATACGTTTACAGTTAAAACGAATGCCGAACTTTAAAATAAAAAAAATAAAAACATAAACACACATACTTTATACGTGTATGTGTGTGTTTATATCAAATGTAATTGTAACAAACGATATACAATATTGTCAAACCATTAAAAGATACATTTATCCATCTATTCTTCAATCTCAGCCATTCATTCCTTCATACGTTCTATAAGTTGTATATGTTTTCATTTTGAGTCTAAGTAGTGGATGGATGGATGAATGAATTATTCGTATGTATGTATTACAATAAATACTTACGACAAACATACACTTAGCATACAAACGCCCTCCATATAATAAGAAAATACAAAATATATAAACATTCATACTCGTATGACTCCAACATTAACTCACAAATTGTGTATGAATGAATGAATGGATGAATGAATGACATAGTGACATGCGGATGTACGCATTTCAAAACGTGCCATCATTGTCTTCATCATCAACATCATAATCATCATCATTGACATCATTATTATTTTGTAGATTGAGTGGCTTATTGAAGGGAAAACATATGGAAATGTCCATTGACATGCTTCTTCTACTTCATCTTTACGTTCAGTTAGATTTGATGTAAATAATAATTCATATTAACTTCATAATATTTGTTATCCTTTTTACCAAATTTCTTCTTAGGAATTGTTTCCTTCTTGTATTTCGTTCACATTTAAAGTCATTTCACAAATTACAATTAAATAGCTGTTCAATATTTTGTTGTACTTCTGGCGTTTAATGGAAATCAATAAGTTTACTTTTAGTATCATATTAAATATACAAAATACAGTAACAACTCGATAATCTAGACAGTGTAAAATTAATATTAAATCGGATTATCGCAGCCTCAACATGTAGATCTTAATTGAATTCAATATTTTCTATATACCGAGAAATTTTATAGATATTGAAGTTGGTTCACATTCGAAAGAATTTTTAAATATAAACAAATTTTCACCAAATTGAAAGTGCTTTTCTACAGTATATTTAATCGGTTCAAACCACTTTTTAAATCTTTTAAACGATGACCGCCCGTCAGTTATCAAAATGCAGGTTAAAATTATACTGATGTAATGACGAAATTTGATATACAACATTGTGATTCGTAATAATTGGACCTGTTAAAATATTCTCATGGTTTAAGTCTTCAATAGAAACTATCCGTTTTATTTATACTCTGAATAATTGTGAGACGGTCAGGTAGGTTCGGTACGCAATTTTTCAGAAATATGCGATATTTCGCTTCTGGAGGAAATATTGAATGAAAATGTGTTCATTAAATTAAACCTCTAAATTCAAGTGAAAACTTTTTATAAAATTTAATATAACATTAAGCTTCATGTAATTCTTCAGCGTTATATAAGAAAAACTTTCAATAATTAAGTGTATATATGAATGTGTTGGAATGTTCCACTGAATATGTATAAAATAAAAATGCTTCACACAGATTGGACGCAGCCTGTTAGTACTTATAAACAATTTTTTCCAATTGTAGTTCTAATTTCTGAAATTTTATAATTTCTGCATATTTTTACTTTTATAGGAACTCTAAATATTAATGCTCTTCTATTCTTTTTTTCTATTTTTATCACCCAGCAAAGATCAATTTTTGACTTTAATGAATAATGAATGTTCGTTTAATGTATTGACATGGATGATTCTAATATCTGTTCGAAATTGTAAGTTTAAACTTCAGAAAAGTTCGTTTATATTTTGGTTTCTAAGGAAATCTTAACGAAAATGTGTATAACATAAACTCGATCTATGAGCAAATTTTTATGAAATTCCCCGCAGTAGCATTAGAGTTATAGGAAATTTCGGGACGCCTAATACTTTCTGTCCAATCCAAAAATTATATTGTTTTTCAGTAAACGCAATACCTGTGTTTATATAAATAAAATTAGACTTTTATTCAGAAACCTTATTGAAATATATCATATTTTGGAAGATGATTCAGATATCGATCTAAATCCATTTATTATCTATACTGATTTTCCTGACCTTAAACAGGCAAATTCTCACGACAATAACTAATCGTACCTAATTTCAATAGACTCTAACTGACACACGTTTTTCATTAAAACTTTTCGATCAGGTATTGTTCGCCTATTTTAATCAAGACTTCTTTTTAAACAAATTAATATATTGTTAAACACTCATTAAAATAAGTGACTAGAAAAAGTGCGTACTAAAGTTATTAAATATTTTGAATAAAAACCCAAACATTAAAGTCTGCAGTCAAATTGAAAACCTGATTCATGTAGAAGTTTGTCCACATGATGATTCTATATCCCAAAAAGAAAAGCTCCCAACATATCCCGTAGGAAAGTTAAAGCTAATGCAGGTTTAAAAACATACAAGACTAAAAAGTTCATGATATGAACGCTACTAAGAATTTAGGGGCCAAAACAGAAATCAGAAACTGACGTTAAGTTTTCTAAAAACATATTCTTGCTGCTAAATGGATGACGTATTGTATTGTATGTTCTAGAACATTTTTCGCAATATTTTTTATCCAAAAATTTACTGTTGCTGATGCTCGAAGAATGTTGAAGAAAAGTTTAAGTGCCAAAAACAGTAAAAAATCATAAGACTTAATGAAAAAAAGCCCTTAAGTGATACAAGAACAATAATGTGGTATTTGTGCCAGGAGACGCAAATCCTCCAAAATGCCCACTGCTAAGGCCAGTGAGGAATATTGGGCTCATGCTTAAAGAAAACTAAGGAGCAAGAGTTTTTATTAACATGAATGTTAATAATTTATCGATCTCTGACCTTTAAGCTTCTTGATTGTTTGATCCTCAAAATGAATTGCTAGAAAAGAAACAAATTTCTCAGACATTAAATAATTCTATTCTAAGGGGTTTGAACTATAATATCTATCAGATACTTACATTTCCTGTTATTTCACAAATTTAATTTTAAAAATCAGTTTAATACATTAACAATACTTTTATTATATAACAACAAAAACTTAAAAGTTATACTCATAAATTTGTTTTTGTACATTAATCCATCATTTAAAAAACATATTCAACATTTGAATCCAAAAAGAAAAAAAACATTTCCACGGAAATACTTTAATGTGATGATTTAGGTGTCTTTAAATTTAACACATTGAGATAAACCAGGCGCAAAATTTGCCATGTTAAATGCGATAAATGTTGACAATGACAACAACAACAAGATAAACATAACATTAGCAACACACAAAAAGAAGAAAAAGGTGAAAAGAGGTGTTTATCTTATAACGATCAAATAAGATCAAAAGCAATTTTAAAAATGTATGTTGATGTGTTCAAAACTAAATTGCAAAATATTTCAAAATTTTCAACTAAACCAAAAAAATAAAAAGAAAAAGAGAGAAAATGCCAAAAGCAAATTAAAAAAAGATGATAAAATATAAACTAAAAACAAAATATATCTTATTAAATATCAACAACAACCGTAATAATAACAGCAGCAACAAAAACAACAACATCAAAAAAAAAAAATAAACATGTTTAATTGGATTATTTTGTCTACTTGTAAAATGAAACGTTTTTTGTTTTTGATGAAAAGCGAAACGTAAAACGACAGAAAACAACAAACAACAATAAATAAGTCTAAACATACAATAATTGTATCCGAAAGATACATACAGAAAAACAAACTTAAAAATTATGTATGTACAAATAATATGGTTATGGAATGTGTGGGTAAGTGTGTGTGTATAAGCATAGAAATATCGCAAACACAAAACACAAAAAAATCAAAAGCATTAAGCGGCAACATGCGATAAAAAGCAAAAACAACGTCACCTTATTTTTTTCAACATCACAGAACGCCAACAGCAACAACAACAAGAACAAACATATGCTATTAAAAACAAAAAAAAAACAACAAAATTATTTAGCAGAATATGCTGCACATTAAACAAACAAACAACAAAAAACAGACAATATTGCCAGTGAGTAAAGTTTGTTGTAAGAGAAGAAAAAGAAGAAGAAGAATCAAAAGCAAAAACAAATGTTGTTGCTTAAAATATTTTTGAGATACAGATACTTTTCTTGTAGATATTTAGATTCATTCACGTACACAATTTGTTTGTTAAATAAAACACACAGCCACACAATGCACTGCACTGTGTACAAAGACCCTCGATTATGGTCATACCAAACATTTGACCAAACAACCATTAAATGAGTATATTATCTCCCAAAGGTTTTGTTTATTCAGTTGTTATTCGGTAGCTTGGTTTAATTTAGTTTAGTTTAGTTCAGTTAAGTTTGGTTTGTTGACTTCGAAATCAAAGAAAAAACAAAAACACAAAAATATATGACGCTCTATATTGTTTGTTTTTGCTTTTGCTACTTGAAAAGCAAAAAAAAAAAACTCAAAACAAAGAAACAAACATAAAATAAATTCATAATTATTAACTTAATATCTGTAAGATACTCAAAGTTTTATACTTACAAGGGGTTTGTTTTTGTTTAATTATTTATAAAAATAGAGCACAAAAAAATTCTCTATGAGAAAATCGAAAATTAAGAGCTAAATGAATACACTTTCGCTTTAAATGAGAGAGCTAAACATAATGTATCTCATGGGTACAAAGTGTATAAAAAATATTATGAAATCCATTTAGATACATTTAAGAGAATCTGAACTAAACTCATTTCTCAAAATCAAAATACAAAGAGATATATATTTAAAAAAAAGAGAGCGTCAAATTAAGTGAGAGAGGGACTGAGAGCATAAAACATAATTAAAGTAGAAAATTATTTTGTATTTTAAGAGTTGTTAAAGAGTTCATTTTGTGTATTTCCGGAAAGTAATTTTTTTCCACTTTTGAGGGATAAACGGTAGTTTATCTCCCAATTAATGAAATGTATACAAAATAGCAACACAATTACAACAACAATAATCGTATTAAAAACAGAAATTGATATGTATCAATAAAATACTTAATATTTAATAGTGGAATTTTAAATGACTTTAAATGTTTTTTTTTTTTTTTTTTTTTGGAAAAGTATCTAAAGGATATCAATATGTGCTAATTGTAACGCTTAAAATATTTGTATATGTATGTGTGTACATACATGTAACATAGTAATGTTATTATCGAATTTAAAATATATGTATGTGTGTGTATTTTCTAGAAATAAGAGAAACTTTTGTCAAAATAGAAATCGTAGCATATTTTGACAGAAATTTCAAAAAATTTCAAATGATCTTATTTAAATAAATATTAAATATTTAATCTTGTTTAATAATAAACAAATATATTATAAAAAATATGTGGAAAAAATATTGGAACTTAAAATGTATTTATAGTTTTTTCTCATATTTCAGAAAATTTTTTGTTTTTCACCCACCCCTTACATAACGGGTGAATGATTTATATTCTTTTTTTTCTTTGGAAGGCAATATCTTAAGTATAAAGTCCAAAGTATTTACAATTGCTACTCGATTGTTATTAATATCGGTTTTGAAGTATTGGTCTCATTTAACGATAATTTAAAAAGATTTTTGGAAGACAAGTGTATAAGATTCTGAGTTAAATTTGGAGAATCTCAGAAACGAATATTGCTAAAAACAGTCGGGTAATGTGGTTAGGACCACAAATATATAATTAAATATGAAAAAAATTACAAAATCATAAAAAGTGTTATATAACATCAATCCCATAGTACCATTCTTCATCATTACAAACTTGAAACATATCAATTTTACAAGATATTTTGCCCATTTTATATTATTTTACAAAAGGGGCATATTGTTATAATATTAACAGTTATAAAACAAATTCGATGAACTTTTAGTTTTGAGATTGAATGAAAATAAAAAAGATACATAATTTCCAAATTTTAATTTCACCCGGGATCCCATAAACATATTTTTTAGGAATTGAAGAATTTTTATTAACATCTGCTAAATTATCTTCATTCAAACACTTTCTAAATATAAAAATTCTTAAAGTTTAATTTTTTATTTGATTTAAATTATCATAATTAAAAACCCAAAAAAGGAACTTTAATAGTTTCAATCGCTAATGATGAAATTTTGAAATGTTTTCATTTCAGTGTCATTTTGTTCAAACAGGCAGTCCTTATCCGTTTATTATATACCACACTTTTGGACGCTTATTTTGTACTCCTAAATTCTTATTTACTTTTGGAAAATAATGATTTTGTTTTAGATTTTATGAATTTGAGCACATACTTCTTTTTCTTCTTCTTCTTTTCTTAAAAAAAGATCAGAGTTCTGAAAAGCTTTAGTTGAAAGATATGCCTTTTTTGCTCTCTCCGTCTGCTGATAAAAATTAGATTGTTCCTTAATGCAGGAAGGACTTACTCCTTTTAAATCAAAACATTTTAAATCAAACATTTTAAACAAAATTTTTATTTGCTTTTTTATCTTAATCAATTATAACTGAATTATATTAAAATGATAATTGAATATAATTTTATATATAATTATATTTTACTAATCTCCCAATATAACGTTAACACTATTGTGAATTATTTATATACATTTTACCATAACTTATTAGACACATAATCTAAGCAAGTTACATTATCCAAATAATTGAAAATAACAATTTCTTTCGTTTCAAATTTTGAACTGAATGGTTATTCACGACTTCTGACTGGAATCCAACTCTGACTCTAACCTTAAGCAATTTAAATCTTCTTATTTCCAATACAATTTCAATTGCATAACTCCACACATCAAGTAACAATCTAAACACCTAAATATTTCTAACCTTGATTACGCTATTTATTTTTTTTTTTTTTTTCGCGGAATTATCCACTTAACCCACAAAACTACCTCTTCTTAACAACTGTATCCATTGATCCTGGTTTTAATCAAGGTCTACTAAAACAATCTTTTCGCTCCTTATAAAAATCTGAAAAGCTTAAGTAGTAAGATTTGCATTTCTTGCTCTGTATCTCTCTCCTTCTCTCTTTTTGCCCCTGCTGATATAAATTAGGAGGTTTCTCAACGCAGAAAGGATTTACTCCTTATAAAATTAATTGTTTGCAATTTTAAATTTCATATCAATTGAGAATAATTAAGTAATTTTCATTGATTTCCTTTTTTAAGTTTTAATATTTATTTTTACCGAATAAAAAATATTTAAGATTTTTATTCAGTCTTTGTCTGACTTATTTAACATTAAACAGGTAACGATGGTAGGAAATAATAAGGCTTTAATGCTAAATGGGAGTATGTGTGTGCGTTTTTATTTTCGTATCTCATCTCTATCAGATTTTCAATTAGGATTTACAAGGTAGTAGACACACTTTTAAACATCTGCTGCTGCTTCGTAAAAAAACTCTTACTCACACACACTCGCACACAACTCAACAAAAACCCCACTCATACTTATTTACAAAATACACAACACTCAAGAGTCAAGGAAAAGGAAACAAAACTGTTTAACGATTATTGTCTTTAAGTAAGTGAGTTCGTAAAAAATGAGAATCCAACGAGGAAAAAGAGGAAAATATGTTAACATTTTTCTTCTACTTTGAAATTTGTTTTTTTTGTTTTTGTTTTTGTGCTGAAGTTAGAAAAAGAAAAATTCACACAAATATATTTTTATGATGGTTTTGGATGTATGTTAAGTGTTTGTAAGTGTGTGAATTATTTGCCTTAAAGGTTATCAAGGTTGCTGTTGTTATTATTATTGTTGTTGCTAAAATGTAGTCATTTCATTTTGTTTGGATATCGAAAATATTTTCTTCTTTTTTATTCCATTTTATTTGTAGGATTTTAAAAATTCTTTCTTCTCTCACTTACTCTACTTGCTTTTGTACAAGAGTTTTATATGTATGTGTGAGTATCTATGAGTCAGTGTAGTTTTTATTCTCTTTAGATTTTTATGGTATTTTATCACAAATTTAAGTATGAATATCAAAATTCAAAGAAATACAAACATTTAAGTTTTTTCCTTCTTTCAACTATTTTCGATTTAGGTAAATAAACATTTTTCCCCAGAAATGTCTCTAGATTTAATTCCAGCAAAAATACAAATTTTGTTTAAACAATTTCAAATTTTATTCTTATCAATATTTAAATTTGTATTTTTTTAATAAATAAAACTGAACAATACGAATAAGAGAGAGCTACTAAGTCAAACAAATTATAATACAAACCGCCCCTCATTCCAAGATTTTTCTTTGGATTCTTAGAAAAAGATTAAATTTTTGGAAAATTAATTAATTATAACTGAAATTTGTAATAGAATATTATAGTTTATATTTTAGCATGAAAATGATTTAATTAAATTAAAGAATTTTTGCGTTGAGTTTTTACAAAATAATTAACGTAGACTTACTAAAACATAGAGACACGATGAATTCTTTAAATATAATAAGAAACATATTTGAAATAGTGAGATCGAAAAATTCTTAACGAAACCACGTAACTTACAGTTTTAATTCTTTATATACACACATTTGAGCTCTTCAATTCACTTGAGCCCAATATTTCTCCTCTGGCCTTGGCTCTTTGCAGCTTAGACGACTTTACAAATACTATATTTTACTCAAGCGCTTGTTTACCAGAGCGATTGGGTGCCAAGTCATACTGCGTACAATATCAAGAAAAGAATGTTGACTGGTTTTGATACTTTAATTTTTCTTCAACATTAGCGACAAAAAGATCTGATCGTCATCCATTATACGGGAAGAAAACTTGCTTTCGATTTCCATGCTGAATTTTTAGCACTGTTTCGATCAGGAACTTTTTGAGTCTTGTATGTTTTTAAACTTGTATCTGCTTCAACCGGACTACTTTCCTACTGTATGTGTTGGGAGTACTTTTGAAAACATTTTCATTTTTTTTGGGTTTAAAAAAATCATGTGGACTACTCCTTCTACCCGTGAGGGCTACAACAATCATATAAGGACCCTTCCCGGAAAACAGTTTTGAAAGTTGTGAAGTTTATTTCAGATTCGGCAATACGAGTACAGTATTCTTACTAATTATTGTAAAAATTAAGTTTGTTTAACTTTTTTGTTCTTCGAACTTAGTTTTTAGTCTGAAATTTTGGTTCCAAGGAGACTGAATATAAAACTTTATTATAAAATTTCAGAAACACTCAAACTAAGAAATGTAAAATTTCACATTACAAAGTAAATTACAATTAGAATAGTACCTTGTGTTTGGACCACCCTGTATTTATATTTGTATCTTCATAAACAAACAACCACAAACATTTTGCACAATTTATTTGTTATCGGTCGTAGTTCCAACCACTAGTGAGTTACTGAAAAATGTGTTGTGATTATTTTAATAAAATTATTAAAGTTAAATTAAAATTTAGACTAATTTTTATGAAAAAAAAACAACTATAATTTTTAAATTAAATTATAAATCGCAAAATTACATTATAAACATATTTGAATGTCTACATATGGAGTAATAGAGAATAATAAAAATGTCATATATTCAGATTAACTACAAGTCTCATCTCAATATTGTAATACATATTTTATAAATAATAAATATTTAATAATGTTTATTTATTCAAACTAATACATTTATTCACACACACACATATACATATGAACTTATTTATTTACATTTATCTAATAATAATAAAAAAGTTTTATATTGACTTGAATTAAATAACATTATTTGTATATGTGTGTGTTAAAATGTAATGTAATACAAGTAAGAATGTTATATTCGACTATGCCGATTCTTAAATACCCTCCAGTAAGTAAATACGTTATGTACTGTACATACTCACTCACATAAATACATTTACAAACGTATACAATATTAAAAAGTTTTTCTTAAGTATAATACAGTCATAAAATTAGTTATAATGTTATACCCTCTACCACCATAAGTAACTTTGTCATTCCTTGTGTAACGCTAAGAAGGAATTACTTCAGACCCCATAATGTATATATATTCTTGCATCAAATCAAAATCTGAGTGAATTTAGCTATTTCCGTCTGTCTGTCCGTATGTCTGTTGCTGGCACACTCACATCGACAATAATTGTCCGATATCAATGAAATTTGGCCTGAGTATTTTTGTAGTCCTGAGAAGTTTCCTATTTAAAATCCGCAAAATCGGTTCAGTATGTCAGACCGATATCTGAGGCACCTCAAGGTTCCAACGAAGAATCTTCGTAAAACTGTCAATTAGAAATCGACAAATTAGAAAAAAAATGGGCATAATATAAAGTTATATGTACTTCATTCGCATTACTAATACTAAACCGATATTGCTGGTTTCAAATAGGAAACTTCTCAGGACTATAGCAAATACTCAGGCCAAATTTTATTGAAATCTGTCAATTATTTTCGATGTGAACGTGCCAACATCAGGCAAACAGACGGTCATAGCTACATCGATTACATATAGCCATTATAGGGTCTAAATTGATTCCTTCTTAGCGTTACACTCGGTATGACAAAGTTAATATACCCTCTTCATCACTTGTTGTAGTGGAGGGTATAAAAATTAAGTGAAAAGAAAAAAAAAACGTTTTCTATTCATGATTATTTTTATATCACGAATTGCGAAGATTTCTTCTTCCATTTATTCATCCTTTCAATGAAATTAAATGTATAAATTTAAATATGTATCTGTTAGTATTTTTATGTTTATGTATGTTTATATGTTTTGTTTTCAATTGTTTTTATTTATAAATGAAGAAGATCTTCTCTAGAAAGAAAAGTAATGCAAAAGTTTTTTTAGAAATTCACAGAAATTCGTTTTTATTATTAGTTCACTCACTTTTTTCTTTCACTCTTTTTTTTCTTGAACAAATTTGTACATAAATAAATTTAAATATTAAATTAAGTTCTGCTTGAAGAACTATGAATTAGAAAATAAATAGATTTTTATGAAAACAAAAAAAATGATGTCAACCTTAAATTTTTTTAGTGGAATGACAAAATTATATTTTACTTATAAGGAAATAAACATGAAAATGATGAAAAAGAAAGAAATAATAATAATAATGATATTATGAATTTGATTTGAATACGATAATACGATTTGAGCTTAAAGACGCTAAAAGAAGACGATTGAAATTATAAGAAATCTTTATACATTTTTCAAATAAACAGAAATTAATGTCCAAATTTAGGAAAAAATACTGCAATAAAGAACCATATAAAAAAGATTATTATGAGGAGTTAGAGCGAGGAATTCTTAACACACATTTTTCATTTACACCTGGGTTAATTATTATTAGGTTTTTTATATCCTCCGCCACTTTAACTTTGTTATTCCGTGTATAACGCTAAGAAGGAATCGTCTAAGACCTCATAATGTTTATATATTCTTGCATGAAATCAAAATCTGAGCTTATAAAAATATTATATCAAAAAGTATTTTTAAACTGTCTTTAATATATGAAACTAGATGCAATCATCGGTCATCCTTTATAATCCCACTTTCCGCAATAAAATATTAACCTATCGAAACTCAGACAAATAATTTAAATTAAATTAAATTCGGCACAGTTGTTTTAAATATTAACATCATTTATGAGAGATTTTTGTCGTTTAAGGAGATTTTCGGAAGCGGAAGTTATATGAGGATTATAGAAAATTATAGACCAATCACAAATTTAGTTAATTTTCATGTTTGTGTGTCTTCTGAACCTCAAACGCCATTCCGAGAGAACATTTGTAAGCTAACCGAAATATTGAACCAATTATTTGTAAAGGGCAGAAAAAATATCTCTGTCACACCTTAAGTTTATGTTCGATCGTCTGGCAGTCGTTGGAAACTTGTGAAGATAACGCTAGTCACATATTTAAGGATATCATTATTTTATCCCAAGGACGATGCTTACGTGAAAATCACCCATAACATCTAACATGTTGCTATTACAATCTCTCAGATATATTTATTCGTACTGAATAGAAAAAAATGCGTATATTTTCCTTAATAAATATTAATTTTATGATAAATTCGAAGTTTGGCGGGATATGTTACTGGTTCGATGACAGCTGCAGGTTTGGATATTTATAGTTCCTACAACAAATTGTTTCCTAAAGCTAATTTCTAGCTACTTTTCCTATTATTTCAACCATTCAAGCATACAAGTGACCGATGCCATTCGTGGAAAAATTAAAGCCAATGCAGCTCGTAAGAACGTCATAACTAAAATTGCTCCTGAAGTTTTTAATAAACACTTAACTAAAGTCAAGTGTCAACATTTTTATACGAATCTATTTGAAAATTTGGAAAAATTGATGTTAAGAAAATGTGGGTTTTGGGGTACCGGTAAATTTTATTCGAATTAATCGATGGCCATTGATGTATAGAAACTTAAATATAGGAACACATAAAATTAAAATATACATACATACATACATACATACATACATACATACATACATACATACATACATACATATATACATACGTACAGATTTTGCTCCACAAAAATCAAAGGAAATTTTCAGGTTACAACAAGTTAATAAATTCAGATAAAAATACGAATTTTGTAAATCAAAAGAGAATACGTAAATTGATTGAATTCCTAAACGTCAATATCAACGGATATTGAGTTAAAATCTTAATCTGTTGTTTCGTTTTTGTTTTTATTCGTTCATTCTTTCGTTTTTTTTATCAATTTACATCATAAAATTTCCTTTTATTTTGTCACCTATTGACGTTATTTAAAATATGTCGTCATCATTATAGATTTTATTGTTGTTTTTGTTGTTTGGGTTTTTTTCTAGTTTAAAATACCACAATATCTATTGTTATGATGTCTATTTGACAGTGACGTATGGGTAAAATAATGGATCGAACATTTGTGATGAGAGTTTTATAAAAAAATATCAAATAAAAGTTTGATTTGTTCTTGATTGGTAATAAAATAATACAAAATGAAAACTCATGTGTACATCGCATCGCACGATTTTTATCCTAAGTCCAAATCTTCCAAAAATCTGTAACTTAGATTATATTTGAGATATATATAACTTATTATTTCCAGTTTTTATGAAAATCGGTTCATCAGTTGCCTGGTTATATTGCATAATGAAATCGAAATAGCTAATTCGATTCAGATTTTGATTTGATCATCTGAGTCTCAGATGATTACTCCTTGACGTTACGAAAGAAATGACATACTTAATATATCATCATCACAACTTGTGGTAGTAAAGGGTATTAAAATTATTGTATCTTATTGCAGGGGAATGGATACACATTTTAGAGCTTTATTCTTTATGAACTTAAAAACCTATCCGGGCTTTATATATGCTTTAGTAAAAAGTAAACCGCTGTTCTTGAATTTTTCACACATAATTACACAGTTTCTTCAGACCCGAATTATTATCAATTATCACACATATTAATGTAATGAAAATGTCGATATCAAAATAGAATTCGGTACTTCCTGGAATTATTTGGCATAATTTTTGCAAAAGCCGTTTTGCTTCATCTGACCACACTGTTATCGAATATCACTATAAAAGTGATACTTTCACTTTCACTTCTGTAGTTATATCACAGAGTAGAGAACAATTGATGACTTTAATATATACTGGGTTCCAATTTTAGAGCATTCATTGTTCTAGTTTTTGGACAGTTCGAATTTGTGAGTGTTCTATTTTTCTGATATTATAATATAACTTTTCTGCTACTAAACTGATTGTAATGTGTTTTGGTACGATAGTGAATACTTGTAACCGTATTTTTTGTTTAAATAAATGAATTTTAAGGTTATTTCAGATATCAGCCTATATAAATTTAGAATGTTGCCAACCGACGTATGAACTTTCCGTTCAAAATCTATCAATTTTTTTTTTTTTTTGGCCCATACATAAAGTGTATGTGTGTAGAGTATCCATGAATGCATGTGCAAACAAATACCGTATAGAGTCAAGAATAAGAGGAAGAAAATAAAGTATTTGCTACTATGAATATGAAAATAAAAATAATAATAAAAGCTGAACTAAACTAAAGATACAAATAGAAGAAGAGTACAGAAAATAGTCTGTTTGTATTTTATAGATACAAACATTTAATATATTTTTATATATTTTTTTGCAGTTTAACATTTCTGTCTCTGGCTTTGTGTGGTGAGTGTATGTTTGTGTGTGTGTGTATATATATGTGTGTGCATGTGTGTTTCTATTTTTTCCACTCATTGCAGTTTTGTAGATTTGTATGAACTATAAAATATTTGTTGCTGCTGCTAATGTTGTTGTTGTTGCTGTTGTAAGTATATTTATTTGTTGCTACGTTGTAATTGCCATCGTCATCACATCACAACTCGTGTTGTTTTTTTTTGTTCATTCCTTCGTTCATTTATTCGTTGCTGATGTTATAGTTGTTGTTGTTGTTGCTGCTGTTGTGTCCCCAGTCTTGTTTTCATTGTTTACCGCCTGCGGCTCTTTGGCAAATGTGGCTCACTTTTTGTTGTTGTAGATTTTTTTTATTATATGACTCGACTATTTATACATTTTTTTCTCTTCAGTTTTAGTTTTTATTCAGTTTTGTTTTTGTTTTCGTTGTTGTTGTAGTTGTTTTATAGTTTTTAAATTGCAGCACATTATGAAAATGCATTTTCTGTTGCTTTTGATAAGAATTCACTATGTGTTTGAATAAATGTGTGTTTTTTTTTCTTTTGTGTAAATGTGTTTGTATGTACGTGTGTGTGTTTAGAATTCATTTTTACTATCTCGTAGATATACGTGTATATGTATGTAGTTAGTATTAAGTCTGAATCTATTACTTGTACATGGGTTTGTTTTAAGGTTTGTGTGTTTGTATCTATGAGTTTGTTTTATTTTTACTGTTTTTCATTTAAGTTTTAGTTATTTTTCTGTTTTTTTTTTCGTTTTGTTTATAACATAAAACAAGAACTAGGAGCAGTGGAAGCAGAAGAAGAAGAAGCAGCTGCAGCTTACCCTGACTATTCGTACTAGATGAATTTAGTTTGAAGATGTTAAGTAAAATCAAGCACAAAAAATATACATTTATTTATAAAAAAACCGAGAACTATGAATAATCAGAATTAATCTTGAAGCTTAAGTCTTGCAAATCTTTTACTTACATTTTTTGATTTCTTTTTTTACAACTTTTTCATTTTGATTTCTTTTTCCAGGGAATATTGCAATTTTCTTCATAAGTTTCTTTTTATAATTTTGAGTGTTTTTTCTTTTCTTTTTTTGTTCTTCTTCTTATTATGGGTATTTAGAAGATTGTTTAGATTTAAAGAAATTTAAGAAAATTTTAGATTTTCCCTTTAAGTTCCTTTAAACATGTAAATGTTAATTATTTATATTATTCGAATATCTATGGAAATGAGATTGAATTATTACAATTGTTGGAAGTTTTGAGAGTTTATAACGATTTAAGTCGACCTACTTAAATATTCAGAAAACAAACTATAGTTCTCAGTTTAGTAATTTATCAAGTTACACATGTTTACAAAAGTATACCTACCATGATACATACATACATACATACATACATACATACATACATACATACATACATACATACATACAAACATATAAACATACATATAAACATACATACATACATACATACATACATACATACATACATACATACATACATACAAATAAATGTAAAACCATTTTAGGGTTAAAATAAAACAATTTCAGGATTGAAAATTATTGTTAAAAAATAATAATAATAATTCCTAAACAATTTGTCGTCGATCTCAGAAAAGACTTGTTGAGTATCTCTAAGCAACAGCACTGTTAACGAATACAAAATTTTATCAGAAACCGTAAATTTGTTGAGAACTTGTTTTGTTTATTGCATTGTTTGGAACATTTCCAACAAGCAAATTTATCAAGCTGTTAGATATGATGCAATATTCAAAAAGGACTTTCATTTATTAAGAAAATTACAGATTAGACTATTTGATTGACAATTTTTTACCATTTTAAAATAGATTTTGATCAGGGGCAGTAATTCAGTTCTTACCATGAGAACTATAAAATTGGTGTATGAGTATCGTTCTACTCAAAATCACTTCCTGTGTTGTTTTTACGATGTCCGTCCGGTTGTTTTTGCGTTATGTTTTGAAAATATCTTGTTGAAATTTAAAGCTATAAAGACCCAAAAAGGTCAGTTATAATCGGCTTATTATTTCTTAAAACAAAGTCCACCTAGACTGAAGTTTTAACTCATTAAAGTCGCCAATATGAAGAAATAAATTACTAACTGAGTGACTGATCATCATCTCAGAGCCTAAACAGCTTAAGCCAAATAAATACAATAAAAAAGAATTTTCGGGAATTGGAGGCGGAGTTGTTTGATTAAAGCGGTACATTCGGGAACCATATACATCTTAAGCAGGAAATTGTATTTAAGATATCAGTATTTATCATTTTTCTTTTTTTAAAAAATAGGCCGACACCTATTAGGTGCTTTTTTCATGGAAAAGGAAATAAAACTACAGTCGAAAATGTACCCAAAAAATTCAATATAAATTTGGTATAAATTTGATATTTTTAAACATTTTAGTGAAAGAAATAAATTTTGATCGGAAAAAGTACCAAAACAGAAGTAAAAATGGAAAATTAAAATGAGTTCATAAGTTTATTTCTAGAAGGTGGCAATTAAATCATAAATAGAATCAAATAACGTTGTACTTTTTTATAGAAAATATATTTTATGAATTTGCATGCTTGAATTATCTGGTTCGTATCTGCAATATTCACATTTTAATATGCTGAGCATTGTGAAAATTCAAGCCAAAGGATATTTTTCTAGGACAAAAATAAAAGTTAGTACTTTTAGAATTTTTTATAATAATTAAGTTAAAATAAAAAATTAAGTCTGTAGTCCGAAATCGATAAAAGTTAATATTTTTTAGGATAAAGACGTAACGAGCAAAATACTAATAAATAAGACTCCAAATATCATTTGGGAAATGTGCATATTATTTGAGAGCCCCACAACAATATAAGCATATATAAGAGAGCCAAATTATATGAGGGTCTTTTGCAGAATTTTTCGTACGTACCTTTTATAACCAGCAATATAGTGGACAAAATTTCGATATAATATTAAATTTAGTGGTAAAAAGTTATAGTCAAAAAATTAATAATACAATGATTTTACATATTGTATGATGAATATGTGAGTGTGTGCGTATGTGTGTAAATTATATTCATATGTTTTTGTTGTTGTGGGTATTGGAAATTTGGCATAACCGATTAAAGCATTCTTACTTGTTTTAACTTATAATTAAATATAATTATAATTAAATAGTCAGATACAAATAAAATTCAGTTCTGAAAATTTAAATTCCTAATTAAATTTTCCTTTCGTTATTTTCTTTTTTAATTTCACTTGTATATACACTTTTGTAACCCTGATTATAAAGGTTTACAAAAATGATTTATATTCTTATTAAATAGAAGTTAATTTGTGAAACAAACTATAATTTTTATATTTTTCAAATTAATTTTATGATTATATATATATTTAATAAAGTTACAGAAAAAGTTGTTCTAATAATGAATTGTGTTTGAAATTCTGAGTTATTTCCCTTTTGAATTAGTTCAAAGAAATAATTTTTTTAAAGAGTAAAAGTTTTTTAACTCATAAATTAAAGAGAAACATAAAAGCTCTCCTTTTTGTTGTCCTTTTGTAAGGGAAGAAAAATATTTTCACAGGAAAAATACTTAAATTTCTATTACTTTTGTAAATTTAAGATTTTGTTAACTAAAACGACGTCAACTGGTGAGACATAAGAAAATAAGGTTAAAAGGAGAATAAAAGCAACAAGGAAATAAAATATTTATGTGGTGGCAAAACATTTTTATAATTTTCTTAAAAAAGTAAAAAAGTTTTTATTAAAGAAAATATCTTAAAGATATTTTATCTTTTTTCTAAAGAATTAAATCAGCTACAACCAACAGATACAATTTATTAATAAAATTTAAATAATTTTAAATGAATTTTAATTTAAGATTTATCTGATGAAACATATTTCTTAAATATCTTAAATAATTTTGTTTGTTGTTATAGATGTTAGTGCTTTTGTTGTTGTACCTAAGCATGTGTATTTATATCATGTTAAATATTTCATAGATACTGATGTTGTTGCTGTTGTTATGTTTACAGATATTTTTCATAGATAACTCGGCCACTTAATGCAGCTATGAAGAGTGTTGATATTTATTTGAGTTCAGTTTTTTTGTTTTTGTTTTTTTTTTTTTTTTTTTTTGCTTCTTTACAATTCCAACAACATTCATTACAATTTCACACTGATAATTATGCGCTATTTTTGCATATGAACATTAAGACTTTAGTTTTTTTGCTTCCACTTCTTCTGCTTTTAAAATAACTAAATCTACGAAAAAAAATGTATAAAATGTAAAATAAACTTAAAAAGAAAATAATACTAAAAAGCGAAATAAATTTACAAAAAATACAAATAAATAAAAACAAAAACATACAGATACAATTTACAAACGAATGTAGAGAAAAAAACCCAAACGTAGAAGCAACAACAACAACAAAAACTACAACAACATTTGTAGAGGAGAAACCAAAGCCATAAATTCAATTTTTATTTAGCCATGCAAGTTGGCCTGACATGTAGACAGTCACTCACACCAGTCTCACCATTCATTCATATGTTTGTTTGTTGGTTTGTTCATTGGTACGTTCCGTGAGTTGGTCATTACGTCAGTTGGTCGGAGTAGACTCAACAACAGCCGGTTTAGCACAAGCAAATCCACAGTAAACTGAGCATTTTATGTGAATGTCCGTCGTCGATTCGTTTGTCGGTATGTTTGTTTTCTTCTTTTATGGTGGAGAGCCACCATCCATCCAATTCGATACTCGGGGCATAAACAAATGTACACAAACACACTCACTCACTCTCTCTCTCTCTCTCTTTCTCTCACAGATACTTATTCACACACAAACTAACATGTAGTAAAGTGTAAGTGAGTAAGTGACTGTTGGTGATTTTGTTATTGTATCTTTTGCAAACAAGTATCTACGAAATGTATTTCAGGGTCAGTAGACGACAAAATGCGGCGTCACTACTAGTACGAATAGTAGTAGTAGTAGTATTTAGTAAGTTTATATATGTAAGTGTGTATATATATATATATATATATATATATATATATATATATATATATATATATATATATATATATATATATATATATATATATATATATATATATATATATATATATATATATATATATATATATATATATATATATATATATATATATATATATTTGTGTAAAAGTTGGATATATTATGGAAAATAATAAAAATGATGCTTTTGTCATTGTAATTGTTTTTTCTTTTTCTAGTTAGTTTGTTATTATTGTAACAACTGGAAGTGAAATAAAAAACGTACAACAACAATAACAATACAAAAATATATTATCGATAACCTTAGATTTCAAATTGAATGATTTTCTATTTTAAATAATGTTTTTAAAACTATTTATTTAAATTGGTGTTACAATTCATTATTGCTAAAAATATCTAAAAGATATTTTTTTGTAATTACAATGTTTATAATTGATTATCAGATGAATTCATTTAGGTTGAATTCTTTTAATGTTTTCTTAATTGATTTCTTTAAATATATAAATTATCAAATTTCATACCGAAGAGATTTATTTATATTTATCCATGAGATACAAGTACCAATATGTATCTTCTCACTATTTGTTATTAAAATTTCAAGAAAATACAGGTTTTAAAACATAAAAGGCTCAAATAGTTCCTGAGTTCCTAACGATTCTAAATGTTTTGAGGCTAAAAACAGAACAGAAAATTGAGGACGGGTCGCTTAAGAAAATCTTGATGACGAAACATGGCAGATTTTTTGTATTATCCTTGTCACTATGGAAAACAAGCCCTTGAGTATTACAAGAACAATAATGTAGTATTTTTACAAATAGAGGCAAATACTCAAAACTTCGTCACTATTGATAAAACTATAAAAATGTTTATTTAAATTTTATTGTAAATTTTAGAAATAATTTCAATCACATTCCTCTTGCAACTGTAGGTTTAGTGGTTTCATTTTTATTAACATATAAGTTTGCTAAGACCTTTTCGCTCTCCTTCCTTATGTCCGAATTATAAAATATTTATAATTTCTTCGCAATTGATTTTTAAATATTTTAATTTTATATGAATATAATATTTACAAATCCTTGAGATACATTCTTTATTACACGATGTTTAACTAAAATTGAATTGACATAACCATAGTTATCATAAAACTCTTAAAATATCTAAGAGATACTTTTTCACATAATGATAATTTATAATAAGTTTTCTATGCCCTCAATGCAATTTATTTGTGGAAATTTATTTTTTTGTATTTAAGAAAATATTTTCATACTTATTAGATACAAATAAATGTATCTGCTCATTGGGAAATTATCTATTACAACGAATGTTATTAAAATAATTAATTAAAATAATCTTAGTAACCGAATTATTGCCAACATTTTCATAATTAAACATTTTTTAATTTCCTTTTAAATATTAAGATTAAGAAATTAAGCACAAAAACTCTATTAGACACAAATAAAAGTATCTACTCATTGGGAGACACTTAATTATAAACCATTTTATTCAAACTATATTCTCTTCTCTTTAAATATTTATAATCTATTTTTGTTTACCTTTAAAATATTCAAATTGTCAAGTTGTAGTAAGTTCAGTACAAAATTAATTTTTAAAAATATTTCACATCCATTAGATACAAATAAACACATCTGGCGTTTGGGGAATTCCTTGTTATAAACAATTTCATTTAAATTAATAATTTAGCTATATAAAAAAACGACTTAAAAAATATCTTATAGATACATTATTCTCTTTATCTTTTTTTACTTTCTTTTAAAATGTTAAGATTTCGAAATTATTTTTATAATACAAAGAAACACAAAAGCAATAATTATATCTATGAGATACAAAATAATTGTACAGGAATTCTATTTAATCAAAAATTTTATAAAACTGAATGACTAAAATAAACCCAATTACCAAATTATTGCCAAAATATCTCTTAGATACTTTATTTCACATTTTATGTTTTGGACATGTATGTAAATTAAGAAATTAAGTAGACAAAATATTTACACATCCATTAGATACAAAATAAAAATATTTGCTCAGTGGGACATACTTTATGATAAATAATTTTATTTAAAGTATTAACTTAAATATTTATAAATTCAAAATATGCAAAAGATACTACTTTAAATAATATGTTGATTATGAGATACTATTTCTCTTCTCTTAAAATATTTTTGATCTCTTATAATTTAATTTTTTAAAATTTAAATTGTCAAGTTTTCATAAATTTAATACCGAATAAAACAATTAAGAAAAATATTATACATCCATAAGATACAAATAAAAGTAAACAGTTTTATTAAAACTGTTCTCTAAACAAAATCATTTACTTAAAAAAATCTGTTAATTAAACTAGCTAAAAGCTAAAATATCCAAAAGATACTTTATTTCATAATTGCAATTTTATAGTTTATAAAATAATTTTATTACGCTTCATTTTCCTTTATGACAATGTATCTAGAAAGTATTTATGATCTCTTTTTAATTACTTTTTAAATATTTAAATTGTCGAGTTTTAGTTAATTCAATACAAAAAACGACAAAAAAACATTTACACATCCATGAGACACAAGTAAATGTATCTGCTCGTGGGGGAATTCTCTTTGAGGGAATTATTATTACTCTTGGATGAATAAAATGCTCTCTATGTATTTTCCACATGAAATTCTCTGTGTGTTCTCTCTTAAATATGTATCTATATAATTTTTGCTCGATTTCGGTTTTTTTGTTTGACAACAAAAACAAAAGAACATTATTTTTTGTTAGTATTCTCTGCATTTTTAATCGCATGTATGACGTTCATGTTAATTTGATTTTTGTTGGTTCCTGCTGCCGTTACTGCGTTCTGTATCTGTATCTGGTAGATTTTTTTGTGAGTACAAATAAACGGGCAAACAGTTGGACGGACATAGCGACTTGTTTAACAAGTGACATCATAAAATTAAACGCTTCATTCGTATCAGCTGTGAAAATTTATTTACAATCACACGCACACACTCATTTCGACAAAAGAGCGTGAATGCTCTGAAAGGTTTCACTGAATATGTTTTCTTATTGTTTTTGTTGTTGTTGCTTGAATTGACTCTCTGGCAAAATGACTGAACAGCTGAACGTGTGACTAACTGACAGACTGACAAACGAAACGAATGAATATGAATTTTATTTTTTTGTTTTGTTCAGCTTGTACTCTCTTTCTCTAATGTTTGTGTTTGGTTGGTTTGGTTTGGTTTGGTTTGGCGTAACGTGCAAGTGTTCGTTGTCATGTGTATGTAAGTGTGTGTGTGTTTGAGTATCTGTGTGTATTTTATTTTATTATATTTTTTTTGTTTTGTTTTTGTATATTTTCATTATTTATATGGTCTTAAATTGTAGATACAAAAGTGTTTATTTAATTTTTTTCTGAAGAGGGGTTAAAAACATTTTAACACTTTTCATTAAATACGTTGTAGTTGTTGCTGTTTTTGTTTTTTGTTGCTTTTTCGTTTGGTTCATCTATTTCTTTGCATTTTTTGTTTGTTCGTATTGTTGTGGCTGTTGTTGGCTGTTGTTTTTGTCGTTGTTGTTTTATTAAAGTGGTTTAATTTGAAATTTTGTATTTAGATCATAAAAAATTGGGTTACTTAAATGTTAATGTCTATGTCATTTAATGACTCCACACACACACACTCTCACATCCACACACAAACACAAAAGGCAATCACTCAAAGTCTTATACACTCGTACCGTTTGTTCCAATTTTATTTTCTTATTCAACCATGTTGTGGTTACATAAATTTTTATTAAAATGTCCTTTTTTCATAGTCTTCGTCTTCTCTTACAGGAACACCTAAAGAAAAACTTTGATGTTAAAGTGTATGTGAGTGAATGTGTAAATGTATGTATATGTGGATAATATATATTCATGTCGCATGGAATCCCATGGATTGAACATGTTTCCACTTAAAGGACAAAATGAAACACATTTAATGTGAAGGATTTTTCTTTTGTTTTACGATTCTATGATTTCTATCAATCGCTGTACATCGATAAAGAAAATAAAAATACAAAATATATTCTTTAGGTTGCTTTTTTTTATAGAATTGATGTATAGATTTTTTAGATGTCTTGAATGGTAGACAAATTCTGTTCAAATTTATATTCTTTACGCATTTTTCTCTTTGATAAATAGAGTAAATGGTTTAATGGGATTTAAAGATTAATTTGATTACATGACATTATTTCAAAATAATAAAGAAAAGATTCTCTAAATGAGCTAATTTTTATATTGAAAGATGTTATTGTTTTATTAAGATCAGTTAACATAAAAGTGTAATCCAAAACCCACATTGGAAATTATATTTCTATGTAATAATATTAGTGTAATTGTAGTTAGGTCTTTCAAACGAATATATAATTAATGTTGGACAGGGGAACTTATTTCTTAAGAAATTGCAACAACCATATAATTGTATACAAAATTAAAATAAATTGAATTCAACACTTAATATGTTGGCGACAAAAATAAATGTTTACTACGAAAATATTACTCTTATGGCGAACATATTGGAAACATGACTTTTTTCTGCATGTGGTTGGTGCAGGGATCATTACTGTAATAGCATTTGCTACCGACCCATGCAGAACATATATAATAAATCAAAAGTGCTTTTGAAATCCGGCGAAAAGAGTTCATAAATGGCAGTTAGATTTTAAAAAGTTTCTAATTTCTGTAGCAGCTACCGACATGGTTGATACGCAAAAAAATCATATTTTTCTAGAATTGAGATTTTAAAAGTTCTTAATCGATTCATAAATAGATAAAATGTTATTTTCTTTCCACTAAAAAGTCGAAAACAATTAGGTGAATTTTTAAGTTGAAAACACCACACAAATCGGTCTATTCGTTTACGAGATACAGACAAAAATACGTCTTCCGACATTTTGAACTCTCTATGGGAGGTATGAACTAAATTTTGAGGCAGATTAATGGCTTTTTTATTTATTACTAAATATTGTTTTCTATACAAATATTGTTTTAATGAGAGCTGAATCTGGTATTAAACTAAATTAAGTTTTCCATGTATATTAAAAGGAAAATATACCAATGGATTCAAATGACTATGTATGTATGTATGTATGTATGTATGTATGTATGTATGTATGTATGTATTTATTTATGTTTAGACTGCGATAGCATTCATATAAGGATGAAAAACTTGTTTGTGGGTCAAGTATCGTTATGGTCATCGCAACCATTATTATTAGCTTGTGGGCGATGACTCACCCAAGCTGCCAACCACAATGTGATTGTTGTTACTATGCTTTTATCAACAATGAAATATTGTTCAATTGTAGATATTTCTAAACATATTATTATCAATATGTCACTTTTAATTTATTAACAATAATTTTATTGCAGCATCAAAAAACTGAAGTTTCGAGTTTTTCATAAATTTATAATAGCGAAAGACCTTCTAATTAATTATCCTTTAAAAATTGTGAACATCCAAGTCTTACCAAAAACTTGTGTATGGAGATTTTACTTTGACAGAAATACAATATAAACCAAGTTTGGCAGCTTGTAATATTAATCAGAGACAAATGAAATATAAATTTTCTGCTTTTTTCTGCTCTTTTCAAAATGTTTCTCTAAAATATTCATTATTTTAGAAACTAATCAATCGACAAAAGTATAAAGAAAGATAAATATCTCAGTCATTAAAAATTAAGTTCATTTCTTTTATTGATTAACTTAACATTTGTATTTTAAACTATTTTCCAAATTTTCCTACTTAATGACTAATTAACTATTAATGACTTTAAAAATTTGTTTAATGTGAAAAATATGAATGATTCAAAATTCAAAGAAGTTATTAATTTAGTTGGGAATCAATTATTAATTATTTTGTACATTCATACATGAATTATATAGTGATTTTCTCATTCCACTTAAAAACACACAAACTGGGCCAGACAGACACAGACATTTTAAAACTAATAGATACATTTAACTCCAATAAAGAGTATTTAATAACTAAAAAGAGAATAATTATAATACATACAAATAGACATACAAACATACATGAAACAATAATAATAATAACCAAATGCATAATTAAATCAAAAAGTTTCTGATGACAATTAAAATGTCCAACAGCAAAAGTTCAACCCAATTAAATTATGTCTCCCCACACTATCAATAACGAATAACACACACACACACATAAATTCACACACATAGAAACATATACAAACCAATACACCAACAAACAAACTACGAGTAAATAAACTTTTACACACAGATATTCAAATAAAATATGTATTTATGTATATGTGTGTGTACATAAATACAAACATACACTAGAAAATAACACAGATATATAATTTTTTTTTAATAAAATTCTTTTAAAAGAAACAAAGTGACGACAAGGAGAAGGAAGAGGATGAAAGTGAAGAGGAAACACAATGTTTGTGAGTAAGTGAGTGGCACACAACACAAGAGACAAACGGACAAACATACAAACAAACATTTATAAATTGCACTGGACATAAATTCTATCCACAATCTGTTTTTTCTTTCGTTTATTCTGACTTTCATTCTATATTTTTTCGTTTTCTTTTTTTTTCATTTTTTCATTTTCCGTTATAACTTTTACAAAAAATTACTTTTCACTTTGTTTATTTTCACCATTTTACAAAATATTTTTCTTTTTAATTTTTTTATTTTTTATTCTTCTGTTTAAATATATTTTGAATTTTTTGTCTCTTAACCGTTTTTTTAAAGCTGAGTCCGGTCATAATGTGATTTGTTCTTGTCTCAAATTCACAAAAATTTTCATTTTACAAAATCTTTAATACCTCAACAAATTTTAAATATTAAATTTTTTATATAAAAACACTGATTCTTTCACGTAAATAAAAAATGGCAAATAACGAATAATTAAGAGTTTGTTTCATGCTGGAATATTTAAAGGAGGCAGTTAAACATAAAAAAAAATCGTAAATGAAAAAAAAAAAACAATTCTAACATTTTTTACTACTGGATGTCCATCCATAAAGGTTTATATTTACAGGGGAAATATACCAACATGATGATGTATCCTTAATTTTATAATTTTATATAAACTTTTAAAATTGTACCTCGACAAATCCAAAACGATATTTGACATTAAATCCCTGTCATGTCAATTCTCGAGCAAAGTTTTATCGGCTTTCGGTAAAGAGAAGGCAAGATGCAAAATTATGTTACATTTCCTAATGTTAGTGCAGAAATCCATTTACCCTATCGGTTCAAATATGGTTCTAATATAATCGCATTAAATCAAATCTTCTTAAACTTCTGAGCTCCTTAAAAATAATCACTGATCGAAGAGATTTCAAGTGACTGGTGTGAAACGAACTTAAAAAAGCATATTAAAATAACTTAATGTTCAAATCCTTGACAAGTTTTTTTTTTTTGGAAATATACCAACAAGACCATATATTATTGAAGGCAACGTCAGAACTTTAATTTCGATCTGACGGACCCTTTTAAAATTGCTTTATTCGGATAATCCGAATCATTTAGAAAAAATTGTGGAAACTTATCGAAATTTCCGCTTGCAAGAGCATTCATCCATGTCCTAACCCAAAATTACGTTATCTATTATATTTTGCCATTATCTCCATCCATGCGATAAACTTCATAAAATTTCTTGTTACAATTTCAAAGACTTGCGATATTAAAAATATCGCTTATAAGGAGAGTATCAGTCTCTCATGCCCTGTCCAAAAAAACTATTGTTTTTAATTATTTTGTTATAAAAGCTTTATTTATGTTCGAAATTATATGAAACTTTCCCTAACAGTTTCAGAGATAAACTATATAATAATTTCGTTTTATGGGGGACGCCACTACACCGTGAATATTCAAATTTTACTTTTAATTTGTTTTAAGCTTCATTGTTATTAATATTTTATTAACACTTTGTTTAAAAAGTTTTAGTAATGTGTCACTCCCAACTCCCCCGTACTTATGTGAAAATTTTGTAGTCTACAATAAAACTTTGTCAAAGTACAATTCATGTGCCATATTTCGTGACATTTATTGTATTAGTTATAGAGATATGCCATGTTAACCGTTTCGTTTGTAAGGAGGGTACCCCTTCCCAGTGCCCGATCCAAAATTCTTTTAGTGGGTAACGTTTCTCAATTTCAGTGTGCAAAACTTCATGAAAATTCAATATGTCATTTAGCCATAATCGTTGGAAAATTGAAAAGGTACACAAAAAGGCACACGCAGTTGCAAATACGCAATTTGCGACTAAAGTCGAACCAACGGTAACAATGATTCCCCTGAATCTACTAAGTTTAACCAGAAGTTCTGTTTTATCATTACACTCTTTCAGGCAAATCACATTTGTTTTTACTTAATGAAAAAAATATACTTCAAAAATGTTCTTTTAAAAGCCATCGTCCCAAGTTAAAATAGCACACCCCACTTTGGAATACTTCTCCAAAAATAAAATCAACTAGTTTTTCCATTTTACTGAGACATTTTAAGTTGCTCCCTTTAGTTCATCAGTACGTACTCTTCCCATCCTCATTCTCTAACTCAATAAAAAAAGAACATAAATCCCCCAAATACCAAGACTACAGATGGAATTATGAATATCGCTGTTCTGTGATTTTGTCTTATTCATTTCCCATTTATACCGTTAGGATTTTTAACTAAGTACTCGTACTTTTGTTAAACGGTATCTAAACTCTTCCTACTTTCTCAATGAATTTTTATGAATTTATTTTGGGATTTTCGTTTCCATTTTTTTTTTTTTTTTGTTTAATTTTAAGCAAATTTTTCTTGTTGTTGCCTTTGCCACTTCCATTGCCACCACCGCCACTACCACCACCAGTAGCAACATTTCAACACACAAAAAATGAGCATTTGGAAAAGTAGAATTTTTGGAATATGGAGTAAGTAGTAACTAAGTAATGGCACTTGTTGTACTAACTGACAATTGTCGTATGGGGGAGTGGTGTAATTAAATGGAGGGGTTGGTATAAATATTCGTATAATGGTCGTCGTACTAATAGATAGATGTTTATGTGACTTTTAGATACAAAATAAATGGTCAAAGTTGTACGTGCAAAGTGAGACATTTAATGTAAAATACACTAATATTCATTCTATTCCATAAGTTTGTATATATGTATGTATATGTGCATCTATAAATATATATAGATGAATATGTATTGTCAAGCAAACAAACAAACAAACAAATAATATTCTATTCCATTGTATGAATTATTGTTTCTCTATAGAATGAAGAAGACTAAACAAGCAGATACTGGCAGATACATAGATATCTGTGAAGACAGACTGAATAACAAATAAATACACACATACACTAATTTATATATACATACATACAGACATAAATACACGGTCATATAGCTAAATGTTCAGTGTACTGATTGTGTTGTTTGATTGTTCATTCTCGTACCAACCGATTCCATTTGTACATTTTCACTTGTACTTATTCGTTGCTTTTGTACCTTCAATATTTTTTGCCTCGATTCCACCATGGACAAGGTTCTTCTCTTGCTGGTTGTTTTTCTTTCTATATTATTTTCTTTCACTGACGTTATGACTATCTGTCTGTCTGTCTGTCTGTCTGTCGAATTTACCAATTGACTGGTGTATTTTAGTCGGGATTTGGATTTTTCCCTCCACATTTAACATTTTTTTGTTCTTCTCATTTGTTTCAGCCACTGTTAGTTCGTTAGTTGTTGTTATAGTATTTTTTTTTCATTCCCATAATGCCAATGTTGTGTTCATTGTATGATTTTATTTTATTTTGTTTTTTATTTCGGGTATGACGAGGATGTATGAATACATCAGATATGGAAATTTTGAACACTAAAACTTAATTTTCAAGTTAATCTAATGCAAAGTGTAATACTAAACTTGTTCATTAGCGTAGGAATACTCTATTCTGGGAAGTAGTCCCATGAAGGACCTACATTTAAATGTGGACCGATGGACTTGAAATTTGAAAAATTATCATAACAGAATTTAATCTGCGAAAGGGGCTTGATGTGGCAGCTGTTGTCAAATGTCGAACTGTTCCTTGAAATAGGTTTCATTCGTTAATGGAAATAATTGTGAAGTTTTAGTGGAATAAATCAATTTATAAGAATTTCAAAACCTTAAAACCTGCTACCTGTAGTTTAAATTATGGTGAAATTTTGTTTAAATCACTTTTTATTCCAAAAATTAGAAACGTTTTTTCTGAATTAATTGGTACGATATTTCTGGTTTTAAATAGCAACCATCTGGACAAACGAGGCGGGGAGTGGAGAATGTTTCCAACGGACAGACGCATATAGCGAAATCGACACAGATTTGGTTTTGGTATGATGATTTATATGGTACCTTCTTGGCATTACACATGAAATGACGCACCATAACGTAAAAGTCTTGTCAAACATTCCAAATGACCGTCCAAATTCACTAACTACTAAGTTCACTAAGTTCGCCTTTGGAAAACATAGATATTTTCCGCTGTAATATAATTCTGTAATTTAGTTTGATATCTCATAAACTTCATCGGTACTTTTGAATTAAGAATAAAGTTCACACATTTAAATGGTAAAGTTGACTCAGTTCAAAAATTCGCCAAATTGCTACAACTTGAGTCAGTAAGAAGTGTTAATTATTCTGCAATGACTCTTCCAATTTGTTTTGCTAAAAATATTGTTTCTCAATATTATGGCAGAAGGACCGCTGATATCGACCCTCCATAGTACTCAACCATTAAATATTTCACGAACAACACTAAAGAAAGCAGAATTTGAATTTACGTTTTCATGATGATCAATAGAGAGATAACAAAAAATCTGCGAATATTTGCCAAACTCGTTTGTGGAAAGCATGTTTGGGCTCCTGATAGGCAATTCAAAATAATATCTGAACAAAACCTGATAGACGGAAAACCTTTCACTAGATCCTTACAGGAAGAATTTTTGAATTCTTTTTGTACTAGAATTCACCTTTATAAGTTAGTAAAACGTGGTACACATATCAAACGTTAAGACATTTTTATACATGATATTTCGAATAATGTTGGTTAATGTTTTATCCATTATCCAAATGCAAAAACCGTATAAAAACCCATATAAAAGAATCCATATGAATTTCATACGTCTGATAAAGAACACCTTTCAAAAGAGTATAATAACTTTCGCGAAACGTTGGGCAGTTGGAACAGATGTTTTACGGAACTATGTTCTACTACTATACGAAATAATTAATAGACATGTAGACATAGAAGTATTGGTTGACTCAATGCTGATAATCTAGCGATAAAATTACGAAGCGTAACGATGAGGGCTTATATTGCAAGTTTGATAATTATTATATTAAAGACCAAAACTTTACTTATTATTGCAGAGTTAAATTTGTAATCTTCACATAAAACTAGAATGATAAACATTTCCATACCTGCAATACATGTTTGAGGTTGAGACTGAGTATGAAGAACATTTATAAGTATCAGCGATATTGATATAGTGGAATTGTTTGTAGTTCTGATGGTCTGGTGTGATAATAGTAGTAGTGGTGGTGGTGTTGGTGGTTATTTGGTTGGTTGTATGAATGGACTGGCAGACAGACAGACAGACAGACAAATGTTGATTTGGATAAATGGAATAAATGGATGAATATATGGCAGTCAATATGACTATAAGAGCTTATAACATGATTGCTATACATTTTCCCATTGCTAAATGTTACCGAGGATGAAGATGATGTTATTCATTTGCTACTGATGCTGATGATGTTTTTCTTTTGAATGAGAATAATGATTCTCTCTCTTGTTCTTGTTGATTCTCTTTTTATTCCTTTCTTGATGATTTTGATTGCGATGTCGACGCGTATGATATTTAATCGTTTACCAGTGGATTTCCATTAATTTTTATATGTTTTTTCTTTACTTTTTGTTTTTATTTCTGTTCATCTTTGTTCCCTTGTCTAGAGCAGAGCAATTGTTTCATTCATTTGTTGCTGTTCGTTTTCGTTTTTTTTTTTTGGTTTTTCATATTGAATTTTTCAACGAAATAGTTTGATTCGATTTTTGTGGTTTTGTCTCTTGATTTTCCTGTATTTTGTTTTTGTTGTTGTCGGTTGTTGTACTTTTGGTGATTTTTTTTTTTTTTTTTTTTGATAAATTCCTTTTTTGTTGTTATTGGTAATTGGTAAATCTAATAGAGCTTATGAAAATACCGTTAAAAGGTTATCTTTCATACCTTCAAATAGAATTATCTTTAGTAGCAGTAGTTTAATTTAAAATACTTTATTATTAGTTTGTATTGAGTTAAGAAATATTTTATTAAAAATTGATTTGTAATAGATAAATTAAGACAATATTGAATAATTTCATAAATTTCGTAATAATTTTAATATTTTACCATTTATAGAGAAAGTAGACTTAATTTCTCCAGAATAAAAATGCAAGGAGTGAGTTCGAAAAATTAAAGACTTGTGATGAAATTTTGAACCCTTTTCTAGATTGCTCGAACAGTCCATCTCCGTTTAAAATCAGGATTCCAAGGGAGACCAAAAATAAATGAACACATT
The DNA here is from genome assembly GCA_004302925.2 of Cochliomyia hominivorax. Classification (NCBI taxonomy): domain Eukaryota; kingdom Metazoa; phylum Arthropoda; class Insecta; order Diptera; family Calliphoridae; genus Cochliomyia; species Cochliomyia hominivorax. The sequence continues at coordinate 70,820,461 of PYHX02000495.1, read as the reverse complement.
ATGAAGCCTTTTTAGCCTTTATTCTTATAAGCATTTCTTGATTTACATTTTAGTATCAATAGAGCCTTTTGTAACTTTTTAACTTTGTATCGAATGTTTTGAGAGCTCTTTAAAAATGTTTTCTATGTTTTGGCTTTAGAAACACCATTCAATCTACCAGAACCATGTTCTCCATCAACGAACAAGTTTTCCCGGTACAGTTTAATAACATTGAAAACAGTTTGACGGCAGACATCTGATCGCTTGGCCAACTTCTTGAACAACCAAGTTGGGTTTTGTTGAAAATATTTAATAATCTTTGTCGTCACTCATTTTAATCAGATTAACCGAAGAAAACTTTAAGTTCCAAAAAATCTATCTGTATTCTAATAAATTTTTAAACAGTTATTGTCACGAATTATATACCTAAGTGGATCCAAAAATCCTAAAAATTAAAATTAAAAATTAAATCCGAGTTGAATGTTTGTAAGGTGGCTAGGAGAAATAATGGACCCATCATCATCATTAATTTTAATAGACAATGCCTTTGGCCCATTTTAATCAAGGTGTCAATATTAAGAAAGTAATTCAGAGTCGATTGGTATACTTTAAAGTGGGTTTCATTTTTTCTGCATTCTTCATACACCAGCATAAACGCATAATTCCCCTACTTACTTTATAATTTAAGTACCCGAGGAATTCTACTCCGAATCATGTGAAATTTCATAAAAAAATAAAGTAATTCGGAATCTATAGAATTATTTCCAAAGAACGTTTTGTTACTATAATTTCAACCTTTTAATCATTTTTTTTATAAATTTCCCATCAAAATATTATAATAATCAACTGTACATAAATTTAAACAAAAAATGTTTATATATATTTGTATATTTATGTATGTGAGTGTGTATATAACTACAATCATATGCTTCTAAATTGATTCTGTCAAATTATTTTAATTAAAACGTCTGCTTTATTTGTGAAAAAAATCTTTTTAAAAAGTTTGTGTGCACGAGTATTTAAAATTTATTATAAAAAATTTAAATTTGTTACAAAAAAACACACATTCACACATACACATAAAAATAAATAAATAAATAAATAAAATATAAAAAATTATAAAAAAACATATTCAAACAACAAAAACAACCCTGAATTATGAAAAATTTTGTAGAAATATTGCAACAAAAATAAAATTAAAAATATATATTTTGTTTTATATTCGAACATATTTACAAATCTATACATCCATGCAAACATAGGGAGTGAGATCAAAAAATTCTTAACCCAGGATATTCATTAAAATTTTAACTCAAGTTTAATTAGATTTATTTGTGATCAAGTTACCTTTGTAAAACACGTCAGTTATTATTTTAAATGTCAAACAAATGAAGATATTGTTAATCTGATTAAAATTAGTGAACAACAAAACTCAACTTGGGCCTACAAAAAGTTGACCAAGCGATCAAATGCCTGCCGTTGAACTGTTTCCAATGTTATTAAACAATACCGGGAGAAATTGACTGATAATAAAAAACCTAGTTCAGGCAGAAGGAACGGTCGACATGATGTTTCTAAAGACAACAAATAGGAAACATTTTCAAAAAGCTCTCAACAAATCCTATAGAAAAGCAGCCCGGTTAAAAACTCACAAGGCCCAAAAAGTTCCTGACAAAAACTAAAATCTACTGAAATCTAAAAAAATGTTTGCTGAATAATGGACAACGAAATGTATTTTTGTCAGATTTTTCCCAACTTACTGGTCAAAAATTTTATATTGCTCATACTCGAGGGAATGAAGAAAAAAGTTGGGAAAAAAGCCAATCATTAGGGGCTCTAAAAATACAGAAATTATCATCGAGGAATGTTAAAAAAGGCTGCATTCTTTCTTAAGACTTCATAATGGGTCAGCTTATGTAATGTGGTGTTTGTACTAAAAGAGGCAAATTCTCCAAATTGCCCGAAGCTAAGGCCAATGGTGAGATATTGGGTTCTTGTTTAAGGAGAATTAAGAGCACAAAAAAGGTATTTAAATTGCGATAGATCCTAAACTGAGATTGACTGCATGTTCGAGCAAAGAAAGAAAGAAACGTAAATGGAAGGGTTAATTGGTTTCGATTTTTATTAACATATATGTATGTTAAGACATTTTCAATCTCACTCCTTTGTACATGAATATATTTGTAGATGTATTTGTACGTTTGTACAAATGAAAGAGAGTATAAATTTCAGAACAATAATTATGAACAAAAAAGTATAAATCATTTAGTGAATCATTGAAAACAATTAAAATATTGTTAAGCTTTTTGCTTTGTGTTTATTTAATAATTTTTAAATATATAAACGTAGAAAATGACAAAAACAACAACAACAACGATAATAATGAAAAATTAACACAAAAATTATTCAAAATTGTGTTGTTGTCTGTTTGACATCAACAACAATAACAACAAACATTTACACAAATAATAAACTAAAAATTTAAATAAATTAAAACCAGAAGGAAAAAATATTTTATTTTGAACTGAGAGAATGACACAATAAATATGGATGTGTGTTTGTGTGCGAGTGTATGTGTACATTTTGACAAACAGAGAAAATTTTTTAAACACATTAAACAGAGAAGAGCTAATTAACAGCACTGACAGCATAAATAAAAACAAAAGAACCACTACCAACAACAAACAACAACAGCAAACAACAACAACGACTACAACAAACAACTGTAATGAATATGAAAATGAAGAGTCATAAAACGTCATCAATTGGAATAGCAATCAAGTGCTGAAAAGCCAACAGCAATAATAACGCAAACAACAACAACAACAGCAACAATAAAACATAAACAATTAGACAAAGAGAAATAAGCATGAGGAATGAAAACAAGAACAAAAACAAAAAAACTCAGTGACACTTAAAAAATATAAATCGCACTAATTATGCGGTAACAACAACAAGTAGCCGAGAAACAATTTTATAATAATATAGTTAAATAAGTATAAAAGAGAACTAGTGAGAGAGAGAAAGAGAGAGGAGGTTAACAGAGAAGAGGAAATAGAAAAAACACTATCATCACTTTCTGTGTTTGTGTTTGCAAATACACAACAAATTGTTGTTGATGGTTGGTACAGATGGCGATGATATTTTTTGCTGGTGTTGTTGCAACAATTTAAATGGGATTCTCTCATTCTCTCTACTTTTTAGAAATCACCATTTATCCATAAAAATACAAGTACAAAAAATACAATGAAAAAAGTGAGAGTTTTTAAACTAAAATTTTAAACTCGTCAGAAGAAAAAACATTACAACACAACAAAATAAATGTTTATTTGTATGACGATGATGATGAAAAGTGAGAAGAGAGTTAAAGAGTGACTAACTGAATGCATGAGTGAGTGAGTGTTACATGTAAATGCATTGTGCTCATTAAAAATGTTTAACACTAAAACTAAAACGTATTCAAACAACTCACGTTTTTGTGTTTTAACCCAAAATTCTCTAGACCCAATCCGTACTACCGTACAGATTTTCAGATTGCTAAAGAACCAGAAAACACAGAAGGGATTTAACTCGATGAACCTTTTCGGGAACTGCTAGAATGAAGAGAAGACGATTTCTATTTTTTTTTGTTGCAACTCATAGGTGTTTTGATCTCCAATATAAAAGATATATGCGATTTTTAATGCAACTATGCATGGACTTATCCGGAAAAGGAGTGATGGGACTATATTTATGGGACGTAACATGATCTTTCCAAAGCCAAAAAATAGAAAGAATTTTCAGTGCTCATACCATTTGGTTAAAGTTAAACTTATGCAGGTTTAAAAATATACAAGACTCAGAAAGTTTCAGACAGAAATGCTTATTATTTTTGGCCTGTCATCATGGTAAATAAGCCCTTGAGTAGTACAAAGACAATAACATGGTATTTGTTTCAAGAGAGGCAAAACCTAAAGCCAATGGAGAGACATTGGGCTCCTGTTTAAAGAGAATTTAAGAGCTCAAAAAAGTGTAGTAGATTTTTAACGCAGATGAATCTGTTCGAGCAAAGTAACAGAAAACACTAAAGAACCTTTGTGAAAAGGTTTTCCGAAAAGGTCTAGATTTCATCAGTAGTGATTTAAACTACTAAAATATATTGAAACAAATAATAATTTTAATTAAATAAAAAATATTAAACTATAAGTTAAGTAATTTTGTATTTATGTTAAGAATTATTTGATCTCACTTCTTATATTTCGAATATAAACATCTTTAAAATTTGAATTTTCGTTTAAGTTTCGTACAAAAGTTTTGTATGTTTTCTAAAATATTTAAATTTGCCTTGTACAGATGAAAGTGTGTGTGTGTGTGTTTGTGTGTATGTACATATATTTCTAAATCCAAATGTGTTTTGGAATAAAATTTCACAGCTGTGTTTATTTTACTACGAATACGCACATCATGGGCAATCAAAATCAAAATGCCAATGAGCCACAAAACTGTAGAAATAAGCGGAATAACAAAACAAGTGAAGTGTAGAAATTTCATGTTATTAATGCCATCATATATTGTAATATGCGGTTATTTGGAGTCACTCGTTTTGGTTATTTTCGAATTACCAATAAAATGATGCTATTTTGAGTGTATGTATATATATGCAACGATTCCAATACACTTTCAAATTGTTTTCACATTTTTTCAAATTGAGTTTTTTTTAACTCTGTTCAGGGAAGTGGATTTTAAAAGGGAGCATTAATGGCCATAAGGATTAAAACTAAAACACATAACACCAAAAAATTGCCGGGACTTAGCGTTATATGAAAGACATGCTTCTCAGAAGATTATTTAAACAGAAGAGCGCAATACCTCTTGAAATATTTCTTAACCTGTGGTCCTAACCACTCTACAACCTTTTCAGTGATTCAGTTTAAAAAAAAAAAATATTTGGTACGAGCAAATGAATTCGCTCGTACCAAGTGGACTGTTCAATTTGAGCGTAATAATCACTTAGCTATATGGAACCTCTGATAAGATTATATTCACTGGCATAATCGGTTGTTAAGGTACTTTAAAGTCTTTCTGTAACGATGGTTCAGTTGCAGGAGTTGATATTGCACTAGTTGAAATCTCATTAGGCCTCTGCTTTGGATTTAATTGAATTTTAATATAAGTTTCTGTTTTTCCTACAAGAAGCATAGTGTCGCAATAAAATTTTTGTTTATATCTCTATTCTGTGTTAACACTCCTTGCAAGTTCCTGTTTATGGTAAATCTGGTAGCGTTTGTGATCTGGCTTCTTAGTATTATTATGATAATTTCCAAATTGGTTTTAAACGTTCAAATGTTTAAAAGAATGTTTAAACCAGAACTGAATTGGAAGAAATCTTCTTTTCCTCATTAATCTTCAAAACTTCTACTTCCGCGGTGGGCATTACTTTTCTTTAATTCGAGAAATTGATTGATCTGAGTAGCAGCAAGTAGCAATTATCTGCATTATAAAGATCGTTTTACCTCTGTTATTTCAGAGAGCTATTCCAACCTCCACCATTTCTCTCAATGCATTCCGGTGCTATTTCATACTTAGAGCATTACGGTTTAAGCTCTCTATAAGTATAAGTTTCGGAGGGGTTTTCTACACATCGATGGCTGATGGTACACTTATGGGCTATTAATCTGGAGTTGGAGTCCCCAAATGTAGATGTGAAACGATGGCATTCCAATCTCCATCTACAGTTGTAATATTGTTCTGTTTCACTTGCGAATGACTTCCCCAGTTCCTTTGATAGATTCCTATTATGGCATTTGTTTATCTCATGTTGACTGCTAATTTAGAGAGAAATTTACTCCTTATAATTTCAATACTAATAAAAATCAAATAATTCCACAGAATTTTTCGAAGATCATGAATACGATCCTGTAAAGATCCAAAAGTTTTGAATTCTTTGATCTTTGAAATACTTTGTTTTTTTTTCATTTCAAATACATAAAAATGAATTTAATTTGAAAATCTAAATTTTTGAATACAGAGTTATACAAAAATGATCAGGCTTGTATGGTCATTTCTTTGACTTCCACATAAATATTTGCATCTAAAACTAAAAACAGGATTTTTTTTAATTTAAATTGAAATTCTGAAAAATTTCAAAGTATTATAATTGCAGGTCCCCAAATATCATCCATTCCACCTTGTGACATCACTAGATGACTTTGTAGTGTGTCTAAATATATGACTCGTTAGTGTCGTCTATTTTTTTTGTTCACTCTTTCTCTTAAATCCTGAACAACCGATTGGGGATTTAAACATTCACTCCAATATAAATGCAAACAGACAAACAAAGCGACGAATGGGGCATTTAGTCTGGACATAAATTTTATTTATATTTTTTTGTTTTGGTTTTCTGTTGTTGTTTGTGTATTATCTTTCTTGTTGTTGTTGTTGTTGTTGTTGTTGTTGTTGTTACTTTAAACAGATACAAATTTATATCTGAGATTGTTTATCAATGATACCATAATACAAAAACATAAAATACAAACATACACACAAACAAACATTAAAATATTTATGTTATTTTAAATTATTACAAATTAAATAGAATATTTCTGTTTCTATTTCTATTTCTATTTCTTTGGAGAGAAAAATTCAACAAAATCCATTTGAAATTTGGAATAAATATAGAAATTTATACCGTATTTATCCTCTAATTTTGTTACTCTGTGTACACTGGCGCTTGTTAAAGAAAGTTGGGATCTAACAAGTTGGTTGGGAAACAGAAACAATTATGAATGATATATTTTGGTTATGGCGAATATCAGATACCCTTCACCATATATAAATAGAAAATTAGTTTTACGCTTTATCATTTTAAAATCCGGTTCTAGAAAAAGGTCTTCTATGATACTTCCTCACGAAAATTCTTCAATATAAAATAGTTTCGTGAGTTTTGGAATACCCCATTCTGGGAAGAAGACCTGTTTGGGACATGTAATCTTGAAAAAATTCTCATAAAGTTATTCACCTTATGAAGAACTCATAAATCAATACTTCCTGTAAAATTAATCACGGGGAATTATTGACTGAAGAAGTGACAGTTGAAATAGTTGCCCATCAGGACTACGATCTTTTACCATAATTTGAACTCATTTCTAATACGTGATCTTTGGAAAGGCAGCTGATGGTAATGGGTACTGGAAAGCCTTCTTAAACATGTTTATTATGCATACGATATTTGTATATAGGATTACAGATACCCTGATCCCGCTTTGAATTTACAAACATAACTTTGGCAGAATAAGAAGAAAGTTTAATGATTATGTCAGAGCATCATAGGGTTGACAAACGTATTTGGAGTTTAAAAAACAAAGTTTTTGGTCTGTAATTTGAGTTGGTCTTGGATATCGGCCCATATGTTTTGTGTTATTGGACAGATATTACTGGCTTAAAATTACAAAATTTTCTTGAATTTATAGAGTTAGAGACATATATACTACGTTATAACTTCGGGGCATTGCATACGAAATGACGAACTAAACATACTCTTTTTCACCGTTGATATGGTGGTTTGTATGAGAAACTTCATGTAGCAAAGAATCTTGCACTACTTTCTCATGATGAAGCTAATGAGATTGTGTGCGTATGTGAATAAATATTATAACATTTGGATCGTTAATAAACATTTTTATTTTTAGAAATTACAGAAGGAAAAAGAGAAAAAAAACGTTTTAAAATTAAAACAATTTCAATTCTTGTAAATAAATCAACAGGTAACACAAATTTATAAATCTTCACATAGTGAAATGGAGAAAACTGTAACCCAATTAACCCAGATTATTCAGATTCAGATTGTAATTATATAAACAGATTTATGATTTTTTATAAATCTAAACGTTAGAACAGAATGTTTTGAATACACAAATTAAAACATTATACTTCTAATTATTGTTGTTGTTGCTGTTGTTGTTGTTGTTCAATATCCCTGATAAATCATTTGAAATCTAATGCGGAAATTGTTTTGTTTGTTGTTGAAATTTTGAAAATGATTTTTTGTTTAAATAACGTTTAAATGTTTTTATTACTTAAATTGCCAAAATGACATTGAATCGTTTTATATTCGGATACAATTTAACGATATTTAAGTGAAAATACATTGGACACGATTTTGATGACACACACATACACACACTCACATAGAAACATACTAAGTCGCTTGTGTAATAAATCTTTAAACAAAAAATAAAGCAGCAAATCTAAGAGTAAAATAAACTCACTCAATCGACAACGTCATCATCATCATCATCGTTGTTGTCATTGTCGTTGTAGTCGTCGTCAACATCATTGCCATCAATGACAACATCAATAATATTTCTGTCTCACATCATCCCCAGTTAACATGAATAAGATTTCGAATTCCCCCTTGTAAAACAATAAGATATTTTATCAAGAGAATCTGTTCTGAAAACCTTGTTCTTGATTCTGTTTTGCTTTTTTTTCTTTTTCGAGTTTCATAAAAATCATATCGCAATTTTTTTGTTTGGGATTTTTATTGATATAAATTTTCAGTGTTGAAATATTTTAAATTTAAACAAAAAAAAAAAACTTTAATTTACCAATGAGTAGAGATACAGAAGAAAAGAGTTTCATGTAAGATGCAGAAAAAAAGTTAAATGCTCAAGAGTTGAAAGCGAGACATGAATATAAATTTATTATTTTTATATTCATAAACATACAATTGTGGTCAATAAAATAGCCGAAGAAAAACTTTAATTTCTTTTGTAAAAATTAGTCTTCGGAACGAAAATCCTCTGCATTTTCTCCTGAAAAAGAGCTAAACACAATCTCTGTGGAATATCCTACTTCTCTTACCTTCAATTGTTTATTCTGTCTACAAATGATTTTGAGATTGTAATAAAATAGAAACCTACTGCTTCAACCTTTCATATTTAAGAATATTTATTTAATCATTAATTTATTGAGAAATCTTTCCAGAGACCATGACCATATTGAGCCTTGCAGAGTAAAGGTGGCACAACCTTCTTGCTAATTTCGCATATGATGAAGATATTTTAGCTTAATACAATTTTTAGCTTCATCCTCCGTATCGAATCAGGTTTCTTCGAGGTCTTGCAAAGCTCATTATTACGAATATTTCCAGTCGATCTCTTGTCATCGATCACTACATAGCAGAGATAATATTATTACTACCACTTTGATATAAGATAGTATTTATTTCCTTTTTTCTTTATATTTCGTCTTAAAGTCGATGAAGGCTTTGATTGCTGTGTTGGCCTTTTCCATATCCAAATCAGTAAAACATCTGAGCATATATTTATTTTTATACAATACACCCAGAGAAAACTAGATTATTTGTCCTTGTTTCCATATAAGGCCTATTTCCGGAATATAATTTTATAAAAAAAACTAGACAACTCTTAAATATAGACCAATTCTATTCATATTCGGAACAACTATTTTTTTAACTGCCTTAAATATATTATATCAATTTGATTCAATATTTGCCTATATTTTGCTATAGCTTTCACATAAGGTCCCTTCCCCGAAATCGGTTTTGAGCTTTTAAATCTCTTATACACGAACCAATTTTGTTGAAAATGGCCACCATTATTTATCTAACGTTCTATAATATATGTTAATAATTTGACGAATATCGATCACTATTTTACTTTAGCTCCCATGTAAGGCCTACTCCGAAAATGATAATAAGCTTATAAGACTATACACTTAGTTTTTTAACTGTCTTTTATATAAATCTAATTTGACAATTATCGTTCTATTTACAGTGTCTTGTTATCCGAGGAGAATTTTAATGAATGAAACTTATATTACAAGAGTTTTTAAGAGTTTTTAAGACTTTCATGGTATTTTTTTTTTTAAAGTTTTTATGGTGCTACTTAGTTTACCCTTGATGTAAGTAGAAAACATTTGTATAAGCTGTTCACTCAATTGAAGTTCTTTTGTTATTTTGTTGTATTATTATTATTACAACACCATGCAGTAGCATATATTAGTAATTCATAGATACTTTCCACTAATAAAATATTAAAAGAAGTTGTAAAAATATCACCACCATCACCAACATCTCCACCATCAACATTCCCACTTAATCACACCACAACCAATTCATTTACTTTATTGATGTATCTTCCATTTCTATTTCAGACGATTTTCGACAAAATTAAATTGAATCTTAGAAACTAACAGGCTCCAACTGAACAATGGAACACACACATATACACACACAACACAAATACCAGATTGAAATTTGTCTCCACAGTTTTCTAGAAAAGAGTAGAGAGTGAAGAATGTAAACATCATACGAGCAACATTTTGTAGAAACTACAGAACGAGAGAAAACAAAAAAAAAAATTCAATACAAGAAAAAAATAAAGTCGAAAGACAAGAAAAAAACTGACATCTACAATTAGAGTATCCCCCAGAGACGCTGTAATGAAAGAAAAAAAACTAAAAAAAACTTCTCAACAGATGTGGACTTTGGATTTTTGTTATTTTTAAAAAAATTGACATGACTGAGTTTTAAACACAATATATTTTTTCTTCTCCTTAATAAACCACAGTAGCGTATTTGGAGCTGTAATTAATTTTAAACGACAAAAAATTAAAAACGGTGATTAAAAAGGTCAAAAATCATTTTTAATAAAATTTTGTTAAATTTTAATGTAAATATTTTTGTAATAAAAGTCATAATGAAAATATGTATCTGTATATTTTGTATTTTAGGGGTTGTTTTCTAAATCGAAAGCAAAAAGAACTTAAAAATTTCCCATTTCTCAGTATCTACGATTTACTTCAATGTGAGAATTAAAAGATATTTATAACTTACACCATCAGAAAAAATGGTGTTATATACGGATCACTTGCCGTATATAACACCTATAGAAATTTGACATGGTCGGTCCAATATTTGAAATAGCTCCCATACAAATATCCTCCCGGAATGAAGTTTTATGCTCATAAAACTCACCAATAAGAAGATCTTTTAAATTTGGCACAACAAAAATATGAGTGCAAAACCATGTGTCACATTTCATGCAGATCGGTCCACAAATAACCGTGGCTTCCATCAGACCCACTTCAAAATTTTGTTTTGTATGCACAAATTTCGAAAAAGAGAATATTTTAATATTTTTTATATTTAGATTTATACACTCAGAAAATATCGTCACAATTTTATATGATCGTTTTAAGACTTAATATGGTCTTCATATAATCCTCACTTCTTCAATTTAACTCAAATGGCATATATATATATATATATATATATATATATATATATATATATATATATATATATATATATATATATATATATATATATATATATATATGTATATATGTATATATATATATATATATATATATATATATATATATATATATATATATATATATATATATATATATATATATATATATATATATATATATATATATATATATATATATATATATATATATATATATATATATATATATATATATATATTATGTCATAATTATTATTATTCTTAATTTGTGAAATTTAGCCACATATTTTCAATTGCTTTAAGCAGTTACCTATTTTAAGCCATCGCTGGTTAATCCATTGTCTAAAATAACCTCAAAACTCTGGCAAAAGCCTTTCTAAATTATTAATAAAAACGTATTTTTACTAAAAATCACCAAATTTGGCTTAGCAGGAAAAAATAGAGGCAAAACTATCTCGCAATTAAATTTTCTATAAATTTTCTGAATTTTTATTCTGATATAAGAAAGAAAAATTGAGCTGAGATCATTATAATAATTGCCTTTCCCAGAATAAAACTCATGAATTTAAATTGTTGCTTTTAATATTTCACGAATATCGGTTAATATTTAATTATAGGTAAATTATATAAAGCTCCGGTCATGGATTAAGGATTTTAAGTAAAACACTTAAGTATAAAAGCATTTCAATAACATTTCCAAAAAAATAATTTCAGAAAATGTGTAACTAATTTCAAGGACATCAGTTCTCATCATACGATATCGCCTGAATAAGGCTCTTTCCTTAAATGGGATTTAAAACATATAAAACTCTTAAATGAAATTTGCCATAATTATTTTTGTAAATATCATTTAATGAAACTAATTTTATAATTATCGGTTCACATTTAACTGTAGATTCCATATAAGCATCCATCTAAAAAATTATTTCTGAAAAAATAAAACTCCTTAAAGTTACTAAATTAATTTTATACACTTATAATTTTGTAGCATTAAAAAGCGATACGAACTCTAAAGCCACCGGTCTCAGTTAAGCTTCTTCCAACATATCATAAATCACTTTAATAGAAAGATTTTGAAAATTTTTTTGGTATCAATATACATAAGGAATTTCCAGAATATTGAAACATTTTTCACTTTAGCTTTCGGGTACTGTTTTTCTCGGATTTCAAATTAATAAACATATTTTCCTTTTGTTCGTGCAAATATACGTGGCCTAGGGTACCTTACATTCGTAATCTCTAAATATCATAAATCTGTCTTAAATGTGAATATCATAGTAATGTTTGAAATAAGTATGTTCTATCAATTTTTATACCTGCGCCATGAAGTAGGGTATTATATAGTATGACTTTAACGGACTCTCATATTCTTTCCTGTTTAAATATCAGAAATGTGTTATGAGTAAAATTATTTTCCGATTCGCGATTTCTAACGTGAAATATTCCAGGAAAATACTTAACTGTTTACTGTGATTTTCTTACAAAACCCTTTTAATTAAAGATCCAAGAAACAGAAAATATATATTTTTCTTTCAGTTAATGACATTTCCAAATCTGCAAGAAAAATTAGTTGCAAAATAAAAAAAAGAAATACATACAAAAAATATCTACCCCTTTTCATCCACTTCAATTACGTCTAATAGAAATTTTCCAACCCTCAGAAAACAAAGAAAAAATATCACATTTCTAAAGAAAAAAAAACAACAAACCTCGTTTTTTTCCATTTTACCCTCCATTTTTAGAATAGGCTTTCACAAGTGGGAGTTTAAGTCACGTTTCTTTCTGATATCGCAGTAATATTTTAGCAATAAAATCCCACAATATAAAATTTATATTTCGCAATAGTTGTATACTTAAAATAGTCCACAAATTATTTATTATATAATAAACCACATACATACATACATACATACATACATACATACATACATACATACATACATACATACACATGTATACATACATGCAGTGTGTATATAAGTATTCAAAAGTATTTAAAAGTATTAAATATAAATTATTAACTTTCAAACAGCAAAAAATATCTTAAAAATTCTTCTTTATAATGAAATTGAAATGAAAATCAAAAAGAGAACAAAATGGTTTCCTGATTGTCAACGAAATGTATATACATTCATACATTCATTTGATTATATATTTATATATACACTCACATATACATAATAAATGAATAAATAAAAGTGATATTGAAATTGAATTGTTGGCAACAAAAATATTTAGCTGCAAGTAAATAAATACAACAACAATAAAAAATTATAACATCGACACTTAACAAAATCATTTGTAAGAAAACACAAAAGGGAAAATTATAAACTTAAATATTTAACAGCTGACACTTAAACAATCACATGAACACAAACACAATCATGGAACCTCACACAGATACTCTCCACCAAATAGTTATTATTTTGACAGATAATTTTCTCTTCCATGAACTGTTTGTATAAAAAGAGAAAAATATTTCAATAATTTATTTCATAATGAAAATCCTAAGAATTCCAGATTTTTTGAGACTGATACTGCAGGAAGGTTTTACAGAAACAAAAATTCCGAGAGTTCAGTAAGATTACTAAAATTCGGTAATGACGAATCTTTAAGTTTCAAAATGTTAAAAAATGAAATAATTAAAAATAAATAAAAATATCTATATAAAATCATTCACTTATGTATGGACATGAAATTTAGCATTTGTATGGGAAATACCTGAAATATTTCACCGATTATTACCAATTCCAATAGGCTGCGACTTTGTCAAAAAATATATATATCTTCAACGACATTTTTTAAAAGTATGTGGACAGACAGTATTTTTTCTGTCCATTACAGATATCTGCATATCAACTACCATTATTTCGCGCGATACAGTTGGGCCTCGATTATCCGCAACTCTTTAAAGTTGCAAATTCAATTATCTAGGAAAAATATAGTCTGCTAAACTTCATTCTGTACCGAAAATTTCAAAAGTTGTTATATTTTCAGATATAATTTCCATATAATTTGCTTTTGTGAATTATACAGGATTTTCTTTAAGCGGTTTTATGGGAGATAAAGGAAATTATTCATCGACTCTCGTAAAAATTAAGGAAAATATAAAAATATCAAATTGTTGATATTTCTTTAATTTTACCACTATTTCGATCCTTGTATATAGTGGATCATAGGTATTTAGACTTTTGTTAGCTTAAGTCCATATTCCAGGGGAAGAATTTGTATGGGGTCTAGGTGTAATAATGGACTTATCATCATTTTAATTGGAAGCGTCACCCAATCACTTATAGTGGTGTTGAGTACAAAAATTCTGCCTTGTGGTGAATGTTAACCAGTTATTAGAAAAAAGTCTAGACATAGGCCGAAACTGTTTTGAAATCCTTTTGAAGAAATCTGCAAGATATTGCGCATACATATATGATGAACTTATACTTCAAAACTTTTTCTCTTTAAGCAGCCCTAATTCTCAGAAACTTAAAACGCTAGAAAAGTTTGTAAAATTCATCTACGTTCTTAGAAAAAAAGTTATTTTGTTTTTTTTTTTACACTTTTTTCGTTTTTTTTTTTTTTTTTCAAAATCTCAAAAACTTGGCTTTCAAAAATCATAAGCCTAACGATTTCGATATTTCAAAACATGAATTATAAAAAAATTAATTAAATTTAATATTTTATATCAAAAAGCGAAATATATTGACACAATAACAGATCTTACGATGTATTCATTTCAGAATAATCAATATCTCAAATGTTGAGCTTTTATATGTTCCTAATAACATCGGTCTTTAACAAGCAATTTCTTGTACAGCAGTAGTTTTCTGGCAGATCTTTCAAATTTAAATTGTTTTTCAGATTTTTGAAATGAATTCTCTTCGTATTCATTTAAAGATTTAAGATTAAAAAATAAAACTTTTTCCATTTACTTTCGATTTTTTATATAAAACTTTGAACATTTTCTAAGAAAATGAATGCTAAATTAAGATCCAAAAATAACTGACATTTACGATAAAAATGTTAAAGGGGAAGAAGGAACAAATGTTACAGGCATAATAAAATCTTACAAAAAATACATAAATACAATAACAATAAAAAAGTAACCACCACCAAAAATATTTATAGACATATTGTGTAACCAACCGGTATATTATAACCGATTGCCACCTTTCATTCATCTACTTTTATTTTCACAACACATACATTTACACTTTTATTCTAGAATCATAGATACATACACATTTGTATATACTTTCATACGTATTTTAAAACATGTTTATGAAAAAAAGGATATGAAACATCGATTAAGGTATTTTCCCCTCTTTTCTTAAAAAATGTGTCCCAAATACTTTACTTTACATACCAACAACCACAAGATTTACAGAAACCTATAAAATTTAACTCAAAGAGAACAAACAGATTTAACAGAAAGAAAAATCTAAAAGATTCTTGTTAAAGAGAAAATCAAATAAATGATATGGAAAATGACTGTTTTGAATCCGTATTTCAATTTCCTAAAAACAACCATTTTAAGAAATTTATTCAAACATTTAAGCCTGATGAATTGATTTAGTGAAAATATTTATTGTTCAAATATGCAATTTTAGGATCATGTTTGGAATCGAACAAGATATCAATTAACATAACCTATTCTGTCAAAAAATCCAGTGAAATTTTCGAAATCAACAGATGATCACGCCACAAAATTGTATCGAACTTAAAAATTTTATATTTTCGGCTTAAAATAAAGTATAAAAGTGATATATAGATCCAATTTCAAGCTGTTTTTTTAACTTTATTAAGTACAGCAATCTTAACCCATTAGATATGTAAACCAATTAATATTTTCGAGAAATGATTGTATTTATCGGAAAAACATTTGTATATAAAGTTTTTGCTTATTCACGTTTAATGGAAATCGACGGAATTGGATAAACAATTCGAAAGGTCTTGCCGCCATCTATTCTAAGCTGTGTACTGCCGATAATTTCAGCCATTCTAAGAGAATAAGAATAAATAAACTGAAAGAAGTGAAACTTCGCTGAGACTTACAACTTTCGTGACATTACTTTAATAAGATAATTTACAGATACCTGATGGGAGATCTTCGACCGAAAAACAAAGTATTTAGACTTACTTTCTTCAGATCGCTCATCAAATGTGGAAGCTTTAAAAAAACTTGTAAGATAGTCATCTAATCAAACCTCTTGCTCCATAAAGGAAGAAAAACGTTACCCATTATATGGTATTAACTTTAGTCAACACAAAGCTCTTTAATCGTCCTCCCAACATACAGAATGGAATTGCAAAACCTTGTACTCTTTATTTTTTATACAAACAGACTACAGACCCTAATCAGATTTCAGATGTTGTTTTTCCCCCTAATTGGTAAGCCCATTACATATCTCGATCCTTTGCTTATCTTTAGACCACGGCTTTTGTTTAAGTATAAGTAATTGTACCAAGATAGTCCAATCAATAGTGAAAGGTGACCAAATCGATTCACGATTTTTGGATTAACTCTTAAGATATTTCACTTTACAAATAATCAGTCACTAAGAATCGATTCGTTATAAAGTTGGTAGTGTAGAATCGATCACAAAATAATCGTTTTTACACAAAGAATCGATTCCCAACCATAATCTAAATCGATTCTCTAATCATTTGCAAGCGAAATACTGAAATCTTGGGAATATTTTAGATAGGAACAATGGATTTATCATGTATTTGAAGAGATTTTATGTATTACAAATTGTGCCAAAAATTCATTTATTCCAAAATATCAAAGTTTTCATATAAAAAATAAGGAAAAAGAAAACAAAAATATATCGTCTTGCCGGTGAGTGTTTCCTAAACACATCTCGATCAAAACGGTTCTGTAATCCATCGTTATTGTTTTTACAATTCCACTTTTTAAAAACTGTAAATCGTATCCAAAAAAAATGACCTTCTGACAATACCGATTGGTACCCGATCAACATAAAGTATAAATTCGGAAATTCATAAGCTTCATCACTAAAAGTGGTGATGGGGGTGTAACGCCAAGTCTTATAATTTGTCCTAAGTAATCGTTATTGCCTTAAAAAGTTTTCTATTTAAAACTGACAAAATCGCTTTAGGAGAGAAAATGTTATAGACCGGTAACTGAGACAACCTCCTAAAAGTGAAAAAATTTACCGACGATTATAAATAAACGGATTAATAAATTTTCTTGAAATTTGGGAATCAGATAATTTCTTTACGATAATTTTTGCGATAATACAAAATATTATTGACAACGCCATTTTGGATAGGGCAGGGGTTAGTGGTATCCCTCTTACCAATTTTCAACATATTCCAACAATTATTTCTAAGTAAGATCGTGGAGGCGTGTATAAAAGATTCGGCATAGCCGAATATAGCATTTTCACTTGTTCCTTTTTAGGACGTAATTAAAAAATACTTTTCCGAACACTTAAATTGAACTTCTGCTCGTTCAATTTAAGTGTTCTCGAGAGTGTTTTAAAACTTGTTTAGTGCTTTAAACTCAGTGCAACATATCTATTAAAGCAGAGCACACTTTATATATAGAATCGGTTGATAAGGAACATGTGAACATGTTGAACGTGACAAAAACAGATTGAGATAGAAGTAATCAGGACTTGCAAGAGTTACCAAGAGTTAGAAACATTAAATGCATCATTTTGGAAGGTCTAATGAAACAGATTTTAATATAAAACTAAGTTATATTTCGTAATAACTAATTTATTTAGACAATAAAATGAATTGATTATCATTCAACCTCTTGGAGAACCTAAGATAACCTAAAACGGCTTCTCTGAGTTACGCTGTGCACTTCCTCAACATTTGAAATTCGTTAAAGCTAAAATACAATTAATTCAAGACTAAACAATTTATTAAATATTAATTTAAAGGTTTTTTTATTAATATTAAAAGACTTAAATTAACAAGTTAAAATATGATAAAACGCTAAACACCCTCAACTAAGCTCTTAAGCAAACAGAAATTTATAACAGTTTCATTATACATTTTTATGAGTTTACTTTCATACATACATAAATACATACATGCATACATATCCATATATAACATTGTTATATATAGAAATATTATAATATATGAATCATACGTCATTGATAACCTATTGACAGCAATATGAAATTGAAATATACATACAAACATATATTTACATTTACATGCATACAAAGAAAAAAATGTATACTAAGAATTAGTTCTACTGTATTAATAATTTATATATGTATGTCTGTATGCATGTATGTATGCATGTATGTATGTATGTATGTATGTATGTATGTATGTATGTATGTATGTATGTATGTACATATATGAACATGTTTGTTTGTTTGTTTGCCAGTCAGTTGGAATGAATCTTTTAATAAAGAATTTTTTTTGTGAACAAAGAAAACAAGAACAACTATTACAACAAAGTACAAATATTGAAAAAGAACTATTTAAACTAATAAAAGAACTTGTAAAAGATAAATGTTAGAATGGTTGGTTGGTTGATTCAATGGATGTTTATATTGATAGATGTATGGATGGATGGATGGATATTTGTTTGTCTTACTGACTGACTGACGGGTTGGCTGTTTGATGGCTAAAAACGAATTATTGACGAACAAAAAATAATGCTAACATCACCTTGATACACAATGTACAGATAAATATTTTCATAGAATGTTAGTTATTCTAAGTATAACACACTCATGCATACAGTATTGGCCAATGAAATAGTGCAGGTGGTTATATACAGTAAAATATATTTTTAATGAATTAATCATCATTAACTATTATGATTTATCATTTTGCAAAGGAATTCCCTCATTACTAATCGATGAGTCCATATCATACATCTACAAAAAAGTAATCAAAATTAGGGGAATCTATTAATCTGGAATCGATTTTAGAGAATGTTTGTAATCAAGGCCTTTACAGAAGCTCTACAGATATTTAGATTCGTATTGACGACACTCACGTAGGCGACAAGTAAATAAATGTGGATCTTATAATTCTACCTTTGAAGAAAATAAATTTTGGTTTGATGAAATTCCCATAATTTAGATTTTTGAAAATTGATTTTCAGACTGCACATTTTTTTGATGTCTGAAAACACCCAATACCAAATGATTGAAAACTCATTGGGGTTTTCAAAATTACATTCAGTTTTTAAAATCAGTCTATGCGATTTTTTATCATAACGATTAAAATCAAAATCTGTAGAGGACTGAAAATAGTTTTTGGTTGCTAAATTTAAATTAAAACTCTTTTCGTAAAGAGATCTTTAAAATTCATATAAAACTTCCAAAAAATGTGTTTTACATTTTTTGCTATATCTCTCCAACCAACATCGGGATGCAAAAATTTAAGAACACATAAAGCAATGCAAAAGCATAATTTTTTAACATTACAGCTTTACGATTTCAGAAATTATGCCCACCTTTGTTCTCCTGAAATTAGCTTTTTCGAAACTTTTCTGAATTAAATAAGAGCAATAGAATAGTTTTTCAGAGGATTTTTATTAAGAAAAAGCTGTTTTTATAACTCCAAAATGTGTAAAGGCGAAAAATCTACATTTTAAAAAAATTCAAATTTAAAGGTCTATAACTTTAGATTCCATGAAGATAATTTCTTTTTCAAAATTTTTCAATAATTCCTTAACAAAACAAAAAAGATATTTGAAAAAAATCTGATAAAATTTGGACCCGCTATAGCATAAAATCTTCGCCAAGCTCCATCAAAAAGAAAAATTTATCATTTTTAAAGTTAAATATCTCGTCGTAGGATAAGATCAAATCATTTCACCATACGGAAGTATGGAAAATTTAAAATATTAATTATTTTGCTGTGCTATTTCTTTGATAGCAGTTGTACATATGTATGTGTAGCGATTGGAGTTTGTGCTAATTACATAAAATACATATACATAAATACATATTCATAAGTAAATATTGAGAGAAAAAATAAATGTATTTATGCGCTTAATCGAATATAAGACTTTGTTTATTAGAAATTCTTGAATATTTCATTAAACATACATACACATACATGCATATATTCATACTTATGTAGCTCTTTATAAAATATATTATTCTGTATGTCTATCTAATGATGTATCTATTTGTGTGTGTTCTTTACACGTGAGTTATAAATTATTAATTTTAATCACTATCACCACCATCACCCATCAACAAACACTTACAAAAGAAACATATAAACGAGAAAAGAAGAAAAAAATATAAAGAAAACAAGGAAATTTCATTCATTCGATTATGATGAGTTCTGTTGTTGTTGTTGTTGCTGCCATTTATTTCAATAAATTTTCTGGGTTAATCTTAAATTTACAACCTCGACAGTTTTTCAGAGAAAAAATTATATTTTTTATGAAATGTTTTTTTGGAAAATAATTGTTGATTTTTGGTTGACGTTAAATATTAAACGTGTGATTCAAATTTCAATAAATTATAACGGATCTTTCTTATGTATTTTTTTTTTGTGTAAGAGATTTTTGAAAGTTGTTATCGATTCAAATTAATTTGAAATTTTGTTTGAATGGTAACGACTTCTTTGTTAATTCTGTAATAAAAATCAATCAATATAAATCACATTTAATAATTATCGTTATCAGTTTGATGATTTTATTTAAATCGTTTGTCAAAGATGATGTATGAATTAGTGTGGTCTCATTTACGCAAAGGGAAATTAATTCAATGGATTTTACCGTAATATATATTTTTACAATATCAAACGGAATATAACAGATCTAAGGGGTCAGGAATACAGATACATGAATTTCTATAACAATATATACATAAATAAAATAGGACCACTTGGTCCAACTTCGATTACAAGTGATTACAATTAGTTTGACTTCGATTATTAACAATTCGATTTATCGGACACATCATTTATAGCGGATGGTAATGAAGTTTAATCCACTGAAATGACAAAATCATTACTTCTATTTTAATGGGTGATTCTAAGCAAAAAGATGTGAACAAAACTAAAAATATGGCTTTAAGTGATTGAAGTTCTTTGAGAGTGAAGTCATATTTTTACAAATCGAATTTGTCAATAATCGATAATTGTCAATAATCGATAATTGTCAATTGTCAATGAATCAGTTGATAAACTATTTTGTTGGAAATAGTCCCAACTAGCGACAAGAGACATCGAATAGAAAACCAGAATTTTTTAAGATCCAAGTATTATTCTGTATGGAGAATGTTCATTTTTCGAACTTTGAACTTCTAAAGACTTAAGCAGTAGAATACCAGATAATCAAGTTGAAAACCACAATTTAAATACAAAACATATATAGATATAGAATTGATAAATTTACGATATTTGGGCAACTGGATTATATGACGAACATATTGATCATTCCTCGTAGAACAGTTTTTTTTTTTGGTTGTATAAATTTTAAATGAAAAAAATAATTTGCATTTACTTTGGAAATTATAACAAAATAAAAACAGTATTAACATAAAATATTCAGTGTTCGAAACTTAAGCAACTTTTAACATTTTGTATGAATGCTCTTTTTGTGCACACATTATATATTCGAAAGAATAGAAGTAAGCTTCACTTCGGACCCTAATTTTAGGCAGTTTATTGTCACCAAATTTCCTCTGAATCGTCCATTTCAACAACTCTTCCTTTTAAAATGAATAAAAAGTTCTGTGAGATGCAAATCCGATACTTAGTGACTAATCCAAGAGTATATAGAATCTTTTATCAACTTTAATTAATGCTTCGAACCATTTTCGTGCTGAAACAATGGTCCATATTGCCAACATAGTCCCAGGATTTGAATCCCATAGAGAAACCAAATTGTATCCTAATAGGTAGAGATTGAGTACCACGTTTCAGAAGGAAATTATTATCGAAGTCTATGGTCAGGTGGTTACGTAGGCAATTGGTCATAAGAATTTATAGAACATCTACTTGTATATTTCTGTTTTATTTACATTCATATTTGAAATAGAAATAAAAATAATCAGAGTCATTTAAAATTTAATAGAAAAATTCAAAATTATCAGATAAATAAATTTCTTAATAACTCGTAAACTCGATACAACACGAAACTTTAAAATAAAATAATTTTCATTCATTTTCTAATACAGAGAGGGAGAGATAGAGAGCGTTACAAGAAGAAAATAATACTTATATGTATACACACACTCACACACTTTTAGATTAACATTACAATTGTGTCTGAAAACATTAAAATGATTTGTGTTTGTATGCGTGTCGGTGGGTGGATAGTTTTATGTTGTTCTTGTTTACAAAATCCCATACAGTCGGAACCCAAAAGAATAAAAATGTACAAAACGAAAGGACAAAGCAAACTTCCGTTCTCTTTTTGATTTTGACAGGCGAAAATATAACAAAAGTTGCAAAAAAAGAGGAAAAAACAGGACGTGTAAAATTTAAAGGAAACAAAGAACTCATGTTTTCATAACAGACATTTGTTAAAGTATCCTATAGAGAATTTCATCCAATAGCTTGTTATAGCTGGTTTTAACAAAATAATCGATAGAAAAAATTTCAAATCCAAAGGGCGCATTTTTGATATTTTAAAATGAGTTCACAAACGATTTGTTTTAGACGAAATCCGAAAAATAAGATTAAATTTTTTTCGGTATTTGTAGAAATATGCGATATTCAAGACACCAAAATTAAATAACATTTATAGGAGGAACATCTTTGAGCTAATACCCGTTTACCTTATTCAAAAAAGGTAAAGGTCTCATAATTCATGATGCTCTGTACATATTTGATTTATGTAAAATTCACATATAAAATGTTTTAGTAAAATAATACAAATTTCTATAAGACCATAACTGTATCAAATCTCGTTTACATCCGGAACACCTCATCGCAGTGGATTCCCAAAATATTTTTCATTATTGGACGTTGTATCTTACCCCGATCAGTATGGCTCAATTCAATTAAAGCTTGATAATTTTTGTGATATATAAACAAATATATATCTTAGATAAATACTTTCTGACATTGCAAAAGGTCATACCCAATATTTCCATTGTAGTGGTAAAGCCACGATGTTCTGCAAGGGGACACTTTGGGTTTAAGAATAATATAAATGATTCTTATTCACATTTGTTTGTTTTTCTCCTCAGATGTTTGCTTTTTAAAGTCAGAAACTCTGTTCGATTGGTAAATAGTTGCAGACAATATCTGATTCCTTCTTGGTATTACACCGAAAAAAAATCAATCACTGATATCGATACAATTATGTCATTGGGCCAAAATTAATTAAAATATTATAATATCGTAATATTTTTTATATCACCATATTATAATACCAAAAGAGAGGACTTAAACAAAATTTAAATCAAATAATTAATTTTGGCATGAGAATGTCTCCAACAGTTTGATAGCTAAATGATTCAGATTTAGTTTTGATGATCTTTAATATCTTTGTTTAAATACTTTTGCAACTTTAAATAGCTAAATTCGACTAGTGGAGACCTTGTTATATAAGACTTTCAAGTATATTTTAAAGTAATAGAACATGTAGGTTTACAATTTCAAATGAAGAAGAAAATTTAATGTTTGTATCTGTGTACGTTTGTATGTATGTTGGGCAAAGCGTACCTGCCATATAAAGCAAATACTGATTATCGAATATCTAAAGAACTATACAAACGAAAGTTCTAAAATTTTGTCTTAATCACCAAAATATGATTGGACCAAGGGGAGTGGTAACCACCTTAAGGAACTGTTTACTGGACAAAATGTAGGATTGAAAGGATCAGGGGGAGAAGCAATTCTTAATTATCGAATGTTTAAAGAACTACTACAGCGAGAATTTTCAAATTTGGTTCCAATTACTTTCTAATACACGTTGTGATTGAGGACTGAGGAAAATGTTTGTGCAGCAAAGCGTTTACTTAAAAATAAAACCAAAAAGTAAGAGCAAAATGGATTCAAAAATTATTTCGACTTAAATATATCTGAAACTATAAGTGATAACTTATATACGTAACTCTTTCGTATATGTCGTCATTTTTATATGAATTTTTGACCAATATTGAGGCCTGTACTTCTCGAAGTCACTTCAGCTCTTCATTGTGGAATTTTCTTTGGTTGTTTCTGAAAGTTAGATTTTTTTCAGAATTATTGAAAAAACTGTTTTAAAGACGAAAAAAACTAAATAGACCAAGACTTGAGTTTGGAACGCCAATAATTTTTTTGCTTTATGGGGGTTTAGTAGATTTTTTTTTGCCACTTCAACATTTATAATGAAAAAGGGGGAAATTATATATTTAACGATTATCAAATTACATTTTATAATAAATAAATTATAATTTTTAATATGAAATTAGACTTTAATTTAAATTCAAATTAATTTGCTTATTTGAAATAATTTTAACTGTAAATTTCAATAAATATCTGTTATTAAAATTGAAACTTATTTGAAATGAACTTTTTAATTTCACATACAAATTAAATTAAATAATGAATGTATGAATGTACGTTTATACTTTTCAATATATTGCTTTGTCATTCACTCATTCACTTATGATTCAGATAAGTATGATGGATATAACATCGTATATGTACATCTATAGTCAGTCTATTTGTATTTAACTTTGATCCAATAATCACTTACACCAAATTACACATGTGTGAAACACATAATACAAAAGTATTTATTTAATTAGTTGTGCTTAGAGGCAATTTAAAGAATTTGTTGAATATTTAGTGATGAATTATTTACAAAAAAAAAAGTAAATAAAATAAAGGGTCTATGAACATTTATACATCAGATACGTGCTTATATACCCCTGTGTGTGTGTGTGTGTCGTTATGTAGGTATCAACAGTAAAGTTATGATGTTTTATTTATTTTTTACATACAGTACAATCCCAGATACAGATTATGAATGTAAAATTACATTCATACATACGTATGCAACTGTATATGTATGTATGTATGTATGTATGTATGTATGTATGTATGTATGTATGAGTGTATATTATGTAGAGTATGAATTGCTATTTGGTTTACTTGTAATTTGAATGAATGAATATTTGCCTGTTCATGTTATATACAAACATACAAATATATATGTAAATATGTATGTATACAACATATAGAAAACTTGTATGGCAAATGCCAGTCAGTGTTGTTCCTCGTCACCAGCTTCATCATAATCATCATCTGAGCAGAGTCATGAATAAAAGTGGCAGTCAGGCAGGCAGGCATTCAGACAGTTATGCTGTATATATCGTTTTATGAGTGAGTGTGATGATGATCATGATGATGATGGGGATGTAAAATGAATAAAAGTGGGTAACAAAAAATAATATAAAAATATGAATGTAATTGTGGCAACAAACAGTGGGGATGAACGGAAAATACTAATGAAACAAACACACATAATCACAATCACATACATATTTGTACCAAAAATAAAAAATAAATATTCGACAAAAAAACGAGAATTATTATTTTGTATTTGCTCTGAAAAGAAACTTGATGAAATAAGTTGATAAGTAGCAGTAGCAACAACTCAACTTCATTATTATTATGCTCATTATCATCGTCATTGGGTGCTTTAGTATCAGTATACACCGAAGAAAATCTATTCGAAATTAATTGAAATAAATAAAAATTTAATAAACATTATTAAGTTATAATAAATATATATGGAAAATATCAAAAATCCACTTTTTGTAAACAACAAAAAATGTAACACAAAATGTTATTTCGAAATTAAAATTTTATAATTTTGAAATAACCAAAGACTACATTTAGAAGATCCAAAAAGTACTTCAAATTATGTTTTTAACCATTTTGTTTTATGTGTTCATCATCACATTTTTAAAATTAATTAAGAAAAAAGTACCACAATTTTAAAGTAAATATCGTCTTGCTAATTTTTATTCAAAGAACTTAAAAAGTACTTTAGAATTATCAAAAAGTACCAAAAATTATTTTATTAAAATACTCTTGTATTAGAGAGTTTTATGAATGATATATTCTGGCTGGTAGCTCGAGGTTGGCAGAAGCCTCATTGTGGATCAGCGATCTTAAAGTTCATCACTCAAGTCAATGCTAAACAAATAATTATTAGTGTCAAACTTAATTAAAACATTGTAATTATTAAGGAGTTTTTTTACATTGAATCACATATCTGAGAAAAGGGACTTTATATGGAACCGATACTCATTCATATCAATTTTAGTGGAATTGATAATTTTTTTAAAATCCTATTCTGGGTTGGGAGCAGTAAAATGTGGAATTAACTTGTTGAAACTTTTTTAACATTTTTAACAAACAAACCGATTTTGATTATTTTTAATACGATGATGGATTATGTATTTCGTGAAAATGCAAGGAAGAGGAAGTCTTTTCCGGAGTTCCGATTTTAATTTTGCGTAAGAATAAATATAAATCAGTATGAAAAAATTATAATTTTTCCATTTGAAAACGCAATTATCCGTTGTTAATTTGACGATGAGATTTTTTTCATGTGTACGAATAGCGAATAAACCAACAGCAACAACAATACAAGCAATAGCAATAGTTGTTGTGGAAGCAATAATAATGAATACAACAAAAAAACATGAGTAAATGATGTTTAGTATGAGGTGCCACATCCATTTTACTTCATCACATTTTATGTTGTTACTAAAAACACACACTCTCATCCAAACACATACATCAACGGCTGTTCCACAGTCATATCCGAATCCATGCCACAATACACTTGAAAAATGTTGAGCAAAAAAATATTTAAACGGGAAATAAAACAAAACAAAACGAATGAAAATAATGAAAACGAAAACTCAACCAAAAAACCACAGAAAACAACAACAATTTAACAACAAGAATAAAAACAACAACAGCAGCAGCAACATTACAACTTGTAGTCAACAATATGGTGACTTGAATGCCTGTTTGGTCGCTTGGTCGGTCGGTTGGTTTGTTGGTTGGCCTATTTGAATGTCTGAAGAACAGAAGGACTAATGGACTGACGATGAGGCAGACAAATTTACACTGGCTGTTGTTTGGTTGATTGTAGCATATTCGCTGGCAACGGTTGTTTGGTTGTTGGTTCGTTCGTTCGTTTGTTCATTAAATAACATCAGCTCGCCATAAAGTGCTAAAATATAAATTAAAATACGTTGTGAGATTTCAAAGAAACAACAACAACAACAACTGCTACAAGAACAGTAAAACAAAAAGCGAAAAACATACATTTGCACACAACAAAAGCAAAATTATTAACACCCCAAGGGCGGGTTATTACAATTGAAAGGGGGATTAATGGATTAATCAGAGATTTACATGAAACATCAACATAAACACAAACAAATGCCACAACAGCAACATACAAAAAACAGTAGCTGTTGCAATTACAATAACAGCAACAATATCGGCAGCAGCACCAATAGCAACAAAAACATTTAGAATAAATAATCACTTTTTGGCTTTTAACCAATATGAAATAATTGTCAATTAAAAAATGAATACAAAACAAAAAAAACAAGGGGCAACATTTTCAAAACCTCATCTGCAACTTCAACCCTTTTTATTTACTTTGAACCAAATATTTCTCTATATTCCTCTTTCCCTCTACCTCTTATGGAAACATTCAAGTAATGAAGAAGTTTAAATAAATTGCATGCCACAAAATAAATTTGAATAAAATTGAGACATCTTGTTGAGTATTTGCTGGAATTGCAATTCTCTCATTCGTTGTATGTGACCACAATTTTGCTCCAAACCAAAACAGCAGCAGCAGCAACAACAACAACCACAATTTTCTTGCAACAAATTGTTGGGGTGATAAATGAGTTTGTTCTAGTGGAAACAGTAATCCACATGTAGTAACTAACTACTTGCAACGGGGGAATAATTTATAAAAACAACAAAAACAACAACTGGTAAATATTTGCACAAATAAACAAGAAATTTAAAAGATTTGTTTTTGTTCTTGTTGTTTCCCTTGACCTAATCAAAATATATTAAATAAAAATTAATTAAAACAAAAATTTTACTTATACCAACAAAATTAGTTATTTTCCTTAAGGGATTAAGGAAAGATATCTACACACATACACATACATATATATGTATGTTCAAATTTGTTTGAGCTTTAAAAGCATTTCAATACCTTTCAGAGGTGTATAAAATTCAGACACCTAAACAAATGTAGTTTTGTCTGTAACCTAAATAATGAAATATTGATTTAGACGCTTTAAAAAGATCGTTATTACGCTTTCATCACAAATTAAATCCATTCTCTTTAATTACGAAAAGTCAAAAAAATATATCGGAGTTTAGAAACCCATATTTGGTAGAAGAGGATATCTTAAGGTTATCCATTGCCTCTGTAACACCAAGAAAGATTCATCATCACCTTATAAAGCATTATAAACTTTAACAAATTATTTTATGTAGTGACATATAGAAATCCATCAATATCGTTCAAATAACAAAAGTTATAGACCGATTTCTCAGACAATCTAAAATTTTTGTACAAATTTTCTTCTAATTTTAAATAAACACCAGGGGTATAGAATATGTAAGGGAAACAGTTGAAGAATATTTGATATTCTTGAAATAGAAGCCTACAGTTTGTAGTATTTTCCATGCTGAAGTTTATGCCATAATTTATGGTGGCCAAACAGATCTCAGTGTAACAAATATATAATTGTGACACTAGTTTCTTCAGTGACAGTCAAAGTATTATAAAATCTCTAAGATGGTCAAAGCTTTAAGCGAAAAGCATAACATTAATCATTGCTGGGTGTCCGGTTATAATATTTTAGGCAACGAAAGAGATGCACCTTTCCGTCATTGTTCAGGAGATTAAACAAAAATCAAATTATAGACGAAGAATATATATGTGATGAAATAAAGAAGGAATAAAGAGTAATCAACGTAGGCTGGTCATTAAGCTGATTACGGGTGATAATTCCCTTGGAAAGCATATGGTAAGATTACGTTTCTTGAAAGAAGATACTTTTAGATAGTGCGGGAAACTGCTAACAGCAGTTCCTTATGTGAATGCCTCTTCCTGTCTAATAGAAGATTTAAAATACATGGATCTTATTTCTTTCAGACATCTGTAACATCAGAAAAAGAATCGTTGGTTATTACTGTGACAGATGAAGCCAAAGGAGAGAATCGTTGTAATTGGATATCAACAAAATTTAATTGGATTTCAACAAAATTTAGCCACAATAATCGGTTTAATAAGAAATAATTATATATAATTAAAATCAAGCAAAATTTTTTTTCAATTTTGAAGATAAATTTTCACAATTTGCGCATTTATTGATTTTTATATAAGAAAAGAAGCAAAGGTTCTAGAGTTTATAAAACTCTTAAATAGCGACCAAATCCATTGAATATTTGTTACAAATAGACAAATCAAATGAAGCTATTGTCCATATTAGATCTATTGTATAAGCTCCTCTTCTGGTATAGATTTATTTTAAATATATGAGCGATTTCCTACATTTTACATAGAAGGCATTATCTCCCAAAAATTCCCACAAGTAACCTGAAAAAAATAACTATAAAGCTAGATCTCGCCATGTCTGCCTCTCTAATATTTCTGGTCAAACTTTGAAGGTTGATATCTCTAATTTTCTACTTCATACTCTTATGATATTTAAACCTGGTCGCATTCATCATTTTAGAGGTTACCTTTTTGGCATCCGACACCCTATTTTTATTTTCATCTTTGTCAAGCGTTTTGGAACAAAAGGCCATTTCGACTTTTAGGCAGAATAGAGGATGAAATAGAATATTTCATTTCCGTTTTATTTGTTTTTTTTTTAATTTCTTGATGATCTATATATATTAGAGATACTTACAGGCACATAAGGTGGTGGATTATCCATAGAGTGACAATGTACACGGACTGGACTATATTATAACACGGCCAATTTCATCAAGCAATTTGCGTCAAATTTTCTTTACTCACTGATTTGTCATCCAGGTTTCCCACTTAAGTGAGGGCGTAAAGAATTGAAAAAAGATAGAATTAAAGAAGGAATAAGAAATTATGGAGAGAATAACCTTTGTTCATACATACTTTGAAGAACAGTTCAGAATGACTTAAGTAAGAACCTTTTATTGCGAATAACTGTCTTTTCTTCTTCCAAACATTTCTATAATTTTCATAATATTTTTTGACTCAAAATTGAGTTTTTCACCCATAAAACTCATTTGGACGACCCATATTTGTAAAACTTAACCTTGGCAAAGCAGCTTAAATTTGTAATAAAATACATCGAATATCTCTTATACGTTCTTCCCTTAAGCTTATTTTTTTAATGAATTATGTAACTTACAAAACATATCGCATTTTAGAAAATGCAAGAATATGAAAAGAAGAAATGTCAAATAAAATAATAAATTTTAAAAAACTGACACCGGAACGGAAACATTTTAGTACAAGAAAAACAAAGTCAAAGTGCGCGCATATTTACACAAAAATTACCCTGCGGTGCTGAAAGTATTTTATCACTTTTATTCCTTGAAAGAAAACTAAATAATTTCTTTAATCCCGTTATGATTTAAATGGGTTCAGGGGTCAGAAGGAGGACCTGTAAAGTTCTGGTATTGATATTTTTATGTCACTTAAAATTCAGATAAAATTTTGCAAGTTTAAACTATTGGTAAAGTTTTATCTCCAAGTGGTTCATAACAGGAAGCGTTATGTGGAGTTATCACATTAACAATCATCAGGGTTATTACTTTATTTACAGAGTTATGTCACTTCTATTATAGGGTCTGTGAAATGACATTTATTTATTATTATAGTATCGCAGAACGTTAAGTAGTGTCATAAATATGTTGTTTTTAAAACTGCTAATTCTGTACACGACCTCCCCATGTTGAGGAGATTGAACTGAATGCGGAAGTCAGTTCGGCTATGATTATCCACTGATACTCAAACCGTTGTCTTTCTATATTCGCCAAATATTTCGAGATGGAATTGTCAATTAGTAGAACACTTTTAGTAATACTGGTGACCTATTTAATCACAAGCTTTATAAATATTCACCAGAACTGCAAGTCTACAAGTCGAATTGGTAACAAAAAAGTGAAGTGAAAAAGTTCGCAACAAAAAAAAAGGAAGAACGTAAAGAACTAAATGTAATAAGTACAACAACTAAACAAAACCAACAACAATCATCCATAAAAATAAAAAAACTTGTTTAATTTTTGTTTTCCCCCCATTTTCCTCTGTGCTCTTTGTTAATAACACTTTTCTTTTGTGAAAATGAGTTCTTTAACAAATAGAAAAACTTTTTTTATTTATCCACAAACAATTACACTCACACACAATCGCACACAAATAAACGTAATAGAAAAAGTAAAAAAAGGAAAGAAAAACAAGAATCAAATAAAAAACCGCATCAAATGCAATGTGCAGTTAAGTTACAAAAACAATAAAGCAATAACAAGAACAACAACAACAAACAAACACAAAATACAACAAAAAATCAACTTAACTAATGCGAATCACGAAAAACGAAATATATGAAAAAGAAATAAGAAAGAACGAACAAAAAAATAGTAATAATAACAACAAAAATAAGAACAACAATAAAAATTACAATAACAACAGCAACAACGAAAATTCATAATACAAATAGAAATAGAAAATACGAAAATTCATTCGTAGAATCGCAAACAAACACTTAAAGATACAAATATAAATTCCATAGATTCGTATGGGAGTGTAAAGTGGTATAAGAATCAGGTCAAAACACCAGAGGAGGAAGGAAAATAAAAAATTGAAAATAACAAAAACGGAGCAAATGTAAAATTACACACACAAACAAACGCACATTTATAGACACACATACACATACTGTAGCAGCTACAACAAGAACAAAAACAACATCAAACAAAATAAAAAATTAACAAACAATTGAAAGAAAATGAAAAAATAATAAATGAAACAATAAAACGCGAAGCAGAGATGATGATGATGAAGAAGGATTAAGAATAAAGGAAAATCTTTAAATACGTTTGTAATATAAAATAAATGATAAATTGGTAACACATCCACATAACAGAAAAAATATTTCCATATGGGTTTCAAAGAGGGCCATAGACCCTAATTTGTTTTATCACTTTAACGCCACCAAGTGCTTCATAGGGAGACATTATACAGTTGTGTGTGTCCTCACGATACACTTCATTGCCAGCATTTGTAGCCTAAGGAAACACTGTATACTTTTTACGTGGAAGAAATTGTCCTCCACAAAATGGATAGTAAAGTGATAAGATGCAATCAGGTCAGTTGTGTATCAGAGGGAGACATTAAGTTTTTAAAAGTGTCCTTATTTTGTATCGTGGAGAAACTATGGTGGAGGCAATATGTTGTCTATCAAATAAAGCCCATGTTTAAAGTAAAAAATGTGGTATATTTTAATTTTAGGCGTTCGAATGGCTAATTCGAAACATTTACCAAAACTGCTGATCTAATACGCTGCAAGAAAGGAATCAACAAAATTTCGAAGCTTAGAATAGTAAGCGTTATATGGTCACTGTAATATGAAATAGTAACTAATGAGGAATCAAATACTCTGGACAATAAAACGTGAGTTAATACGTAGTAAAGTCTTCAAAATCAAATTTCAAGGGAAAGAGTGGAAGTGCCCCATAGGCTAGAGCAGAACAAGTAGAGGTGAGGCAGTTGAGATAGCATCGACAGATCTTCTATTCAATAAAGGTTTATACGTATACCTTAAGACATTAGATGAAAATAGATTAGTCTTTCCTTCAACCTACTAAATATTTAGAAGTTTCGATCATTCCATCACTGAAAATACTTGATTTTAGACAACATGTCATTCTTTATTCAATTAAAACTAAATATTTCATGGTGAAAACGTATTTTATTCAGCGAGATATCATAAGTGATCAAATCACTCAAACTACTGCAACAACATCACGAAAACAAGGGTTATCTCTCATCTTCGTATAAGAGGCGAACATAAATATAACACAAATTGGAAAGTAAATACGTCGTTTTGGAGGCCAAAATTAGGTAAGGCTAATGTAGGATCCCTAGTTCCCTACATTATTATTAATCTTCTTACGACGGGCTTACTCCAACTCTTAAGTATAAAGGACAATTTTCCAATGAATATAGAAAACTTTGAACTCTTGTAAATACCTTTTCAATTTATTTATCTTCCTAAATATCTTAGGCGCCAACATGCTGTTAAGCTTATTAATGAAAATTCATGGAACAGATGGCATCCCTGACGCTTAATTGTCATTACATTTCAAAGCCTTTTTTCGATATGAAATTCTCGATTATTATTCTAAATGAACATTGAACCATACGCAAGACAATGCCAGAACTGCGATCCATAGGATAAAATGCCGAAGGTTATAGGCGAGTTCTCGGTGTTTCGAGTCTTCTATAGGCTAAAAGATGAATGACACGATGTTAATGATAGAATGCCGAATTTCTTTAAACCAGACTTTCGGTTAATCTGTTACTGTTGAACTGCATTTTTCAGCCACAAGTTACTGTGCAGGAAATGAAGTAGCAGATAACAAGATAATGTATACGATGATATTTAGGTTTAAGGATAAGCTATACGGATAAGCATGGAAGAGATGGTTAAGTGAGTTACAATTTTGTAATTGTGATGCTATTTGGCCACCAGGTATGATATTCGTAGGAACCAAACAGTTATCATTTGCTTTTCAATAAAAACATGTGGTATCGTAAACTTACTCGGACACCGCAACTTTAGAACCAGTATGATATGTATAACTTCTGTACGCATCTGTCACAAATATTGGACTTTACAATAACAGTTCTGAAGTCATATTACTTTGAAATGATTTTAAGCAATCAGAGGCGCTCATCTTTCGAACTATATTCATACCGTGAATATGCAGTTGAGTCACTTAACAGGTCCTAGCGTAACACAATTAAGATAAGAGCTAAATGGATGCAGAAGCAGTTATTTACGATGCAGAATCATTATTTACGAATAAAAACATTAGTCCATGAAATCAAACGTTTCTCTAAATGCCAACTATTCTTATCGGACAATTAATTAGCTGCTTATTAATTTGTCCTCCAATACCTTAATAGTCCACATTTTGTTAACACTTTTTAAAGTTTTCTCTTCTCACGATTTCTGTAAATTCCCTTTATATATTCATTCTAAAATACAAACATATTTCTGCACTTTTCAATATCGTTACGTTTACAATAATCGTTGTATCGTTTGTACCTCTCGCACACACTATTTTAGTCTACGGGGCGTCAGGTAATTGTTTAAAAAAGCGAACGTATGTCTGTCTGTCTCTCATACACAAGTAATTGAAAAAATATATATTGTATGTATCTGTAATGAAACTATTAGACTAGAAATATGAAAGTATTAATACCAATTAGTTTCAAATATGAATGTAATAAGTGATAAGAGTAAAGAACGTAATTAATATTTCAAGGTGTATTGTGAGGAAAGAAGAATTTAAGAATAATACAAAATAAAAACCATAATGACATTTATAATGTCAAATACATATACAAGCATAATGTATGTATCTTGCAGATACCTAAACCATTTATATATTTATTAAATATTTAAACAAATACATTGACAACAAATAACAGAAAATTAATCACTATCAAATTAAGAATAAAATATACAAACACTAACACACACACACCACAAACTTACATACCTGAGAGTTATGTATGTATATAAACTCATACCCATAAGAAATATCTAGATACATGCTTACATAAACACAAACAGCAAAATATTTTTATTCATAGAAATATTTTTGATATTTATCTGTGAGATACAATTTTGTGTATTTTCACAGAAAATACATAAATGATTGAACATCATTAACAATGAGAAAGAAAGCGCAAGGGAAATAAAAAAGCCAACAAAACAATCAACAAAAATACTTTAAATCAATTAATAAATGTATAATTCCCCTTAACTGCTGCTTTAAATTCCTTATCATGATACAATATAAAGACAGCAACAACCAATAACAACAACAGCACACAGCAGCAACACGACAGCTATAATAATAACAACAACAACAACAGCAACCAAACAAAACAAATGTGAACTGTGCGTTCAACACAACATTTATTTTAAAATGTTGAACATAAAGAATATTTTCAACAAACAAAACGATCCAACAACAACAAAGATAAAGAAAAAACTCAAACGTTTCCAAATCTAAATACTACATCAACAACCACTTCGAGTACAATTTATTTATTTATTTTTTTCTTTATAAATTTTCATTTCTTTTACAACTTTTTTATTTGTGGATGTTGCACGTTCATATTTAACATACATGTGTACACATTATGTGTGAATGTGTAGTTGTATACTCAAATGTTATGGGCCTTTATGTCATATACATATGTATATATGTATGGATGGATGAATGTACGTGAAACGACTTTGACTACTCCATAAAGCACTTCTCTATAGTGAGCAAATCATGTACGGGCGATGAAATCAGATTTTGAACAAAATCATTTTATACCCACGACTACCACATCTGATGAAGGAGGTATATTAAGAAATCGTTTAAGACCAGATGAAGTATATATATTCTTGCAAGAAATCATAAGCTGAAATTTGGTCAGGTTGTAGATTATTATCTTAAGCAGCTTTCACCCTAAATCCTAGAATTTATAAACCGGTGTCTGGGAAAACTACAAAATTCAATTTCGTTAATTTAGACACATTTTAACCATAACATATAACTCTATATACATACACCAAATATTATCTAAATCGATATATAGAAAAAGTTATTATGTATTTAAGTCACAATTCTGAAAATAATTCTGAGAGCACCGGAATGTAGTTTCAGCTTATTTATTCATCAAGTAGTCATTATTGTCATCGATGTTATGTAGTTATATTTATAAGATTGAAAAGGTTGTCGCTATTGGAGTCATTTCTGAACAGTTCAGTCTCAATAATGTGATGTAATGTCTGGACGGGATTTACTTATGACATTTTATGCTTTTAGTTATCGTAATATCTCCAAAGTAAAAATGTTTTTCTTTTTTTCTGAGCGTTCAATATTATTTCCTTTAAGCAAAATCGTCATGACTTAATTAACTTACTTTTAGATACATCCAAATGTTTTTAAAAGAGTACGCACGTCACCTTCGCTCTTAGAAGAGGAAATTGTCTACCAGTTTCTTTTAATGGTGTTAACATCCCTCAGAATGATTATGTTACACACCTCGGTATTCATTTGGATAGGCGACTTACATTTCGCCGCCATAAAGAAACCAAAAGTCACAATTTAGCCTTGACAAATAAGTCATTCTGTATTAAACCGTTTATGGTATGGGAGGGCACAATCTAAAATTTTACAGACTAGCGCCGGTTATAGTTCATGGTATATTAGAAAATAAAACATTCATATAGCTTGCTGCTTGCCAGCCGTCTTTAATATGTTCAGACAGGTTCAAGGCTCAGTCAGGATGATTTGCAGCCATGCTAACATAAGACAAATGGACAATGGAGAGGGGATATCAGATCTTCCTGGATAAGAAAATTTAAATTTAGTTTTTAAGATTTCTAAATTTATTGTGAGGTCTCATAAGAGAGGCAGACTCAATAAATAATACAACGTATAAAAATAGTTGGGTAAGACGAGAAGAATCCGTGGGTCTGAAAATTAAGTCCGTGTTACATATTAAGGATATCTGTAGTACATTATATTTAGCACAGAAAAATTATTCACGTAACCCCTATCCGAAAATAGGTGGGTGGGTACATTCTTAATTGATCTTGCAATTTATTGAAAAAAATTTTATAAAAAATAATATAAAAATGATTTCTTTTCTCACACATACATACATTTATTTGTAATACACTCTTGAACTTTTTCCATATTCATTTTGCTCATAAGTGAGTATCAGTGTGTTTAATACTTATTTCATTACAGTTGTGTGTGAGTGTGTTTGTGTGTCTTTTGTCTTTTACATTATTCGTCTCTGGAGAGGCCAAACAAAAAAAACTTTTTCAAAGCGAAAAAAAAAACATATTCATACATACAAGTAGGAAAAGCAAAAACAAAAAATAAAAATTACAAACAAAAACAACAACAACTGAAAGAAAAATAACAAAATATTAGAAATAATAAAAACAACAAATGTAATGCCTTCTACACACACGACACTGACTGAATGAGTGATTTAGTTTTACAAATGCTTAGATACAGATTCAAATACACACACGAACTCTCTTTGAAAACACACAGATACATATCACACAAAATACTCGTACTAAGAACATGAGAAAAACCTCAATATTTCTGTGACTTTTTTTTCGTTTCATTTTTTCCAAAAAAATAAATAAAACATACGTTTGATCAAAGTGAGAAGAAAACAGTTGGTTGGTTTGTCACTGTCATCATCAGCTAAATTGGACTGATAGTTATACATACGTAAGGACGGACGTTTAGTTGGAAAACACGGAACCACATTTAGTCACACTTTTTTGTCACAACGACAAATTGTCATTTAAGAGTAACTACGAACCCAACCACCCCTACAACATCATAAAAAACAACAAAAACAACACATTATCAAAAGAAAAACCCTTCACACGTTTTGATGGTTTATTTAAGAGAATAAACACGTCCAGAGAAAAAGAGAGAGAGAGAAAGCGAAAAAATGAGAATAACTATCATGCACACACACAAAACGAGAGAAAAAGAGGGTTTTTTATTTAATTTACATGTATTAGAGTGTGTATGTGTGAGTATTATGTGTATAGTGCAAAGGGGGCCTGGCTGTTGTTAAGATATATTAGCGGCAAATAATAGCAGGCATCATGTTCAGCAGTGGTTCTTTATCGCTCTTACGCGTATCACTTGTACTACGCATGAGGCGAGAACTATATAATGATTTCGCCTTTTGTGTAACCACATTAACTGTGACAACGATAACGATGTCTGTGACATTTGATAAGACACAGAAGAAAAGCGTAAATTCTGAAATGTTTATAAACCAAATATTTTGGTAAAATTGAAATGGGGAAATATGAAACGATATTTTAGTTTTTAATTGTTATTTTTGACATCTAAATTTAATTACTTAAATCAAAAATTATATTCATGATATTCATTAAAATCTGTTGAAAAGGTTACAAAACTCGCTTTAGTCACTATTTTAGAATATGTCTGTCCACCATTAACGTTTAACAACGTTTACCATTACAAGTGGTGAAAGAGAGTTTGTTAAGTTTGAGTTACGCCAAAAACGTATCAACTCAAACTTCATAAAGTTTATATATATTCTAGCTCAAAATCGTTCAATCAAAATATAGACCGATATCTGAGCTAATTTCAAAATTCAAATGAAAAATGTTAAACACATAAAGACCACTATCCACTACTATACTATACCACTATAGAGTTTGAAGCTCATAAAACTCTTAATTGTTTTTCTATTATTAATTGTTGTAAAGATAAAATAATTTTATGAATATCGGACCAAATTTGGCTCTAGCATCTAAAAAGGCACATTTCCGGAAGTCTGTAAGTAATAAATGTTAAAACATTTCTATTAACTTTGCACGAATAATTATTTGTTTAGCACTAAAAATGTGACAAACTTTAATATCGTCGGTTCATATTAAGCTGTAGCTCCAGAATAAAGCTTTTGTCCAGAATTAGATGTTTGTAAACACTTGATGTTAAAATATTTTAAAAATTTCTAAAAGTAAAACCTTTAGATTGATTTCATAATGCATGTCATGATTTTTAAAAATATCAGATCATATTTCATAATAACTTCCACGGAAGGCATTTTCCTTGCATCGGGGCTTAAGGTGATTTTAAATAAAAAACTTTAATTCTTAGAAGTTTTTCTCAAATGTGATAATTGTCCTTCATATATTTGAGAATACAAAGAAAGTCTTTATAAAAATTGATTCCTTTTTACAGCTATTTCGTGGTTCTAATACCCGGAAAATGTCTTCCCGAATTTTCGGCAGTTCATATTTAACTACAATTGTAATACATTAAATAGATTCGTTTAAAATTCGGGAACTTTTCGTATATTTTCAAACTTCCTGTTGGTCGATGATTATTCAGTGACACTATATAATTAACGATGAAGTACATTCTTAAGATAATTAGCCGCAATCCTCGATAAATCCTCTTGGTCATTCAAATAAATCAGATTAATTTCATTTTAATTTTTAATTAAAATTTTAATTGTTTTGAAACACTCATTTAAGAAACGCTGAAATTTATTATATTTTCATATTCGTTTTTCGTTGGTAATGTGTCATCAGGCACATATTCTACCTTTTTTTATACATTTTCCATAAACCACGACAAAAGAAACGGACGATGATGATAATCGTCATCATCATCATTGTCATCCACATCATTTGTATCAAAAGCAGAAACAGAAGCAGTCTCAGCATTTAGAGTTGTTGTTTGAAATTCACAAAAAAAAAAAAACAAAACGTTCAAAGGCAAAAGGCCCTTTAAAAATATACATCATCAGGCATACGAGCATATAGAAATAAAGACAGACAACCGAAGAGACAAATGGACAGACATTCTCAAAGAGAGACTGGCAAACAAATTCATAAACAGGCACAGTCAACGGCACAGTCACAAAATACGGTTCTATATTGAAGAACTGAATTCAAAGGAGGCAGTAGTGAATGGATGGATGGATGGATGGATGGATAAATTTATTATGGCCTTTTTTCGCTTTTATAATTTATACGGGTTTTTCTCTTTCATTCTTTTTTTTTTTTTTGCTTTCTTTATACGATGAGAGACAAACATAACTGATATAGAAAATGCTTAGTTAGGGAACGAATATTTAAGAGCAAAAACTGTATGGATTCGAATAGTGAACAGTGATGCAAGTAAGAAAGTTTTAAACCGAATAGATCGACTAATATGATACCCTAAATTACTTTGTGGAGTTTATATAGATTTACAAACTTATAATTTTTTATCTATTTTTTTCCAATTCTAAGGAAACTATTGGACAATTTATATGCTCATCATATTAATGATCACATTTTCACATTTCCGGAAGTGAGTTTTGTATAGTAGTTTCTTCTAGATTTATTTTAAACAGTTTCCCTTCAATATTTGTATTAAATTAGCTTTTACTCATTGCGCTTTGCTGCACAAACATTCTCCTCAGTCCAAGATCTGGAAAGAAATTTCACAAATCACATCGTGTATTAAAAAATTTTATGCAATGGACATTTTGCACAGCACTCCTGGCCCTTTCCTAAATTTTGTCCAGTGAAACTGTTCGGAACCAAATTTAGAACCTGGCCATATCGGTAATAAATTTTGTTCATTAAAATAGTTCCTTGAGATAGTGATTGGAACTGTTTGAGAATTCTCGCTGTTATAGTTCTTAAGATATTTGATAATCATAATTTGCATTGTATGGAGGGATGTCTTCCCCTGGTCCTATCCGTCCTACCTTTTGGTCAGTAGAAAAGGTCCTTGGGAAAGTAATTGGAACCAATTTGAATACTCCTGCTTTTACAGTTCTTTAGATATTCGATAATTAATATTTGTTTGCATTGGAGTTCCATTCCCCTTGATCAGTAAAACAAATTCTTGAGAAAGGTTTTGGGTCCAATTTGAGAACTTTTGCTCTTATAGCACTTTAGATACTCAATAATCAACATTTTCTTTGTATGGAGAACACCTCTCCCCATGATCCGATCCGTACTTCATCTGTTCAGTAAAACAGGTACTGAAATAATTTATTGGGACCAAATTTTAAAATTCTCGGGTGAGTGGTTCGATTATCAACGTGATCTATCCATCTTTCATTTTTTTAGTAAAACAGTTCCTTGGAAAAAGTAGTTGGAACCAAATTTAAAATACTCTCACTTATAATAGTCGTTTATTGGATAACAAAATTTGTAACCTCTTCCACTGATTTCTATCCGCCACACATTTTGCTTGAAAAAAATTTTAAAATTCTCAATGAAGTGGAACTTTAGCATATTCGATGATCAACATATTCTAATTTTCGC
Organism: Cochliomyia hominivorax; assembly: GCA_004302925.2. Lineage (NCBI taxonomy): Eukaryota > Metazoa > Arthropoda > Insecta > Diptera > Calliphoridae > Cochliomyia > Cochliomyia hominivorax. Next base: position 70,779,135 of record PYHX02000495.1, on the reverse strand, counting down.
CCTGATTTTTATATCACACAACTTCTTATTTGCCCCAAACACACATCAACAGTGTTAGGGTATTATAAATTTACTCAAACCCCCAACAAAAATATATGTGAAACATATTTTACTGTTGCCATTTTGCTTCCACTTTTAACTCGAACCACAACTTCTTCTTTATACCTTTAAAAGATGAAGATGAAGAAGATGGAAAAAATACACAACTGGAGCCACAGAGAAAATATTGTAAATATAATCGCCAGTCAACAGCCACTCAAGCATACCAGATATTCCAACAGCCAACCAAACGAGCAACCAGCCTGTGAGTGAGACAAACATTTTGTGAAGCAATTCAAGTCGGGCATTAGGCATTAATCGTTTTTGCTAAATACTGAAAATGATTGAAGAAATGTGATAAATAAGTACAACAAAAAAAATAAAAACGAAATAATCACAAAAATATACACAAAAGAAGCAAAACTCATTACAACAACAGCACTAACAGTAACAAAGTCTAAGGCAGTTTCAGTGGCAGCAGCGGCAGCAACAACAGAAAAAAAAGATACAAAATCAGGTTCAATGAAATCTGAGGGACAGACAAATCAGTAACGAAAAAAAAGTACCCAAAACCAAACAAAACAAAAAGATACTAACATACAGACACACAGATACTACACACATACACACCGTAACCCATGCACTCACATTAAACATTAATTGACCGAACAAACAAACGAAAGAAACATTTTGCCTGAAATCAAGCATCTAAAACAATTAGATACTAAAAATGAGAGACCCCTTGCAAGAACAGCAACAACAACAACATGAACAGCAACAATACAAACTACAAAAACAACAAAAGAGTGTTTAAATATGTATAAATGTATGTTTGTTTATTTTGTATCTGAAAGATACTTAAACAAATTTCTGAATTTATCATTTAATGTCTTGTTAATGTTTACATGTCATTTCAACACTAAAATCAGGAACGTGTCGTCGTGGGTGATTCAGCAAAGTGTTGTCAATTAATTTATTTCATTTTCATCTTCTTGTTCGCCGTTTATTTTTTTTGTATCTTCTTCCTGCTCATTTTTCTACTCTTTTTCCATTATTGTTGTTGCTGTTGCTGTTATAGTTCTTTTTATGTTCAATTTGACGTTTCATTTAGTTTGTTGTTGTTATCGCTTTTAATATGTATATTTTTTCTACCATGATTCGACAACAATTTGTAGTTTTTCTGTTTTAAAATTCATCATCATTTGTATGAATTTCATAAAAAATGATCAAGTTTTTACCGCTAATTTTTAATTATCACTTTAATGCCCTCAATGAGATGAGACATTTAATTATGAACTTCTTGTTGTAGATTTCATTTAAAAACTTGTTCAGTTTTTTGAAAATTTACTCTCAAGCAAATGTAATTCTGAAAAGTCATTCAAATTTAAGATAAAGTTTACACTTAAATATATGTTGTTCCTTTTAAAAAAATGCATACGGGAATTTTTAATCCATTGAAAATTAATATGAAAAAATGCTGTAACGCCAAAGAGGTAACGATTGCCTATAACTTTTTTACTTCTAAATCGATTTTAATGATTTTTGGTACGATGATGGAAAACATGTAGACGAACAAAATCGAAGCTAAGTCGTTTCAGATAAGCAACTGATATAAGATTATTTATATTTTACAGGGGTTATTTAATTCCCTTTTGTTGAAAGGAGTCAAAAAAGGCGGACAAATATAATATTTTTTCTCTTTTGTGATTGTGGAAAAATTCCAAAATTTATTGAATAATTATTGTAATTAAAAAATCTTTGATCTTAAGTTCAAATCCTTATTGTTTCAATATTCTGATGGGTTTTTAAAAACTATTAAAAATCTTATAATTTAACACTTTTTTAATGTTAATTAAATAAATTATTGTTGTAATATATTATTAAAGAAAAAAACATAAAATATTTTTTATATAAAAATATTTATTGGATTATAAATTATTGAATGGGATGAGTGTAAAGTACTAATTTTAAATGACCGCAAAAATACCATTCGGCTTTAATGTCATAAATTTGTGAAACATTATTAAAAAAGACAATAAAATGGGAAACAATATGAAGACTTTATTTATCGTAAAGTAAAGATATCAATATATGTTAGATGTATTTATATGGGACCACTTGGGGTGTAAAATAAGTCTGAGGTAATAAAATATTTTCTATACTTAAACTTTTAACTCCATATAAATGGCGGATTCAAATCGCTTATGAGTGTAGAAATTTAAAAGTTTTTTTTAAGAGAAAATTTATTTATAGATTTTTTTGTGAAAAAATACGAAATGTTGTATAGAAGTATAATTAATTAAAATGCATGCATTTTATTGACACAGTGTACAGTGGGACAAAATCGGAATTAGAATTTTCTTATCAGCCCTGTTACAGTTACATAATTTTCCATTGGTGGAGTAACTAAGAAGGGATACTAAAAAGGACAATTTAGGATAACAAATCAATTGCAATTTCGAAAATTTCATGATTGGACCACAATAACTTGTAGTTTACTTATTCTACAGAAAATAAAATGGGAAATGAAAGTAATACTTCATTAGTTGCTGAGGTCAATATATTCAATTTGTTTACTTAGAAGTTCTTAACGAAAAAACACATAAAATTTTAGTACAACAATAATATACTGCACGCTAAAGCATAAATTAGAAAACAAAATTTATACGAGGGTTGTTCACTAATTTTTGAAAGCTAACATGTATAACCTTCTTAGTTGTTTTGTAGTTTAAATTCTTGCGTAATTTAATGATTAATTTAATTAACTCTGTAATTGAAATTGTTTATCTTGATATTAATTAATAAAAAAATGCAACTTCCTTTTCCTTTGCAAATTGTGTCACTGTTTAACTCTCTATTTCTCGCTCCCACTATTTCTCTTAATCATTTTAAACAGCTTTGACCTTTTGCAGTTTACTTTGTACATCCTTTGACACCCACTTATTCACCTACACATGCAATCACACTCACACACATACAAAATTACTTAATTACTTTTTTTATTTAAGTAAAGAATTTAAAATTTATTTAGGTAATTAAAATCAAAAACATAGAAGAAGAGAAGTAGAAGATAAAAGAATGCGAAATCCTTTAAAGATAAAATGAATGAATGAACAAACACATACACAAACAAACATAATTATGCATTAATTGTTTTTGCATTACGAACGAATGAGAGTTTTTTTTTAAATTAATTTAATTTGAATTTCATTTTATCGTTCACATTCGTTCTGTTTTAGTTTTGTTCGTTAATATTTATTGTGTTCTTGTAGTTGTTGCTGATTTCTTTCATTTGTTAGCAGTAAATTGTTCTTTAAGCACTTTATGACACCAACTGTTGGTTGATTGGCTGGTAAATCAGTATGTCTGTCTATCTGACAGACATATCTGTCTTTAAATTTGTTTTATTATTTTTCATTTTAAAACTCAGTATCTTCTGTACATCCATCCATTCATCCATCCGTTTGTACCTTTTTATCTTCTTTTTTTGTTATTTATATAATATTTTTTTTAAGTTTTTGTTTTCTTTTTTGTTGGAGTTAAAACAAGTTTGTTTTTATTTATTTTTTTTTCTTTGTTTTTCTTTGTTTTTTTATAACAAAAATTGTGCAAAGACACAGTTTTTTTTTAAACGTTTCTTCAGTCTGCTTAATGCGAGAGACGGACGCAAAGAAACCCATAAAAGAAATCACATACCGAATCATAATCAAATGATTTCTAAAGACCTGCAATTTACACATAATTTATTATTATATTTTTTTACTTTTTATTTCCATTTCTTTGTTGTTGTTGTATTTTTTGTTTAAGCCAAATAGTTGTTGGTATTAGACGAGTGAAATTGTTATGACCTTAAGTCATAGAAGAAGTCTAATAAAATTTAATCACTTAAATCATGTTAAAAAGTGAATCTTCCGCAGATTTCTTATTTAAAATTTTAATTTGTGTGAAAATCAAAGAAATTAAAAGTTTAAACCATTTAAAATGTCTGTAATTAAAAAGCGGACATAGAGATCATTTTTTATAATGACCTTGTTGACTGAATAAATTGAATTAAAGATCTATTGGCTCATTAATTATGTATGATTGTATGTGTATTTGTGTAACATTTACTTTTCTAAATGATCAAATATAAATGTTTGTATGTTAGATAATGTTATGTAATTTTAGGAAATTCCCTAATATTCCCGGAAAATCCCTTTATGACGAATAATTCCTACTCCTATGAAAAGTAAATTAACTTTAGAAACCAAAATAAAGTCTGAGCGTTATATTCTTCGTTCCAAAATTTCATTATTGCTTGGATACCATGACATTGGAAATTTTGTCACTTAATAGTGCCAAAAATCATTTAATTGAGAGCGATTCGACAAACCCATGTGAAACTGAAAGGTATTTTTCTCATAAAATAATAAACTGCAGTCCATAGCAATTTATGTACACGTCCTCTTTCGATGACTTTTAGTCCATTCGTATTTATACACCAAATTTCATGAAAAGTTCTCTTCTTCTCGGTATATTATGCGCATACCGCTTAAACCGATACCGAACCATAAGAAACTATAGGACGGAGTTCATATAAATCCGTTATTCCTCAATTTCTTCTAAACAATGACTTCAAGTAAGACATTTTTGGAAAATATTTTTGGTAAATATGAAAGTTTGGGATCTTTTGGTTGCGAATTCTGGGCAGTAAAATAGATACTGTCCGAATGTTTCAATCTGTTCACTATATAAGTAAGTTGTCATCGCCGACACCGTGTGAGTATGTACATCGTCCTGCTTAGTTCATTTTTTTTTTTCAAAATTTTGATCATTCCCATAATATTCTCGTGATTCGACATGTTCTATGTTATGCTATAATTCAATCCCGTAGCTCGCTTTCGGCATGAGCCTGTTTAATTAGTTAGGATGTTTGCCTTTCATTTTCCGCCACCCTCTTTACACTAAATGAAAATCGTTTGTAGTTTCTTGCAATTTCTTGCCTTAATTGCCCTTCGTTGTTGGTAAAAATTTTCTGTTTCTTGGATCGTATTATATTCTGGTAATGGGAATCATATTCTGCATCTTCTATTTAGAGACAAGGACAAAGAGTATTGTTTCCAATTCTATAGTCGGCGTCGTCTTTATGGACTACTAAACGCAAATAGGCATAGATCTTATTACCCTCCTGAAAAGTCAGTATGGTTTTCTTGGATTGAGGTTCCATTTAGTTCTAATTACTCGCATATTTTATTGTTCTGCAAAAAAATATAAGTAATTTCATTGAAATATTGAAAATGTGCTGATGATCTTAAAACTTGATAGAATTAGTTTATATTAGAGAATTTTAAAAGCTTAAAGGGTTTCGGGAAAAGTCCTATTTTGCAGCTGTAACTTGATGTGAATCGATTTTAAATTAGAAAAACACTTTTGCTCAATTTTAAGAATAATATTTAAGATTTTTGTAAGTTTTAAGCTCTATTCCGGAAATAGGGTCCCAGCATTATAAAAATATCATTTTAGGGAGATACTAATATTTTACTTCTAACATTTTATCGACTTAGTAGGTATTAATGATTTTAATACGATAATGATGTTTATGATTAAATTAGGATGTTGTCCGTCAAGAATTATATTGTTAATTGTCTGACCGATATTTCTTGTTACGGACATAAGCAATAGAACCAAATTTCATTAATTTTTGACCTTAAATGTCCTAAATGGCATATCACCCTAAATGGCATAGATGTACCAAGAACTTACATCAGATTTAAATTTATTTTTAAAAGATCCCAAAAACATAATGACATACTTAATATACCCCCTTTTACTACTAGTGGTGGAGGGGGTATGAAAATAAATAATCTTGCGGAATCACATAATTAATGACAACTCGTTTTCCACACAGATTATATTAGTGGAGATTATGAAAAATAATTTTATTAAAACTCAAAATAAATGGCGCTACATAAATGATGTTGTAACAATTTTCATATATTTTTTAATAATTTCCTTAATATTAATTTAATATCATAATTGAACCAAATAAATATTTAGTTCAATTAACCAAACGAGAAAAAATAACAAATATAAAATAAAAAATCAAACATAAAGTGAAATAACTTTTGCTAAATTTCATTAAATCTGGTTTGGAAATTTTGTTTCCATTTTTTTGTTATAAATTCAAACAAACTGTTATGTCAGTCAGTCCGTCCGTCCGTCCGTCTGTCCGTTTGAACGTCTTGTTTTCTCTATAAAATGTTTACATACAAACAAAAGAAATGATGAAGAAGAAGAAAAACAAAAAAAATAAAAATTATTCAATTCTATTAATTTGTTTTTGAGTGTATAATTTATTGTTATTACTTTTTTCTTATTCTTCTTCTTCTTCTTTTTCTACATCATCTACTTAATGTTTTTCCTATTCATTGTTGGAATTTCAAATATGTCTCAGTTGTTTGGATTTAATAACAGCAAAATGAAAAAAAACAATATACAAAATATTACTGAGTGAGTGTAGGTATGTGTGTGTGTGTGTGTAGATGTGAGTATCTGTGTTTGAATGCAAGTGAATAGTGTGAGTACGTGTGTGTCGAGTGTTTAATGATTTCGTTTTAGTGTTTTTCTCACGCACATTTTGTGTTTCTTTTTCCGATAACAAAACCAACAAATTAAAGAGAGTGAGAGTGAGAGGAAGAGGTAGACAAGAGAGTATTTGTTACAGAGTTGTTTTTAGCAACAACAACAACAAATGTAAAGAGTATTTTTTCTAATTATGTCTAATTTATAAACAGTTAATAAATAAATAAACAAACAAACAAACAAAAAAACTATTAAAAACTTTTACAATTCGTTTTTATTTAATGAATTTAATTTAATTTAATTCTTTTTACTTTTGTTTTAGTTTTGCTTTACTTTTCTCAATCGCTATAGTTATCATCAGGGAGGGCATTAATTTGATTAAATTAAACCAAAAACGGAACAAAAGCAATTAAAGCTATAAATAAGGCATTTTGGACTAAAAATAATAATTTAATAATCATTTTTGAAACTTGAAGATCTCAACGATACTTTTTGGTTAATGTGACTTCAATACAAGTTTCTATTGAGATTTTTTTATAAGAAGTGAGAACGAAAAATCTTTAACATACATATATGTTGATAAAAACGAACCCACTAAATTTACAGTTTTATTATGCGTTTGTACAGATGTTTGTAACGGGCAGAAATAATAGTCTTACCACCACTTTTAAGTCTACCTTTCATCTCAGTATCACTTCCTGAGTCAATTTAAGCATGTCCGTTCGTCCGTGCGACTGGCTATCCCAAGGACTATGCGTATTGACATTGGTTATAATCGGTCCATTATATAGGTCCCATACAAATGTCTCCCGGAAACAATACGAGGATGGTTCATACATTTTTCATAAGCAATAATTAAAAGTCAACAATGTGGTTATAGTATGAAATAGTCGGGCTTGACCGAAATTTCAAAAAATAATAAGTTTTAATCATTGGTGATGAAATTTTCTTTTAAAAAGAGCTCAATAAATCTCGACTGGCCTTTGGAGAATTTATTTCTCTCGGTACAAAAACTACATTATTGCTCTTGTACCACTAATGGTTTTGTTTACCATAAGGACATCATCCTGTCCTGTCTAGCTTCAAATAAGTGGGCAGACTTTTTTGTAAACATACCTTAATGTAAATTGTGAAATTTATTTTGTCACAACTGCATGTTACTGACAACTCCAACATCATTTTGGGAAAGTTTTGGACCCGAATGCGGTCAAATTCGGGTCCAAAACTTTCTCTCATTTTCTCTCTACATAAACATTTGTGCTTTTCGTCATCCACTGTGTAGCAGAAAATTAGTTTCTGTTAAATACTTTATGAGCTTTGTATAAATATATGTTTTTAAATGTGAAAAAGCTTTAACTCTTCGAACCAAATCGTCCGGACAATGCTTAACCGGGCTGCTTATCTACCGGATGTGTTGGGAACTCTTTTGAAAATGCTTCCTTTTTTTGGCTTTAGAAACATCAATTTGTACTAGATTTTTTGTCAACGGACAAGTTCTGCTGTCTCCGGTACTGTTTAAAATACTGTAATTACATAGAAAACAGTTTGATGACAAAGAGTTTTAGTAAAAAACATGTATTAAAAATTTTTCGATCTCACTTCTTAATTCCTTCCGATTTACTAATTCTTATCATTCCCAAAAATTACATAAATTTATGAAAGAATCATTTCTTCAATAAATCCATTTCTTTTTTTTCTCTTTAGAAAATTCAAGAAAAAAATTCAATATGTTTTTCTTCGTTCTTCAAATTTATTTTCCGTTTTATTTTTTCTACTTTATTTTATTTTATTTCATTCCATTTCAATTTCAATTTATTTAATTTTATTATATTTTACATAAATAGACATTTTAACAAATAAGCATGTCATTGTTGTATTTTAAATTCGTTAGTAATACACGCTTGATTATCAAACAATTTGTGAGATACTTTTTTTTTCTTCATATCATATACAACTATATATACATATATAATTTTGCTGTTGTTGTTGTAATATATTTATTTTATTTCTTTCTTGTTGAATTTTTATTTCTATGTTAAACGCAAAAGAGTGTATGAAAAAAAGTATTGTACGAGTAGATAGAGATACGTTTGCCATGGATGGATGAATGGATGGTTGAGTTGAGTTGAGTTGATTTTGGTTTGGTTCGAATGTTTGTAAATCGTATTAATGTGTATATCGTCAAATAAATATACATATTTATAGTCAACTAAATATACTAACTGGCTGAATGTAGTGTATTCAAGAATATTTATTTTTTCGTTTTTATTTAGTGGGAAAAATCTCAAAGAATGAATTCTTAGTGTTCTAATTTCTTTCTAACAAAATTTATATAACTTTAATGTCTTTGCCGGGACATTCAAAAAATGTTGGAGCTGATATTCTAACTAACCCTCTTCGGTGTATTAGGGAGTGAGATCAAAAAATTTTTAACATATTTTTTCTTTCATTATTTAACTCAAGTATTATTTTGGCTATTTTGTTTGATCAGTTATTGCAAGTCTAAATAAACTGAGTGACCGGAATAAAGTGCGTACTAAAATTATTAAATATTTTCAACAAAACCCAAGTTGGACCTACAAAAAAAAAAATGGCCAAGCATTCATAGATCTGCCATTATTAAACAGTACAGGAAGCAGTGTCTGTTGATTGAAAATTTAGTTCAGGTTGTAAGAATGGTCCACATGGTGCTTCTAAAGCTAAAAAATAGAAATCATTTTCCAAAAACCTCCCAACACATCCGATGTTTCGATATATAAAGCCTTTTCAAACAACACATCCGGCAGGAAATTTGCCTGGATGGCTCAGTGTGAATTTATTACTTATTTGTATTTTAATGAGCAATAGACATTTTTATAGCATTGGAAATCCATCTATAACATTACCTAATAAACAAACGAAAAGGGATTGGATGATTAGCTTCCGACTCAGTTGACATTATTTGACCCCCATGAGGTTAAACTTGTAAAAAAAAGACCCATAACTCACTATATATGGAAGCTAATTTCATTTAATTAAAATATTTCTATATCTGTTAAGTTATATGAGTTTTAACTCACATTCCGGAATGATATTTGTGCGAGAGATTCCCAAAAAGTATTTACCAATCACCAATAATTTATACTTGATTTTGGCAAAAAATAATCTGTACCAAATTTCATTGAGATATCTGTAAAATTGTTGTATATAATATTCACAACGTACTGGAACAGAGAGCCAGAGGAATCAGGAAAAGAAAAAATTCCAACTTTTCCATGTGGAAATACGCAAAATCGCAATTCGTATACAACGTCCTTTATAACGTCCTTTTGTCGTTATAAAGGACGTTCGGCAGAAAAGAACTTTTGACAGTTTATCTTACATAAAGTTATAAAGTTATATAATAAACATAATTTAAAGTTATTTCCAACTAATGAGCAGGCATTAAGGGCAGATTGTTGGTCTTAACTCTTTCGCATTTGCTTAGATTTAACAAATATAAATTGGATTAACCTAATTAATAACTATAAATACGAAATATTTCCTTTATATTTTATATATTTGACTATCAAAAATATCTCTCTTAAAAAATTCTTTCCTTTCCATCATTTTATACTTTAAAAGCCTGTTTTGAGCGCACACCAACAAATAAAAGTAGCGTTCAATGTCTTTTCAGTTTACAAAACAGCACAAAAACAAAAAGCAAAAACAACAACAAACAAATACTGAAAATAAAACAACCATCAAACATACTTTCCGTACTACAAATAAATGTACATACATACATACATACATACATACATACATACATACATACATACATACATTCATACATACATACATACATACTAACGTACGTAAAGACAAACAGACAGACAGACAGACATAAATATACATGTTGTATGAAATACAATCAAACACGTACTTATAGATACAACTACTGCTACTTTTAGTATCTCGTACTCTTTGAAATGAAACAAGTAGACTGACTACAAAAACAACAATTACAACAACAAAAAGAAACATAAAAGCAAATTCAAAGTAGAAAAAAATATTAAATATTTCTTCTTTTATTTATTTATTATTATTATTTTTTGTTTTCTTTATGGCGTATTTGTTGTTGTTGCTGTATTTAATGTATTAAAATATTTTATTTAATTTTTTTTTCTTTTTGTTAATAAAAATTTTTCCCTGACTTGTTTGATTTTAATATACAAAAAAAGAAAAAATAAAAAGCAAAAACAATTTTGTTTTCAGGTCGTTAACAAAAAAAAAATAAAATATTATGAAAAAAACCCACTGAATTAATAGGAAATATTTTTTGTAAAAGCTTTAAAAGTATCTATGAAATACAAAATGAAAAACAATTCAGTTTTTTTTTTCAAACACAAAAATGCAAATAAACAAATATTTTTTTTTCACAAACAAAATAAAAAACTTAAATTGTTTTTCAACTGAAATTATTTAAGTGATAAGAATTTTATATATTTATTTTTGTTCGGTTCAGTTCTTAATAATTTTAAATTGATTTCAGACTAAAGAAAAAATTATTTATAAGATTTTTTTTCTAAAACTCTTAAATTAAATTAAGAGCTAAATTCTCAGAGATTTTAAATTTAACCAAGAAAAAAGTGAGAAGAAAACAGCTGTTTGTAAACAATCTTTGAAATTAAACTAAAAGATATCAGATACTTTACTTGTTTTATAAGTTAAGCAAAGAAATTAAAGCTTAATTCACAATAAATTAAACCATGTTTTCCAAATTTATATTCTAGAATTATGTTTACATTTTAAACAACTTATAACAGTTTTAAGAAATATTGTATCTTATAGTTACACATTTGTATCTGTATTTTAATTTCTTACTCTTTTTAACATAATTAAAAAAAAATATGTTCTCTCTCTTAAATTTCCCACTCACTCTCTCTTTTTTATGCTTATTTTCCAGTACTTAACAGATTGAAAGAGCGTGAGAGAGAGTGAGAGCGGAAGAGTGATGGAGTGAGTATTTGTGTGTATTTTGTCATGAAAATCACAACATGCTAAAAACAGCTGATTGTCAGGGTCTGACGTCTGTTTGGATTGTTTACGGCTTGTTTGGTTTGTTTTGAAATACATTGTTCTGTTGTGTATCTTTTAATAAACGATTTTATTGTTGTTAATTTTTGCAACAACAAAAATTTATTTTATTTTTCAAAAAATTTCTCATTTGTTTACTCTTTAAATCTTTTTAATAATTAAATAATTCTTTACAATGTTTTATTTTTTGTGGCTCTCTGAAAGTAAACTTCTCATAATTATGCTCTTTATCAAAGACAGCAAACACAAAGCCAACAAAAAACAACATTGGAAAAAAATTGAACTCATATAAAGAAAAATATCTTATAGTATAATAAAGTATCTGTGAGTGTATATATATAAGTATCTGTGTGTTTGAGTGTGTTTGGATTTAGTAAAGTAGATATTTTAATTGTACGGTTATGCCTTGTGCTATCTGCTGTGGTTATTGTAATTTGTGTTTGATTCAATTGTTGTTGTTGTAGCTTATTTATTTGTATGTCTAAGTTGGTATATTTATTAGAAATAACTAATGCGTATCTTTCAGATACCTAATAAGGTTAAATGTAAATTGCAAGTATTTTACTTTTAAGATACATTTTTATTTTTAATTAAACATGTTTTATTTAATTATCAGACTCAAACAACTAAAAGTCGCTAATTTCCCCACAGAAAAGAAAACTAAAATTCATTATAAAGATTGAGATCGGGAAATTTGTAACAAATATTTTTCACAAAAAAACTTTTAACTTAAGTATTCTTGTGATCAATATACCTTTGTAAAATATGTCGGCAGTTATGTTTAATGAGTCCACTTCATTTTGGCCTAACTTGACATCCTGTCAGTGGGAGGATATTGGGCTCTCGTTAAAAGAGAAGTGAAGAACAAGAACAGAAACGTTAATGGACGAGAAATCCTTCAAAATTACATCACTAATGGTTTCGTTTTTATCAACATATATGTATGTTAAGCATTTTTCGATCTCACTTCTAATTAATTTTCAATTTTATCTCTTTTTTTTTTTTTTTGCATTAAAGTTTTTCTCGTATTTTTTATTTCTTTATTTCAAAACCCATATTATCACAGGAGAGAGAGGGAGAGAGAGAGACAGAGAAAGAGTATTCAGTTTTATATACATAAATATAAATTTTATTTGTTTAAAGTTTATATATTTATGTCTGTCCATCTGTCGTAAGTAACAAGTATGTTCACACAATAAATAACTTCCGGCACATATTTTTTTACTTTTTTCCAATCGTTTTTTATGTGTGTGAGTGTGTGTGTGTGGGGATGGATCTTCAATAACAAAAAAATAATGATTTTTTTATTTAAAAATTTATACATTGTTATTGCCGGTTTTTTGTTTAAACAAAAAAAAAACAACAATATTTTTATTTATAAATTTAACAACAACAACAACAACAACAACAGCAAAAAAACAAGTATTAAATTTTGTCAGTTGTAATTCAAAATTTATAATTTTTAAACATTTGCCAAGATGCAACCACACACTCAAAATTGTTTCAAAAACCACTAACAACAACAACAATGAATACGAAAAATACAATAACTTGGGTAAGATAATGCCAAGGTGCGGTCATTACACCTTTTCCTGCTACATTATACACACATACATAAGTATATATATGAACATTCATATAAAACAAATTATATTAACAAAAAAATATCATGAGATTGAAGACATTTGAGGCCGATTTTATATTATTTAGATTTCAGCAAAAATGTTCATTTTTGAATGCTCATTAAACGAATAAGAAGTAACGAATTTTAAAGACGAATTAGTGAAAATGACTTTATATATAGATTTCTTTTCTTTTGACACTTGAAGGGACATTATTACAACTGGACTTTTGATCCAGGTATGATTAAATCGTACAGATGGGAAGCAATTAAAACGTCCTTCAACTAAAGGACCTACGATAGGTCCTCTGAATTTTATAGTAAAGTTTATAGTTATACCCTACACCACTATAGGTTGTATTGTTGGGGTATAATGCTTTGTGCAGATGTTTAGAACGGAGTAGTCCTAGCACCACTTTTAAGTATACCTTTCGACTTAGAATCACTTCCTGAGTAGATTTAAAACTGAAATTGAACCATTTTATATAACAATCATTTAGGACATCATATAGTGCAAAGCAGATAATTTGATGAAATTTGTTACAAATGGTTATTTTGATAAAAGAACAAATATACAACTTTGATTATGATGGAACCTTTCCAACCTCATTCCATATAAAACTTCGTTTCATATTTCTATTTAATAATATTTTTTTAATAAAATTTAATAACCAAACAAAAACCGATTAACCGGATATTTTACATAAGAGCGAATTTCAATAATGTCGATTAATATTTAAGCGTTTTATAAGCTTAAAAATCAATTAAAATAAATGTAGAAAATCTGGCAATTTTTCTAGGCGTGAGAATGTTTCCAAAAAATGGGTCCAAGATGATTGTTTCTAGGCGTTACATAAGGAATGACAAAATTAATATACTCTCATCACCGAATGTGGTGGTGAAGTGTATAGAAATGTCCAAAAAATTTCAGAGCATTCAATATTTTAAGATGGATCTTCCTCACTTATGAACAATTCTAATTTGTGATATACTACTGTATAAGACTAATGAAGTTTGTAAACACGTTTCATACGATTAGTGATTTTGGGTATTTCTATATGAAAAAGTGAGAATTTTTTTTTAAATTCCCTGATTCATGGACAAGTTTACATACATTTTATTGAAATACGAGGGCGATTTCAAATGATAAATTAAGCTTGAGAAAAGCCTTATCTCCAAATTTAGTTCGAATATCCGTTGGCAACCTAATTTTGATTCTTATGAAGGATTTTGCAGTGATGAATATTACAGAGATCACGATCACTTGTTGTGAATAAAAAATTTCCTTATTTAATCTATTTTTAGATAGAAAACAACAAATATTTAAAATTTGTATTATTTATTTCTATAATTTCTTTTCTGTTCAATATTTATTTATTAGTTTGTTTGTTTATGTAATTTTAATTAATAACTAATATTAAATATCAATTGTTAAACGTTAACTCGTGTGTCAAGAAATCGGAACAGATAAAATAATGAACTTGAACAATTGTAAAATAAATAAATTATTATTTTTTGTTTGTTTTGTTTTTTTTTACAATAAAATTTCATAATTATAAAATGTGTTTTATTATTTAATACTCGTATTAAATTTTCTTTATTGTATTTTTAATATTTTTTATTTATTTATTTCTTAACAACTGTTTTCTGTTTTGTTTTTGTTTTTGGTTTTGTTTTTTTGTATTTTGTATTTTCAAGTTTCAACTGAATTTTATTATTTTTATTTTACAAAAATCAGTCAGTAACCAAGTGAATTAAAATTGAACAAAAATATTAAAACTGATTCATTCAGTTACAAAAACAAACGTGTAAAAATACTATAGTCAATCAAGTCCGACTATGTAATACCTTAAACCACATTGTTGATTGAAATGACTCCTACGAAATACTTATGAGCGGCCCTCGTATAAATTGCTTTAGTTATTTATGCTTAAGTGTTCAATAGACACAACGTTTTAGAAAATTTTATGTTTAAGAAAATTTGGTTAAATTCGGTTTATATTTAAAAATTTTTATGTTCCAAAAACCTCATTCCGGGGGGACATTTGTATGTGACCTATATAAAATAATGGACCAATAAGCAATTCAATAGATATCGTCCCTGGCTCAAAATAATACTTCGTGCCAAAGTTCATTAAGATGTCTTTAAAACTGCTACCTGTACTTTGCGAACAAGCTTTACATGAACAGCCAGACAGATGGACGGACATGATTAGATCGACTCAGGAAGTTATTTTGAGTCGGACGGTATATTTAAAACTAGTGATAGCACTATTTTTTCTGCTTGTTACAAACATCTATACGAACGCATAATACGTGGTGTAGGTGGTGGTGGTGTAGGGTATAAAAATGGAATATAAAATTTATTTTGTTATTGTTGCAACTGGTGAAATAAAAAAAAATACACATTGTATGAAAGAAGAAGGAAGATCGGAAGGACGGTTAAATGTTTGGATGATTAGAATACGAGTTTGAGGGTATTCAGAGAAGGGATGGGTGTTTTGTTTTGGTAAAATGAATTACAATTTAACACTTATTATTGCACTTTATATTTCTTCCCTATAATATTTGTTGTAGTTGTAGTTTAAGTTTGATATACAACTTGCTTTTGTTTATTTGTTTGTTTGACTTTTTTTGTTTGACTTCTGTTAAATTGTTGTAATGCGAGTAAATGTAACTCTCTCATACTTGTCGTATTCGTATCTTTAGGGTTGTTTACAGAAATTTATCCATGGTACGAATTAAATATACAATACAAATAATCAACAATAACAATAACAACAATAGTGCATAATATTTACGTATACACACACACACTTACATACATTTCCACATAATTGTATCTGTGAGTTTGAATGTACGTAGTTTTGTGGCATAATAAATTCTGTATAAACAAATTTTGTGGTTTTAATTTTGTTGTTGTTGTACAACTACTACTATTCTCCTACGACTACACTACACTAAACACATACATATATATTTACATTCATACAAACATTTTTATTTACGTATGAATTTGCCTGCATTTATTTCTATAATTTTTTGACGTTTTTTTGTTGTTGTTGTTGCTGTTTATATATATTTTTTTGTATCTTTTAGTTAAGTTTATTTTTATTTTTTATGTCTTTTTCTCTGTACAAAAATATTGAAATATTTTATTATTTATATTTCGTCATAAAAAGCTAAAAGAAATTTCTCCAAATTTCGTGTTTTTTTTTCATTTTTTATTTTTAATACCAGAACAGTTACAAACGCTTTGTAGTTAATATTTTTTATTACGTTTTTGTTGTTGTTATTTTATATAATTTTCCACATTTCCCTGTTTATTAAAATTATAAAGTTTTTTTTTTCAAAATTAAATTAAAAAGTCTTTTATGAAAAAGTGTTACTGAAAATATTATTCAATTTTTATATCCTCCACCATCACAAGTGGTGAAGAGGGTATATTAACTTTGTCATTTCGTGTGTAACGCTAAAAACACATAATGTATATATATTTTCTTGCATCACATTAAAATCTAAGTCATTTGGCTATATCCATCTGTCAGTCTGTTGTTGTCACGCCTCATCCGCAATAATTTACATAAACCAACGGGATGTGGCCTGAGTCTTTATTATAGTCCTGAGAAGTTTTCTATTTAAAACCAGCAATATCGGTTCAGTATATTAAAAGAACTTTCTTAAAAATTCCCATAATATCCAAAAATATATAACTCATTACTATTTAAAAAATCATCAAGATCGGTTCAGCAGAAAAAAGTTATAGCCAAAAATATAACAACATTTATGACTAATTAAGGTTTCCTTGTTATATATAAGAAATACATTCAGATATTGTATGGTGGAGGGTATTGAAGATTCGGCATAACCGAATAAAGCATTCTTACTTGTTTTATTATTAATAACATTATTTTGCCAGTTTGTTAATAAAAAAAGGAATTATTTCAGAAAAAAATCTGAATAATAAAATCTGTTATTAAAAAAAGTTAAATTTATTGGATTTTAAAATATTTGATTGCCGGACTTTAATATATTTAATGTCAAATATGCCACAGTGAGTCCAAATAGATTTTTCTAAAATATTTCTTTTACTTTAGAACAGTTAGAAACATCTTATCGAAATTTCACATGCTTAGAGTTGTTGTTTTAAGGGTCTAAATTTCGGTAGGATATAAGCAGTAATAATATTGAAAAATTCTTAAGTCTTATTGTTCTCGTACTACCACAAGGGCCACAGACTTTTTCGTAAACATTCCTTGATGTAAATATCGAATTTTGTGGAGCCCGTTATAACAAATTATTGGCTTCTGCATACTCCATTTCACAACAAGAACCTTTTGGGATATTTTTACTGCTTTCGGGTACTAAACTTTTCTTCAACATTCTCTACAGCATTAGCAACGTAAAAGTTTGGACCAGGAAGTTGAGAAAAATTCGCCAACATATAAGTGTTGTCATCCATTAAGCAGTAAGAATATTTTTTTAGAAAACTTGACTTTCAATTGTCGTGTTTTTTTTTGGCCCCTAAAAAGTTCTTATCAGAAACTTTATGAGTCTTGTATGTTTTTAAACCTGCATTAGCTTAAACTTTTCGTACCACACATTCCGAGTACTGAGCTTACCAGGCTAATTTCCTGCCGGATGTGTTGGTAGCTTTTATGAAAGTGCCTTCTATTCTGTTTCTTCTAAACGAACCAGTAAATTCAATAACATTAGAAAACTCTGTCGGAATCGAAAATTTACAAATGTTGCTTGAAGGGGACTTAAAATTGAAATTATGCATTTTAAGTGGGTTACAAAATCTCAAAACAGAGCAATGTTATCTTCTTCTTCTTTCAAAATTGGAGAATTTTGAAATTTTATAGTCGTCAATAAGTATGGCAACGAATTGTGAAATATATTGAAATTACGATTACAAACATAATTTGACAAACTGTATGTTATGTAACATTGAAATTTTAAAGAAACTTTTAATTTCTAAATTTTTACAAAAACCTTTATCAAGTGGAAATTTCGATATTGTCTATATAAATCCATTGGGGATTTTCAATCTACATTTCGAATTGCTTTTTCATATAAACACGATAAAAAAATCTTAAACGATTTATATATTTTAACCGATCATTTCAAATCAAGCAATAATTAAATAATACTTCTTAATTTCATTGAATTAAATAATTTATTATAATTACAAGTCTATGGAATTTTACTCAGACCAAAATATTAAAAAACTAACAAATTTTAAATTCGGCTTAAACAAGAAATCAAAAAACGACAAAGGGTTAAGAAATCTAGTTCATTAGAGATTTTGTATTTTGTATTGTAATTCATAAAACAATTTAGTATCTTGTATCTGGGTTTGTTCATACCAACCTAAAATGTTTATAAAATAAAATAATACAACAACAATTAAAAAAAACAACAACTACAAATTATTTATTTAAATGTCTCAAAAAACAAAAACTCAATTAGCCTTCCAAGCAAAAACAAAGAAAAACAAAGGAAAAAAACTTAAGTTTCTTGATTTTTATTTCGTTATACAAAAAGTACAAAATACACGTATGCATATACTATATTGTATATGTATATGTATATGTATGTGTGTGTGTGTGTGTGTTGTCTTTAAAAGTATCTAAAAAATACATTTTTTAGTTAATAACAAGAAAATAACAAAAGAAATAGCAACAACCAAAAAAAAAACTACAACAACAAAAACAATAACATTAGCAATAACTACGATAAGAGCAACAACAATAACAACTATAAAGTGAAGACAGTCAACAATAATCAAATGGAATTTCCGATTTGGGAACGTCCAACAGCAGCAATAACAACATAAAGCTGCACACAGCAGAGATTTTACGGACAATAAACAATGAAGAAACAAAACTAAAATCACAAAAACAAAATTTATGAAAAAAATGGAAGAAATAAACACGAAAAAAACGAAAACTAATTCCCATCTTGGCACTCAAAATCAGTGTTGCCAATTTCAATGTTTTACATCAAATTTTGACAAATTCTCATACGATTTGCGAATGTTTTATTAAAATCATTTTTGTTTCAGTGTAGACATAAAGAGATTTCTAAGATACAATACAGTGGACTCTTAAATTCGAAGTCTCCGGTCTTTGAACAGTTCCAAAATTAGAATTATTCAATTTAAAACAATTGACAATTTAATTAAGCGCTCTGTTTCATATTTAGTTTTCAAATTTCTTTGAAAGAAAAAATAACAAAAATAGAATCACACCTGGAAAAAAGGAGATCTAATTTAATTTTAATAAGTAAAACTGTTAAGCACGACTGTGTAATATCCTACACCATAATGTTGGTTATAAACAGCAGCTCATAAAATCCAAAATATTAAGCGGTTATTTTTTGGCAAGAATAAGTGTTATGACAATTTAAAACAACGTACCAAATTATATGAGGGTCGATTCATTACTTCTCATAGGTCCCATACAAATATCAATTTGAAAGTTATAAATGTCACACGTACTTTGTTATGGCAATAATAACTGGTCAAAATAAAAGCAATAGTCAATGTTCAAACTTATACGAGGGTCGACACATAATTTCTTCTAGGACCCATAAAAACCCCCCTTAGAAATTCATTTCAGAACTCCTAAATTTCACGCAAATGTTAGTTTCACTATAATATACTGCACTCTTAAGAATAAATAAAAAAAAATAAAAATTATACGAGGGTCGTTCATAATTTTTTCCTGAATATGATTTTATGTTTGAATATGACACTAATATTTTCATAATTGGTTGCCACATTACATCCCTCTTTGGAATGGGCGTTTTAACCTATTAAATTCCCAAACATTGCAATTTATCAATTGACTTTAATAATTATATGGAAGCAAAAATTGTGACGAATTTAAAAACCATCGGTCCACAGCAGTCTAACATAGGTTTTTTTCCTTTATTAGAGTTTGAGCTCCTAAGACTCCTTAATAATAAACTTAATTAATAGAAATTTTAAGAATAAGGAACTATTTTATATTATAGAATCCATGTAAGCTTTTTTCCTCAAATCGGAATTTAATCTTCTACTGTTGCAATTCAGAAAAATCTAAATTCAAAATTTTTATTTTTGGGGTTAGTCCGACAAATTCCCAAATTACTACATAACCGACATTGTCTGAAAAGTAGAAGGAAACAATAACTAAGAATCTGTAGAAATTTCCTTAAAATTGGTTTATTAGTGAAGTCTAACGTTTATAGCTTAATCGGTGCAGATTCCTTCTTTGAAATGAAATAGATTGATCATGAAATAAATTTAATTAATTAATTGTTGTGAATAAATTAAATTGTTATTGCAAACAATTTTTAGTACAATAAAAAACAAATTATTATTTCTAAATTGTATTAATTTTTTGTGCTATAAATTTTGCTATAATAATTTATAGCACAAATCTATAATTATTTTGTATTCGGCTAAACTTGTAATTGGCCAATGACCCGTACTATTGACATTCACTTAATAACGGTTCAATCAATAAAAAAATAAATCGTATACAACAACTAACCACCAAAAATTGACCAATTATAATGAGAAAAACAACAATAACAACAACAAAAACAATCACAATAACAAATAATAACAACCTCAAAACGTTCTAAAAGATATTAAATGTTAAACATGAAATTAAAATCACTGAGAAAAAACTACACACACACAACACAAACACAATCACAAACATTTAAAACTTTGATTTTGTTTTCATTGAAAACAGACGCTGAGATTTCTTTATAAGATGAAGCCGCTTTTTGTGACCATAAACGTTAAAATTATCAAAAACAACAAATGCAGCAGCAGCAGCAGCGTCTACAACAATACTAACAACCAGAATAATCATAGTTGTTAGTGCAAAGAAAGCAAAACAACAAAAAACACAACAACAACAACAACAAGAATAATAATAATAATAATAAACCCATAATATTATTAACAGAGGCAACCGTGAGCACAACAATAATAATAAAATGCAAAAGATACACATGGAGATACATATTAAGATACAAATACAATGGCAATAAATGAACAACAAAACTAAAAATACAACAACAATATTAGTAACAGCAATAACATAACAATAAAACAATAACAAAAACTTCAAATGAAACTTAAGCCAAAGAGAGATAAATACTTACGAATAAATATTGTTGTAGATATACAGATAGATTTCTGTTAGAGTAAGTTATTGAGATACATTTGTATATCTGTATGCAAAAAAAATGAAAAAGCAACAAAAACAGAAAGCAAAAAAATCATATTAATAGTTTGGCAAAAACACTAAAACTTAACATTCAAACACAAAAACACACATCCATAAGATTCAGATACATTAAATGCTTAAGTATTACAGAGTTGTAGATACATCGACATTCTGCTAAATTGTATTTTAGAAAATTTTGTAGAAATTATTCGTTGAAATTTATGTTTTTTTATGAAGATGAGTAAAAGTTAAAAACGAGAATAAAGTTCTACTAGTAACATTACCAATTCCACTACTACCACCACTATTTCGATGATAATGTTAATAATGGAACTCGATTGAAGTAAGGAATCATACAACCAACCAGCCTGCCATTTATCCAGTCAACCAGTCAACAAACAGACAAACATTCATTTATAAATGCTGGTGCATTTAGACAAATAAACCAACCGAAACTGCATCCACAAAACAAAGTGTTTGTGTGTGTGTATGCAGAAAATGTATCTATAAGATACAAACAATTGAGCTAGTTATAACTAAACTGCCTTTGTATAGTTTGCTGTTGTTATTGCTATTATTTTTTGGTTTTTGGTAAGATTTTATTTTTCCAGTTATAAGAAACAAAAAAAAAAAAATAGAAAAAGGACCCAAGTTAAAGAACACAATACACCAGTATCTTTTGGATACGTGAAATTATATAAAAATACGCACGCACGCATGCACGCATTTGTAGAAATATTACAGAACAGATATGAGTTTTTCTTAGTAAAACTTAATTTTTCTGAAATCTAAAATTTTAGCTTAAAGTAAAAGAAATTTGACGGGATTTTATTCTGAAAGAAAAGAGTCCACTTGTGTCTTACTTTCACCAGCTGTAAAAATCTAGATCCATCATAATGTTTTCAGATTTCTCAGCAAGTTGCTAAGCCTTATACATGATAAATCACTTCGATCTGGATAATGTAAAACCGACTTGCCCTCTTCTCAACTACTCTCCTATAATTGTAGCTACGACAGCTAACGGACAACATAGTGAACTAAAGTGTTTGCCTAACACTCAGTGACCAGTGATTCTAAATATAAATCTCGTTATGTCTTTAAGACTATGCTTTATGAGTTGCCTTGTTTTGTTCATGTAATAAGTAGGCGAACGATGGAACGATGCAAGTTTGTCCATTTCAGCTGGGAGGTGTTTGAAAATGGAAACCTTACGTCCTAGAATTTCGAACAATTTCGCATTGGACATATTACTGACTTACTCACCAGAACCTTCATTACAAAAATGGTCTTTGTGCACATGTGTGTACCTTTGTATGTTTCAGCAGGGCTTACAGCAGGAGGTGTTTGATGACATTATTGCCCCTCAATTTCTAATTATTCCGCAATGGTCATATTAGCATCCGAATGTTTTTTGGCTAACTCATCTGAGTTGCCTTGGCAACTCCTTCCTGCAACGACGTGATGGAAGAGACTTTCAGTCATTCATCCGGAAATCGATAAGAAATATCTTTATCTAGATCTTCTGAAAAGATATAAAATCCAATGCAGTTCTTCATTTAGAGCACTTAATGGACTAGTATGTCACGCATCTGAAATTCCAATATGCACTTATATAGCTTCCATATACTTGTCACTGCTATTAGAGAGGTACTACGGTAATTTGTCGTCTAAACATTCAAATGAAATAGACGTCATTTTAGTCTTTTTCCACCTGATTCTATTCTATTCTATTCTATTCTATTCTATTATTTTTTATTTTATTCATATTTAAGTGATGTCATTTCTTTCTACATTATTCGCATCATATATCTAATTTTCGACCATAATATTTCCATATTTCCAACCGGTGCTTCATTCCCTGTTATTACGCGCAAGACATCAAAATTGCAGG
This sequence comes from Cochliomyia hominivorax, assembly GCA_004302925.2. Taxonomy (NCBI): domain Eukaryota; kingdom Metazoa; phylum Arthropoda; class Insecta; order Diptera; family Calliphoridae; genus Cochliomyia; species Cochliomyia hominivorax. The sequence goes on along the minus strand of PYHX02000495.1, from coordinate 70,755,734 downwards.
TCAGTTTCTATTTCGGTCGCACCAAATTTAAATAAGAGACAAATTCCGACTTTTATCTTAATTTTTACTTTTAAAACTTGCAGAATCAGAGAAAATTTGTTTTTGCCTATAACTAAGGAACTAATGGTCCGATTTATTTCATGTTTTAGCTCATAAAACCGGTAAGATATTTGTAATCAAACTGAAAACTAGAGCTTTTACAGCCCCATAAATGTGATATACCCAATGAAATTTTAAAGTACATTCAGATTTTTACTTATATCTTCAACATTTAGGAACCAATTTAGCCGAATTTTTGGCAAAAAAATAAATAGTTACACACTTTTTAAGTTATAAAGTAATCTATACCGTAATTAGACTCTTCGGAAAGCTTACTTTATAGGCTTTTGTGTAATGTAATACGGTTTCAAAAACTTAAATTTTGGGAGAACCAGAGTTTCTCAAATTCAAACTATTTTTTCACAATAATCTAATTTCTGGCTTAATTTCTAAAATCGCAAAGCTGGAATTTAAAAAAAGTAAACTCGGCTCCACGAAATTTCATTAAAATCTGATGAGCCATTCGGAAGTTACAGATTTATTTCCATTACATTTCTCATTTCAAACACTGTGCGTTCTGACCTCCCTGGATGAACGATACTAAAAAGTGATTTATAAGATTAAAAATAATTTTTCTGAATGATTTCGGGTGAGAAATTTTGAAAATGCACCTTAAACTATTCAATGTCAAATCTTGAACATTTCTAATTTATAAAATCTGGGTTCAAATATTTAATTTCCATTCTAAAATTTTCACATTTTATTTCTAAATAAATTATAATAAATTTAAAAATTCTATTCGTATCTTATAGATATATTTTATCAACTAAATATATAAAATACTTTTTATGCGATTTATAAGTCCACACTCTTAGTTGTTAAATGTGCGAATGTATGTAAATATGTATTTAAATTACAAAAATGCATACATATTTATTTCATTATATCAAAAATATGCAATTGACTGCCTCTACATATGAGTATGTTTTTATGTCAGCTCATCCATCTGTCTGTCCCTAAGTCTGGTTGGTTGTAACTGCACAAGAAAAAAAGAAAGAGAGAGAGAATATTATTGCAAGTGAATTTATGGTTTTGATAACAGACTTTATATTATTTTACTTAACTTTAGTTTAGTTAAAAATTCATATACTCATACATATACACATACACACGTCCATATATATTCATATTTATAGATAGATATGTATGTATGTTGGTATTTTATTCGAATACATTCTAATACATTGTACGAATGTAAAATCTATAAAAAGAGAAAATTTTGTTATCAAAGTATCGCAATAACAATGTTATCAACAACAGCAATAACAATAATAACAACAACATTATATGTTATATACATATGAATATTATTAGTTTTAACTAAGTATTTAGTATATGCATATTTATTTATAATATTTACTTTGTTATTAATTATTTATTTATTTTTTCATCTTCTAGATGTTTGTAAATTTATAAATTTAGAAATTTATTTATTCATTTGTTTATAAGCAAAAGATATTTTCTGACAAAGATGCAATACAATATCTAATAACATTTACAAATGCATGTGCGTTAGTATTTGTAATTCAAAGGAACTGATCTAAAAGTAAGAAGAAGAAAAGGAGAGATTTAATTAAATATGACGAAAATTTTGCATAAAATCTCAAAGGAGGTTTAATTAAAAAACAATCTTCACACACACGTAAAATAATTCGCTTATATACAATAATACCCAGCAAACAATTTGGGAATGATTTCAAATTTTGTTTAAATAAGTTATTTACTTTTCTCACTTTGAAATAAGAGTTGCAAACCCTGGACCTCTGGTAAAGCAACTGATTCGAGATGTTCCTTATCCATTACTTCTCAAGTTGTTTCAAAAACATTTTCATTATGGTCCCTTGGCGATGTTCTTGACAATCATCAAGCATGGGCGAACTGTCAGAAGAGATTGCAGCGTATATTTCCCTAGTAGGTGCCTTTGAAAGCAGACGTCTGATCTCATATTAAGGAATTCACTATATATGAGAATCTAATCAATAAAGTCGTATTAAGTGTGAAGTGGAGATGATCGCTATTGGATGTCCGCAACGAACTCAGTATGGACTCATATCATTCAATGTGCATAAATGTGAAATAGACACCACATATTCCAAAGCCTTGAGGAGTACTATAAGGGAAGTAGATGAGAAATCTAAATGGGAAGGAGTCAATTCCTTATTTATGGTACCTGTCATAAGAATTACCGGCTGCAGAGAACGAGTGCGCAATTGGAGACCTATGACCGGTAATTAATGAAATCAGAGGAGGAAAAGCTGATGAATAAAGCCCAGACTCGAAGTTACAGTCACAAAATGCCGAGAAATACAAAAAGGTGAAACGGCGTGTTTGTTTGATAGCAGAGACATACAAGTTATAGTTATAGCCTTTACTGTAACAGGCATGTTCCCTGTATAAGATATTGATTACATCATAAAACTTTTTTAAATTAAAGTATTTTACATAAAACTAATAATTTTTACTCGGCATCAACATATATGATGGATTTCAGAAATATAAGACTTTATAAATCCGCGTACGGGTCTTTTCCCAAATGCAGGTTTACATTTGAGCGTTGAAATTGTTGATTCATATGAAGAAATTGAGTTTCAAATCAATTCAGAGTTCGAAGAATTATGAAGGAATTTCATCAAAACGGATCTAACAGGGTTCATTCTGTGTAAAACAAAAATGTTGTTTATTATTATGACGCGATCATCGAAGATTAAAAATTTTAACAATAATCTCAAGCGTCATCTATGGTCATCGCTGATCAATAATCTCAAGCGTCATCTATGGTCATCGCTGATCTAATTTTTATCACTTCCAATAATTAAAATCCTAAAACTGTAACGCAACAACAAAATCAGATATTTGAAAACGCAAAGTAATCAGTTTGATTAATTTTTTATTTAAAAACAGAAAAAGAAATAAACAAAAATTTCAGCAGCATAAAATAATACAACAACGACAACAACAGCAATAATGAATTAAAAACAAAAATAAACATTTAACTAAAATACGTTTAAATGAGAAATGAATTTAAATTTAAACTCTCACACATTGAAGCGAATTTAATAAAACACAAAACAAAAACAAAAACAAAAGAAAAAAACCAAATAAATCTTTAAAATACAATAAAAATCAAACCAGAGTTTAATATAAAAAAACACGGATACACACACACACACATGATCATATAAATATAAACAACAAATCGTTTAAATAACAGCGTGAAGATACTCTCAACTTAACACTCTGTTCATACTTTTTTTCTTTTTTTTTTTGCTTTTTATATATTTTTTATTTTTTTATTTTTATTTTTTTATTAAAATTTTATTTTTATTTTGATGATTTTCGCTTTATTTTGTGTGAGTTTTTGTTATTTTATTCTTCTGTTTAATACATTAGTTTAAATTCCATAAACATAAAGATACAATCTGTGTACGTATGTATGTATGGTTGGATGTATCTATATATATATATGTATCTGTATCTATACATTTTGTTTGTAAACGAATGCAGAGGAGGCACACAAGATGTTGAAAACAAACAAAAAATAAGAGTACAAGTATCAGTATATGAAAATGTGGTAATAAAAATAATGTTTACAAATATACGCACAAACATACGTTCGTAGTATAATATTTATTAAGTTAGTCAGTTTATTTGTATGTATGTATGTATGTATGTATGTATGTATGTATGTATGTATGTATGCTTATGTGTATATGTGCAAAAATGAGCGCGTGTTAATATATTCCCTCACATAAATACAGACATTTCTTTGGCAATTTTATTCTTTTACATGCGAACATATTCCTCCTCTGCAACGATTTCCACAACGAACTGCCTTTTTTTCTTTACTCCTGCTCCACCATCTCATCATCGCATCGATCCACTACTCACTATAAATCGCGTGCTTTATTTTTGTGTATTCACACTCATTTACAAGAACACAAGCTACAATCAACCACTTCTTCATAATTTTTCATAGCAGCAGTGCTGATGAGGATAAAAAAAGACAAGGTGGACGATGATATTGAGGAATGACGACAAAGTCTTTGGTTTGGTTGTCGTCGACGCTTTTCATAACGTGTATGTGAATGTGAAAATGGTTTGACTGGCAAGTGAGTCTCTGGAGTGTCACTACTTAGTTGTGTACTCAATATTGCTACTCTCCTTCTTATTCTTCCTCATGCGTTTCTACTACACTTGTAACGACCTAATCGACCGACATTTGTCGACATACGTCAGACATTTAAAGAGTTAAATCGTTTTGTTTGCAGTTTTTTTTCAGATATTTAAAAGTGTTGTTGCATTTGACGTGAAAGTATTAGTCGGTCAAGGTCGCCTTTTGTATGTTTATGGGTGCGCTTTTGAACCGTTAGATATATCTGTATCTCTAATGGTTACAGTTGAGGAAAGTTGGAGCTGATCCAACTTTTAATTAGCAGTTTGCTAATTAAAAATGTATCTTATTTCTATTCCAAATATCATAAAAATCGGACAAGTGGAATATAAGTATATATATATATATATATATATATATATATATATATATATATATATATATATATATATATATATATATATATATATATTAAACTTGATTACTTCCAATATACGTACATACCTAATTACACTTTATATTGTTTATTTATCAGGTGTGTTAGTCTATGTCTATCTTAATATCATTAAATCTAATATATGCCTTTGATGCAGTATATTAAAGAATCAGCCGAGACGAATATATATCATTCTTACATCTTTCGTTCAACATTCAGTTTCTTTTAAGTTCATTTTTTCCTGCGCATTTTAAATTTATATTTATCCGAAAGAAATCTTTACATAAAAAGTTATAATTTAAATTTTGTATCCAAAGTCTAATGGTGCCACGCACACTTGTATTTGGCGCATTCTTTTTTACCAAAGTTTGTATTCTCTTATATTTAAACCTGATTTGTTTAACCCTTATGTGTTTCTAAACATATGAAAACGGGTTCTTCCAGATCCCCGAAAAAATTATGTAATGGCAGACTTATATCTGAACTATCTGCAAAAAGATACAAGTAAATGTCTTATAATGCTAATTTCCCCCGTTATCATGAAGCAAAGCCGTGGAACTATTATAGAGTCCATTGGAATGATTTCTAAGGTGGCAAACTTTTTCAAATCAAATGTATAACGTATATCATAATGTATTACATGATCTCAATGTTGAACTCCCCTTAACATAACCAAATATTTCCTTTTAGAGGAAAAAATTATATTTTTACCATTTAAAATTATCATCCCCAAATATGATTATAATTTAATACGATCAATTGATTTATATTCTATGAATGAATTAATTCTTTTATTAATGTATGAATATAAAATATGGAGAATTCAACCACACAAACATACATACATACATACATACATACATACATACATACATACATACATATCCATGCATATAAATATTTAATTTTATTTTATATTCAATTAATCCCCCTCCCTTCTGATTTTATACATACATACATACATACATACATACATACATACATACATACATACATACATACATACATACATACATATATATATACGTACACTAACCAAAGTTGCTACACTTACCAAAGTTTCAATATGTGATATATTCATTCGATTCAATTTTATTTGATTTTATTTTATGAACCCTCATCTTTGATGAAATGTACAAAACGTATGAATGTATGAAAGTGTGTATAAATTTATACCACCATTTAAGCAGTTGGTTGAACAGATGTATAAATTGATCGGTCACTCATAATATTTCCTTTTCTTTTTTTTTGTCGCTATTTTGTTTTGTTTTATTGTTTTTGTTTTTGTTTTTATTTTATTCATCGAAATAAAAATTATTGAAATGAACTCGTATTTAGAGATGAAAAATATATAAAAATTTTACTTATTTGTACTTGAATCTCTGAAAACAAATCAACAAAAGAAATAAATAAAAATAAATAAACAAATGCAAAAAACAGCAGCAGCAACAACAACAACAATTTAAGCAAAAGACAACAAACATATTTTGGTTTTGTATTATACGATGATTTTATGGAATAAAGTTAAATGTAACTTATAGATGTATGAGAAGACAGACAGACAGACAGACAGAACGACAGATTTATGGACAGACTATTTATAGTCTATAAGACAGACATCAAACCAACCAACCAACCAATAATAATAACAACAACAACAAATGAAAATGAAATAAAAAAAAAAAACAGAAAAACACTCGCATGAAATATTCGTATATTTTGTAAATTCGTTTATTTATTCGTACTTGTGGATACTTTTGCACAAGTGAACTTATCGCATAATCACGTCGCGTTGTCAAGATTGTAATGGTTTCATTTGTTGTAGTTGTTGTTGCTGCTGCTGCTTAAGCTATTGTCTTTGTTGTTATTGCTTTTATTATATTATTATAGTTGTTGCTTTTGTTGTTCTACTAACGACTGTATGCTTCTGGTTCAGTTACGCTTAATCGTTGTTGTTGTTGTTGCTAATATCGTTGCTGCCAATTTTATTAGTTTTATTATTATTTTTTTTTAATTTTTCGTAACAAAATAAATCGACTCGTTCATATGTTGATACACATTCACACAGTTGCGATTATTTTGATAGCACATTTATGATTATGTTAATACAATGAAGCAACTTGTTTGTGAGATTTAAACCCTTCAAAGCGATATTTGAAGGGGGATTGTATGGGACCTATAAGAAATAATGGACCGATCCTCATATAATTTGGCACATCGTTTAAGAATAATCTAAAACTAATTTGTGCTCCATAACATTAAAATTGCTTTATATTTAGAATTTTTGTGACCTTAAATACCCATTCCGTGATAAATATTTGTATGGGACTAGTTAAAAAAAATAAACCCATCTCGGTTTTTTGCTAAAGAATTAAAAACATTAATAATATTACAATAAATACATAATTAATATTACAATTAGTGTGAAAGTTATGCGTTTCGAAACGCTTTTTTCGGGTTAATAAATGAATATTTTGTTGACCGACTATAAATAAAATATAGACGAAAATTTAGTAAAATACCGAATGTGAAATTCATGCAATTTAAAGTTATATTCGGAAGTGAAAGTTGTATGGGACCTATTTGTACGGGGTCAAAATTGCATGAAGATATCATCAAAACTGCGAACTTGACTTTGATAACAAACTTTACATAGACATATGGAAGTAACTCATGATGGATTGACTCAGAAAGTGATGCTGAATCGAAGTTACTTTAAAGTTTTGGTAGTACTATTTTCCTGCCCGTTACAAACATCTGTTTAAACGTATATTACCCCAACCATATATGGTGGTGCCAACAGACGGACCTATTTTAACTTAATTAGGATTTTCCGTTTTTATTATCTAATAAGCAGATGATAACTGTATCCTACATAGTCCGCTGATCGGTCTGCCATCAAAAACAAAAGGCTGAATGTGTGTATGTAATATTCATATAGCGAACCGTTAAATGCAAGAATTCGAGTTTGATCGTAAGCGTACAAACTTAGTGCCAAAAACATTATACCGGGTCTACAACATAGCGGTTTATGAGTTGACTTAAGATGTTATTGATAAGAATAATACTGAATTTGCCTTTGTCTGGGTGAAACATTTTGACATTGTATTTAAGATGAATCTAACTTCGCGAGTCTGGAAGTCGGTAGATATTGATTTGATTATTTTTGTATATGACTCAAAAAATAATGTCGCTACATTGCTCTTAACCAAGATTTATTTGAAATACAAATATTTTAAATTATTTTCTCTATTTAGATATAAACGAAAATTTTACCACTTTTTATGAGTTTCGGAGAAATGAACAAACAATTTAAAATTCAATAAAATATTTGATCATAAAAATATCAGTCTGAAATTCTTAGGAAAACTTGACCTTGTTATTGTAAATAAAATTGCTTGAAATAATTATTGATTTCTTAAAATGTGAAGAAAAATTCAAAAAAAAATAATTTTCTGGAATTTGGTCTATAGAGTCCATATTAAGTGGAGATATATATGGAGTACATTATTAAAAAATTAAAAAAACACTTTCAGGTTTCCGAAACAGCATTTCATTTGAAATTACTGTCTTTGAGATTTAAACTAAACATTTTTATTAAAAAGTGTCCATTTTGACAGCATCTGGGGTTTTCGTTTCTCTCTAATGAATCCTTTCAGAAAAATATATATGTTTTCAAGAGAAATTGTGATTTATATGAAATTAAAAACAGAAATTTTGCACTCGTTAAAAAAATGTAATATCTGAAGTACCCAAGTGTGCTCCCTTTTTACTCCACCCATAGAGACCCAATGGGGTCCAAACTACCGATAATGCCACACTCCTCTGTTATCATCTGTCATTTCATGCAAATCCAAAAAACTGATTCCGTCTTAACCGACTTTTACTATTTTATAGGTCTTTTTTAAGATCCATTACTTTAGTATGTTAGATCTGAATTGCTATTTTATTTCTTTTAGGTTCCGTACTTTACACAGATCAATTGGATCATGACATGATGCCAAATCGGACAAACTTACTCCACCCAATACAATCATGATCAGCGGGGAACCACTCATTATTAATAAATTTTGGGTTTGCTATTTTATTTTTTTTAGGTTCCGTACTTCACACAGATCAATTGGATTAACTCTTGTTCTTACTGGATTCATTCCAATATCCACTTTAGGTTCTTCTTAAAATTATATCGACTTGTTGAAAATTAAAATTATCTAACGAATTTAACACAACTGTAAGTACTTGTTGTTGCTAGCGTGCTGCTAATTTTATTCTTTTATTTTTTGTTTTTGTTGTTTTCTTCTATAGTTTGTTTTTGTCTCTGCTTTTAGATGAGTGTGTGTGTGTATGTGTTTTATATATTTATATTTTTTTGTTTATTATTATTGTCATTGTCGACGTAGCCGTTGAAATTGTTATTATTGTAATTGGGGTTTTTCTTTTTCTCTTTGCTTGTTGCTGTTGTTGTTGCTGCTGCTGCTGTTGCTGTTAGTGTGGCTGCTGATGTGTTTGATTGTGTGTTTAGTTTGCTGTTTGAGGGGGGGTCTCCAACCGTTTGTTTGTTTTTTATTTCATTTATTTCAAAAAATTATTTAACTGTTGCTTAAAACACAGACACATATTTACATATATATTAACATCTGTATGTACGTACGTATGTGTGTATATATATTTACATTTATTAAAGAGTAGTTTATTTTGTTATTGTAGTTTTATAATGAAAAAAAAAAAACAATTTTTTGTCGTTATTTTGGTTCTTTTAAATCTTGAAATAAATAAAAAAACTAATTAATACGAGTTTTTTTTTAATAAAATTTCTTCTTCTTCTATTTAGATAAAAAAACTAAACAACTCTTGTCCAAAGGTTTGATGTTGTCAACAGATATGGCTTTGTCGAGTAGTAGTAGTTGCTGTTGTTGTTGTTGTTGCTTATTCAAAACATTTGTGAAACCATAAAAATATTATGTTAAAAATTCAATAAATTTGTTTATCTCTCCCATGGCGTTTTAATATCTACAGAAATAAAAATAAGATACCAGATACAAGATGTTTATCAAAACGGAAACTTGGAATAAAGTTTTTGTTTTTATAATTCAAAAAAATAATAATAATACAAACGATTTATTAAATATTTTTGTAAATAAATTTTGTTTTAATAATAAAAAATATTTATAATATTTAAATTTAAACAGTCACCTTTTATGACTTGTACATACATTTGTATCTATGCACATGTGGGTTTGTGTGTATTAAAAATATGTTTTTGTTTTTATTATTTTATTACAAATAAATACAACTGTTTTGTTTTGTTTTCTTTTTTAAATAATTATCAGGTAAATACCTTTTAATAGTTTTATTATTTTGTTTGGGTTTGACTAAATTTAGTTTTTGTTTTTGTTTTTTTTTTTTTTACTGGGAAATTTCGTTAAATTTATATTTTAAAATTTCAAGGTTAATCGGTATATTAACATATTTGTACAGTTAGAAAAACATGACATTTGTGGATGGTTTTCATACCTACTGGATGTGTAATTAACTGTTATAATTTTCAGGGGTAAACATTATTAACCCTTTTTATCTGTCACATATTCGAAGTTATTGTTTTTGTTGTTGTTTTAGCCGCAATATAGTCGCACCTCTTGAAATTAGAGAAATATTGAACCCTCAAATATTTGTTAGTTAAATATTATTATAAAAATTTAATGTTTGGTGTTGACTTATTGTTTCAAAACAATAACAAGTTAATTTTAGATACAAAAATTATTTCAACACAGATTCGGGGAAATAACAAACGCGTCATGTAAAAGGGAAATATTTCTAAATATAGAATTTTATGGGTTCATAGATATGATTACAAAATAATTGATGAAATTTGAAAATATACCCTGATCTTGCGTTCCAGGTAGCCATCTACCGAACCAAATGTCGTAAGTAATATTATCGACAAATGTTCGTAGAACTTTAAAAAATGCGTTGAATAAACAGATTTTATTCTAATCGATAGGATTTTTTATTCAAATTGAAGAATTTTCTTCAAATTAATAACGATATTTATTTGAAGTTTCAATATGACGTATACGAACTTGTCCATGAATCAAAGAATCAAGAACATTCCCACTTTTCCAGGCGGAAATACCCAAAATTACTTTTAATCCATATAAATCATGTCAAAATAATTTTCCTTTTTTATTGTTTTTAAATAGGGGCCGCCCGCAAAAATACCTTTTAGATGTTTACTCTCCAGAACATATTCTAAAGGATTTTAAGGCTTCTTTTAAACCCGCTTAGTTAAACAGGATAAGATAAGAGATAACTTACATTACTTATATAGAGCATATTTTTTCGATCCATAAATGAAGTTTTGGCGAATTTTTATAGGATCAACATACTCGATTTGGACTTACACTACACTAAAACACATCACACATAAAAGTGTGAAATTTCACTAAGATTTATTTAGCGCTTCAGAAGTTATAGAAATATATATTTTTGATGAGAGGCTCCCAAAGTACAAGCTTCTATGCGATGGAAAAAATGTCAGAAAAAGTTCATATAAATCTCAACGGATCTAAAAATCTCTTTTCATTACAAGAAAAATTAGGTCGCCATAATTTCCATTTTTTATTTTTATGGAAATTTAAAATTAAAACATTTATAAAATATTCTTCTTTACCCTTCTTTTTTCCTCGCAAAAAAGGCATAATTCTCAAATAGGGCACAATTGCACTGTTGCCTTGTAATTTTGTAATATATGGAAAGTTTTTGAGGTTAAAAGTTACAAATATAAAATCGCAATATGAAGGCGGTGGATTTCTAAAGTTGGAAGTATTGAATTCATATGCTCCTCAAAATAACGTTTTCTTCTATTACAATTTTCAATTAATTGGCCAACTTTCACATTAAGTGGTTTGTTCCATTCCAATTAATCTTGGCTAAATAACAAAAATGTTGTATAAATGTAGTCTGAAATTGTATTCGAAAAAGTTACGAAACTTTTGGGAAAACATAATTGGATTGAACAAATTTTAATCATGAGCACATTTAACGCTAATACCATACGTATTTAGATTTAGATTAGGACCCATCTTAAAACAGGCTTTTACATTTATAAAACTCTCAGATATGCTACCGCCTTTAATTTTAAAAAGAAACTCATATTCAATTCGTATTGAAAGGAACTCATTAAAATTTATCTGGAACTGGTAAACTTCCATAAAATCGGAGTCTTAAGCGATAACAACATCTAATCTAACGAATATTGTACAATTTGTGCGTAAAAAGTGCGGTAAATTTCAAAAAAAATATAAAATATCACATGAATTTTTAAAATTTACTTAAGTTTCGAACAAATAATTTTCGTGATTGTATTGTTTTTATTGTATAATAATTTTAAAGGAAATAGAAATTAATTTTTATTATAATTTTTGGCATAGCAATTAGCATGATACTGTATGTGATATATCCCATATCCAGAAAGTACACCCCACTTGTGTGGGTTCAGATTTTAATCACGCTTACTTCTCAATTTATATTTATCGAGTTTCTATCCGAATAAATCTCTGATAATGTCAAATGATTTTAAAAGATTTTATAAATTCTACTATCCACGATTAATGAAATGGAACTCATAATATTCCACTTGATAAATAAAATTCCAAAATCGTACAAATAATAGAATTACTGAATCCTTAAGTTATTAACATTTCAAGATTTATGCAAAATTCTTCAACCATTTTTAATCTCTACATAACTTCTCTACTTAATTTGCCGGTAAATCCTGAAATTTTAGGTAAAATAAGGAAAATTTTCAATTAATTCCAAAAATGTTCTACATAAAATTATCTGCCAGACAAACTCGAACTACAAATTTTTGGTTGGGATTTTTATTCGGAATATAAACATTAATAAATAAATAGAAAATGAATGTAAATATCTTTGATACGAATAAGTATTATAATGACATTTTCTATATAGAAAAACCTAGAAACCAGTAAAAACACACACACATACATATGTATCTATTCACATACATATATATTTACGAGTATAAAATGAAATTATCACCCAGATCGTTCTTTTAACATAACCTATTTATATAACCTACATATAGCATATATAGAATTTATATATATTCTTTCTTTAATTAACATGATTTTTGACCCCTTTAGGGAAGAATATACTTTAAGGAACTGAATGAGCTTTGAGGCAATAATGAGGTATCGAATCGCAGAGGAAACTCTAAGCATCGTTCGAATAACAGTAATACAACTAAGCGCTATTAAGTAGGAGTGAATCAAGTTTAAAAAGCGATCATAGTAGGACAAGCCGCATGAAAAAAATTGCAGCCAAAAAAAAACGTTAAAAACATAAAAGTGAAAATAAAATATAAAAGATTCTGTCTCTGGAGAGACTTCAAAGTGAAATAGAGGAAACTCTAGAAGATGAAAAGGAGTGCCATGGACCAAGCCAATACTCTAAAATTATAAAAAATAAGGTACTTCTTTTCTTAGACAAACAGATTTCTATATGAAAATTATTGAGATGAAAAGAATCATGAGAGCTTAGTACGAGTACTCTTAGTCCAAAAATATAAAATAAAATGTAACACTGAAAACATAATTTATTAGCCAAGAAACGATTAAGGACCCTTCCTAATGGAACACTCTAAATGTTCTGGGTAGTTGTGAGATCGATAATCTTTTTCGAAAACTCTTTCATTAACGTTTTTATAATGCTTTGAGTCACTTTGCTTGAACAGATAATCCATTTCCCTTTAAAATCTATGTTTTTAAACACCTGTTTTGTGCTCCTTCTTCCTTTTTTAATAAGAACCCAATATCTCCCTACTGGCCTTAGCTCCGTGTGGATTAAAGGATTTGTCCTTTCCATATTATTGTTCTTATAACACTCAAGGACATGTTTGCCATAGTGGCAAGATGCCAAGACAGGCTAAAAATAAGCGGACACATTATTAAGACTTATGAACAGAAGCAGCCCTTTTGGTATACATTCCTTGACCTAAATTTCCTGATTTATAGAACCCGTTGTAACAAATGATTCGCTTCTTTGTCTTAACTGCATATTGCATACCAGGAACTTTTTCGAGAAATTTTGACTGCTTTGGGCCTAAACTCTTCATCAACATTTCTTCTAGCAGCAGCAATATACAATTTTTGACCAGGAAGTAGCAAAAATCTGCCAGTATTTACGTTTCGTCCTTCACGATGCAGTAAGAATTTTAGAAAACTCAACTTCAATTTCGTTCTCTGCTTTTGGCCTTTAGATTTTTAGTAGCGTTCTTGGCAAGAGCCAGGAATGCTACTAACTTTTCGTATCAATAGTCCGAACAGATAGGAGATAACAGGGCTGCTTTCCTATCGGGTGTATTTTCCATTTGTTGGCTTTAAAAGCATAATGTGGACGATTCCTCCTACCTAAGCCAGGTTTTTTTAACAAGGGACAAATTTAATATCATTGGGAACAGTTTGATGTAAAAAATATCAAATAATAAAATTGGGTCAAAAGTTTTAATAAAATACGTGTGTTAAGAATTATTATTCCCAGTCTTTATATAGATAAACGGTTTTAATTAAATGTTTATATTTTTAAAATCGGATGAGAAAAAATATTCAGGTTGGAGATATTAAAATTTAAGCTTCCATAGCTCCGATTTAAGAAAGATACCTGCAGTTACACTCTTCTAGGCTTCATCCACTTTTACTCTTTCCCACTGTGCATTTGAAAATTAAAGAGAAACCAACACATACAATCTAACTAATATCTAAATAATATTTTGTATTAAATATACAAATGAACAAGTAGGTTCATATGGAAATACATAAGTATCTTTGTACAAAAACAAAATACACACATACATACATATATTCAGTAGATACAATTTTATTATTATTTGTATTTTTTTGTATATTTTTCCATTTCATGGCAAAAGTACTCTTGTACTTGTTATATTTGTACGTTTGTATGTGTTTGAGTATTTTTCTTGTCAAAGAAATATCAAAACCGTTTCAAAATGCTCAAGTTTTTCTTTATATAATTTTACTCTCCTTCATGATTTTCTTCTTCTTCATCTTTTTTCTTTTAGCTTTCTCCTTATACGTTAATAAGTAAAATGATATAAAAAAGAAGAAAGAAAAAAAACGATAAATTTTCCACAAAGCAAAAAAATGTTAAAGAAAAAGAAGAAGAAAAACGTATTCAACATAATTAATGAATGATAGAGCATTTACGACGTTTTTTTGTTTTTGTTTTTGTTGTAATAATAAAATTTTTCATAAAAAAATTGAAAGTTTTTTTCTATTTAGTTTTGCCACTGTAATTGACAGACGACGAGAAAAAAATTATTCAAATAAAAAAGAAAATAAATTTAAAATTCTAAAAAAGGAAAGAAAACAGGACGAGAGGGGAGAGGAAGAGTGGTAGAGGAGACAAATATTTATGATGATTTTTTTCAACAACAATAACAATTAAAATAAAGAAAGAAAAAGAAAATATAATAACAATTTCCCTTCTTGCCAAAATATCGAAAGAAATGTTGTTTATCCTTTTTTCCTGTTAAAAAAAGGGGTTAAATTCCAGACTCTTGGGGTGGTCAAAATCTAAATACACTTTCCACCACAAATGCGTTTTTAAACAAATTTTTTATGAATAAATTATTTTTAATAAGAATTACTCAACACTGGTAATTGCTATTCATAATATTTATGTATGTATGTACGTATTAATGAATATACTCAAAGTACAAATATTCAAATCTCAATTTAAGCTTCAATAAAAAATAATAATAATAAGAAGAAACCGGGGATGATGTTTATTAAGAGTATTAAGTGTAAAGAATAAACGTATTCAAATGTATATGAACATGTACATACACACACATAGATACGTATGTATCTATGTAGATACATTTTATACACGCATGTTTACTTTACAAAGATTATGGGAAAAGTTAAAAAGGTTTAATTCATTTAATGTTTAACTAAAAACGATTTACGTCGAGGGTGTTTCTTATAGAAAAAAATCTGTAGATGTTAACAATTTTGTATACAAAAAGTTAAGATACATTTTATGACAGTTTAACTATTGCATTTATACCAGTTTTAAATAAATAATAATTTATTGTAAATAAGATTAAATTAAATTAATTTTAAATTATATAGAAAACATTTACGTAAAATCAACTTTGAATATAGTTGATTTTAGACAATGTTAATCCAGCACCAAATGGGATGAGGGTATATAAACTTTGTCATTCCGTGCTTAACGTCAAAAAAGAATCATCTAAGATCCCATAAAGTATATATTCTTTCAATTAATCAAAATTTGAATCCATTTAGGTACTTCCGTCTGGCTGTTGGAAATATTCTCATGTCTAAAATAATTGTTCCCATTAAATGAAACTTGGCCACATTGCAAAATCAGTTTATTAACAAGAAAGTTATTGACCGATATTTTTAATCACTCAAAAATTCCGAAAAAATCAAATCTTTTCAGCAAAATGTAAACAGAATTCAACCATACATACAGTTAAATGTACCATATATTACTACAAATCCATTGTAAGGTTCCTTTCGGAATTTTGAATTTAAAAAACTCTTATATCAAAGCCATATAACGCCCAATAGGTTTTAAAGCTTTTAAAACTCTTAATTGTAGACCAAAAGTATTGAAATTCTGCACAATTATTTCTATAATTATTTTGAAGATATTTGTTTTTTGCTATACCTCCAATTTAATGTCCCTTCCAGGAAATTGAACAATTAAATATGCAACAGTTTCATTGACATTTATTTAAAGGAAGACATAAAATTCATTGGGCCATATCTGTGCAGAAGACAACTAAATCGTTTGAAAAAAGCAATAAATGGAAAAGTAAAGGGAATATTCGACCCGCCATAAAACTGCCATTGGTTTCGGACGATGCACCAAAAATTAATTATTCTATGGGTCAACCAGATCATACAAATTACGATTGCATTTCTCAAAAATGGAATTAGAATTTGAAGTCTTCTCGGAATGGGCAGTAGTACATCTTATATTAATCTAAGGACTATATTGGACTGTTCAATTGAGAAAGAGAAATAAAGTGACCAGTAAGAACAATCAGCTCTTCTTTGTTTGACCTGAGAATAAATCTTAGAATTTTCCAAGTTTGATCGCCCAAATTATTTTAACGTTTTATGCTTTGCTATGTCCTATTAGAAATTCTAGTGAAAACCCTGACACAACATATGTACAGGTAAAGTTTTTAAAATAACTTAGTAATATTTTATAGCATTTACTATAAAATATTAACCATAAGGGATTTTTTCGCAAGTTAAAAAATTACCTGCTACAAAAGGTGGCAGCTGTATTAGGATAATATTAAATATGGTCTAAGAGAATAAAGTTAAATCTTCTAAACCCTAATAAAAATTCCATAAAACTCTGCTATGGATTCGCAAATGAGGTTATGTTTATTATTCATTGAAAATGAATAGGCAAACACGATAAGCGATTGTAAATGCATATGAAGTATAAATTTCGGTGTTAAAAATGTAATAATTGGAAAATTTTTAAAATTAATTGGAAAATTTTTAAAATTAATATTTATTACATGACTGCGATTTTCCATAAACTGCATAGTGTGAACACATCAATCACATGAAATTCTTTCAGTTCGGGAGCAATAATTGTTGTTTAATGAATTTTAATCATTTAATAGTTAAATCATAAATTAAACAACCCCTGATGTTAAAATGACATTAACATTCAATTAGAGTTAAGGGTTGGAATTATGGACAAGTTTTAACATCCAAATCATTATGAAGATCCTGTAATATTTCGCATATGTTTCAATGGAGTCAAAATTGTGAAGTAACAAAAATTAGTTTGTTTTAAAATTCAAAATTATTTAAATTATTAAATATTTGTGTGTGGATAACTTCCCTTTCCAGTTCTATCATTCATATATATTTTTTCATTTACTCCACAAATTCTGTTGTGTTTGGTTTTAACTGGATCAAAGTTTTAAAAATCGCTTATAATAATTTTTCTTGAGGATATATCCTTCCTCTGATCCTATTTATAAATTAACTATATAAGAATATTATTCAATTTGCAACCTCTACAGAAATTCTCTTTCATTCGATATAAATTGTGCCATAATTTTAAGAATCTCGATGACATTCGATAAAAAATATTTTTATAAAAATGTGAAGGACACTAATGTGTTTTTCGTAAAAAAGATTTTATAGATTTTTATTGCTCCCAGTATATTATAATATTATTATATATTACTTTTTAATATTATTACTTTTGTTAATCAGTGTAAGGTGAACCAAAAAGTTTTTCTAGAAATAATTCTGTAATTTTGGAATTGAGTGTCTTTAAATTAAATTTAATAAGGACATTCTTGAGGTATTTTTTAGTTGATGGACCTAAGTTTTTTTTTAATCACCAAACTTTATTTGTAACTGTGATATCTTTTACAATTTGAGAAATATTTAGGGCAAAATAAAATGTTTATCCATTTTTGAACATAATTTTTTGGATTGGAAGGTTTAATTCAGTCCAAAAGAATCTAAAATATTAATTCGATTATGTAAAAAACTTTAAGCATTTTTTGTATATTTTACTGTGGATCCGATAAAAAGTTATAGTATTTTGAATTAGTTCAAAATACTATAAGATGGATCCATTAGAGATGAACGATATTTTCACGAGTTTGATTTAATCACTGTGATTGGTAAATCACTGGTTACTACAGTGACTGAAATTATAAAATAACAGTTACTAATAATATCGCATAAATTCGCGATTTATCTAGAATTAAAATTATTCGTTTCCTAGAGTACAGAGTATGAACTCTAATAGAGACTCCCATTTGCAAATAATACAATTTCCTCTGTCGACTTTTATTGCACCCTTGCGATAACTGTCACTGTTTTAAAGAAGAGTGATTAAAATCACTTTCACTGAGAACGACATTATTCAAAAATCACGATATCGTTCATCTCTAGCTCTATCACTATATATTTTATACAATTTTCTACTTAACTTATTTAATAATTATTTTCTGATTTTTAGCTAGAGGAACCAAGAAGAAGGGTTTTTAACCAATTACCTTGAAAGACATTAGAAATACTGAATAATCTTTATCTGAGGAATACGTTTGATTCACAACTAAGAAGTGGAAGTTAGTAAGGCTGCCTTAAGAGAAAATCTGTTCAGAGCGTATTTTATAAGAGTGACTTTTACGTGGAGTAGGACATGATTTAAGCTTTCAAATATTAATGTAGACGAATCTTTTTATTTTAATTTTGACTTTTCTTCCAGATATCAAAAAATAATCTATGGAACCAAGTGATTAAAAAACTTTTCTTTTGGAGTGCTTGTTGAACGTTATTGCAGTTCGTAGGGGTAGGATCGTGTCAAATGGGGAAAACTTGTAATAACATCAGCCAAATTTATAAAGTGAAATAAAGACTTTTATATTTTTTTTACAAATTGCTACAAAAGCGGTAATTGTTGATATTAAAAAATATATCGATAACATTCCACTGAATTCCCCTTTTCCTTTCAAAAAACAAAATCTCACAATTAACAGACATTTTTTAAAAGTTACCCAATTTGTCTCTTCCATCAACTCTTTAGACAGTAAAAGCGACATGTAATTGAACCCAAAACCGTAACAAAACCAATTATCGGCTTAACATACCCCCCGGTAGGTATATTTTATGAAAATGTATGTGTGCGTGTGTGTGTAGTTGTGTGAAATAAAATTACAGAAAAAGTATTAATTATTATTAATTAATATTAATTATAAGTAAAATAATTAGAAAAGAATATTGTTTTTGTCTTCTTCTTCTTCTTTTTAAATAGAAAAATTAGAATTAAAACAAAAGAAATGAAGGAGGAAAAATCATTTCATTAATTAAATTCTTTTCTTCATTTTAATTTCTATTAAAAGATTTTTTAATTATTTGAAGAAAAAATTGTAGAAAATATTTGATGTAAAATATTTATTATTATTACACTTCTTTTTTATTACAATTTTCTTTGTTTCCATCTCTTTACAACTGTTTTCATAAATGGAGTTTTATGGAGAGAAGAGAGTAAGATTTCAGCTTTTGCATGACACTTTATAAAATTTCCTGTTTTTTAACTTCAACTCAGCTCATTTTCCTTTTTTGTTATACCCTACACCATCGTAAGTGGTCGGGGTATTATGCATTTGTGCAGAAGTTTGTAGAGTTTTGAACAAATATTGCTAACGACGTCCTTCCATCTGTCCTTCATTCCGTCTGATAGTCAATGTAGATTTTAGTGATATCTTGATAATACTTGACACGTGTCATTGCTTTGGCCCAAAAACGATGTTTATTGAAATTATATAATATTTTGAAGTGATGGATCTGTCCATTATTTCTCATAGTTTCCATACAAGTCACTTTGAAGGCCTTATATCTCACATATGTCCTGGTATTATATTTAGAATTGGTCAAATTATAATAAAAATAAACAAAAAACGATATGCGGTCCATTATTTCCTCCAGCTCCCCTATAGTCACAAATACAAAATAAATATATTGCACTCTTAAGCATAAATTAGAAAATAAATTTATACGAGGGTCGTTCATTAATTTTTGGTAGCTACTTTTAATAACCAACAATGATGAGTAGGATATTAACTAGTCGAACTTGACCGACCCCTTTTACTTGGTTTTATTATAATTTTTGTCTTATTATCAGTTACTTTCCATCCATATTGAAAAAAAAAAAAAAAACAATAATAAAAAAATTACTCTCAATATTTAACTCTCCATTCAACCAACCTTCCGTCCGTCCGCCAGTCTGTCTGTCTGTTTTAATACAAAATTCATCAATTTTTTTCTGTAATACACACTCTTACACATACACACGTACATTTTTTGAGGCTGAAAGGAAAATAAAAGAAATTATTGTTTCAAACAATTCTTCTCCCTTCTTCCTTTTCACCAGTCACTTATGATGTTTTATTCGTTCATCATCATAATATTTTAGGTTTCAATGTTTATTCCTTAATTTGTGTATGTATGAATGTATGTATATATGTATGTATGTATGTATGTATGTATGTATGTATGTATGTATGTATGTATGTATGTAATGTATGTATGTATGCGTTTGAATGTATGAAAAGGTAGACAGTTTCAGACTTTTTTTACTGTTGTTATTATTGTTTTTGTTGTTTGTGTCGTTATTACTGTAAATGTAGCTGAGGGATAAACAGCAACATACAACAAAACTCAACCAACAACAACAACCATATGAAAGATGACAAAGTAATGTAACAGTAATCATAAAATCTGGCATTTCATTACATTTTGTTGTTGTTTTTGTTCATCATATTCAGTCACTTCACTTTACTTATTTACTCACATTTAACAGGCAGTGAAATCAGACATTAAATATTTTATTTTTTTTTGTTGTATCTGCCTCTACTTTTGTTGTTGTTGTTGTTGTTGTTGTTGTTGTTTTAGTAATTGTTACCTTGTTCTTATATTTATTTGCATTTATTTTAGTTAATCTTTTAGTCGGTTTTTATTTTTATGACGTTAAACTGAAATGAAAAGAAAAACAAGTTAAAAGATTTACATGAGAGAGAATGAAAGAGGGAAAGAGAGTATGAGAGAGATAGAGATAGAGAATAATAACCACTAACAGATGTTAATTAATATTTTGTTTTTATTTTATGTTCATCCTTCTGTGTGTCATTTTTACATTTAAAATTTTAATTGCAGACTTAAAAATCCTTTAAAATATTATTGGATTAATTAATTTGTATTTGTGTTTGTCATTCAAATATTTAGTTAATTTTTAATCTTAGGAATTCTCCAAATATCGAAGGATTTTAGGAAAACAGTGTCAGAATGGACAAACTGATATGACCGTTAGATATGAACCATTTTTAATTAAAACATTCAATTGAATTGCAACTGATTAGAGGGACTCAGAATACAAACCATAAGGGTTAATCTATTGAGGGCGCATTTCATTTCTATTTCTGGGATATCGAGGGAGCTTTCAATAACATTACTATGGTCGATTTGATCCATTGAACCGACCTGTGCCGAGAATAAGGCTAGGAGTGTTGTTCTCTTCTGTATTGATTGAGATTTAAGAGTTACTGAAACATTTTAAGAGTGAGGAAAGGAAAATTGTTGCTTATGCGCATAATGTAGTGATATTGGAAATGGGAGGCTTTTTTCCACTATCAGCCAGGCTATACAATTGATGCAAAGATAGCTATTATTATGAGGTAGCAGTAATGGTCTGTATAAGACATGATTTCACTTATTCAAGCGAAAATAAAAATTTTATTTAGACTTCCCTTGGTGCGGAATTGAGGGTTTCAGATAGGGGGAAATTTCTTGATTCTAAACTGCTCTAGAAATAGAATATTCAGGAGAGGATGAAAAAATAATTCCATATGCACTAGATGTTCAGTTATTCCGTAGGAAAAGGCTGGAGTTTAAAACCGAAAAAGGTAAACATGTTACAACTCATCACGTAATGATAAGATGAGATGATAAGAGCAATGAAAACATTTTGTCTGCATTACAGAGTTGTATTTCTGTAGATATCGCTGCCAATATTAGGAGATCGCCGAAGGTAACCTTTTATGTCATTTAAACTTACTTCCAATTGAAATGTATGTGAAGAAGATCTTTTTAGACAGATTCAAGTTCATTCAAGATGCGGGAGGAGTATTCCAGGCTGAGAAGTAACGGAAATAGTCATGAGCCATATTCTGGGGATAGTAGCGTGGTAATCTATATTGATAGTCATACGGTACTAAAAACATTAAAATCATACTCTTTTATGTCCAATTGGGAAATGCAGAAGATCACTTGATAACATTATATCTGATTATGTGGTAAGATTGTTCTGGATACCTTCTCATTACACTTATTCGTTGGATGGTTCTGTTTTTTACGACGTAAAACTTATAATAAAAGTTATGTAGGATATCAATACGTCCTGGAGGTGAGAAGACATTGCTTTTAAAATCAAATAATTAAGAAAACATCAAGCAATTTACATTTAGGTCTTAATGAAGTTATAAAGAATATTTTAACCTGAAATTACGTACAGCTGCCACTTATGTTACAAAGTTCCAAAAAGAGAATATCTTTATTAAACTTAATTATTTTCAGTAGAAGAATAAAATAACTATAACCTATAAAGCCTTTTTAGGTGTTGATTCCTAAAATAATCTAAAATATTAACTGTATTAAACACAAAATCACATACTTATAAATATTTTTTGAGGTTAGCAACATTAAAAAATAAATTCAATATTTTCCTCTGTCCTAAATGTTTTCCTCATAATTCTGAATGAATTCTTATTTTGCCCAGCTATAAGAATTTTGTTGATCTTAGTAATTTGGTTTAGGGGTTTTTGAACAGATAAAATATGTGAAAGCTAAAGGAAAGTATTTCGATAGTAACTGTAAAATTATGTAACGGACCAAATCCCCTCTAAAGACTATTTTGCTGTAAAAAGTCAAATTTTGATAAGAAATGTCCCAGTATGGAAATAATAATTATAATAATATAAATATAATAATGGTAATGAAAGATTCGCACTACCTTTCCAACGATATCAAACAGTTACATATATACTTGACACTATAAAATAAAAATCAAATGAAACTTGGTCCCCTACAGCAAAATTTTATCATAAATGATTTTGAGATCCTCATAAGACAAAAGACAAAAGAAAACTTCTATTAATTAAACTAGTTCCACTTTATGTGTTTATAAATAAAATCATCAATTCACAATAACCTAATTTTATATATTTCTTTAGGGTGAAATCTATAGTCCTGTTTACATTAAAGCAGGATTAATTTAATTCATAAACATCGTCCTGCAGTTGAAACCATGTAAAAATATTAAATTTCTCTAAATTTAATCTTTAAATAATTTCTAAGACTTCTCTCGTATTTAGTGGAAAATTATATGTTTTTATTTGAACATTTTATAACACTATAATCAATATATAAATACGTATACAAACACATACACACTCACACCTACAACATTGTATATAAATTATATGAAAGACTTTAAAAATGTTAAAATAATTATTATTAATTTATTGTCATTTTAATGTTGTTACTAATATTTAATGATTGCAATATTTATATACATTTTTATTATATTAACTTACACACATGCACACATGCACACATATACACACATGTTTTTATCAAATTAATAAAAACACACACACCACACATGGATACATATAAATATATTTATTTACAGTCATTATTTTGAAAACATTTTGCCACAACTAAATTGGTTTTGTAAACACATATTTATAAACCTATACATACATACATACATACATACATACATACATACATACATAACATACATACATGTGGTGTTCATAATTAATATATAGAAGGTTTATAAATTTTTCCCTTTGTCGGTTTATGTGGCAGAATTTATATATGACACATACTTCCCAGGAAAATAAATGGAACTAAAACCGTCACACATGGCAACAATGATTTATAAACACGCAAAATATCTGAAATAATTTTATTGGCCCCAAAACAAAAAAAAACAACAAAAATTAAATAAAATTGTATGTGTGAATAAAAAATGTGTATATGTATGTGTGTGCATGTACTTATTTAGTATATTTGACATACAAATTACACAATTTATGTTCCATGTTTCCATCTCTAGTGGGATTTTAAAAAAGGATATTTATTTGTTTGATAGATTTTCTTTACATGCCAACATTTGAAAATGTGTTTTCACTTTTGCCAGTGAGTGTAAGTCGCTTTTTAGCAAGAAATTTTTTTCTAATTATATTAAATTAATTTCTAGGTCTTATTAAATTCTAATTTATCGGATATTAGCTTTTCCCGTTGCGTTGCAAATTCGAAATTAAATTTCACAAATCACAACGTTTATTAAAAGATTTTATGCAATGGACATTTTTCCAAAGACTCCTGGCACTATCCGTTCCAAAATTTAATTTAATATTTGCACTGCATGGGAGCTACCTCTTTCCTTGATCCTAACCGTCCTACATTTTGTCCAGTAAATCTGTTTGGAACCAAATTTTAGAACTTTCGCTGTATAGTTCTTTTGCTTTGTATGAGGGGATCTCTCCCCCTGGTCCTATCCGTCTTACACTTTGGCCAGTAAAAATGATCCTTGGGATAGAAATTAAAACAAATTTGAATACTCTCGATTTTACAGTTTTTTAGATATTTAATAATCAATATTTTCTTTGTATAAGGGGCAACGTCTCCCCATAATCCTATCCGTCCTTCATTCAGTCCAGTAAAACAGTTACTTTAAAAATTTATTGGGACCAAATTAAAATTGATCAAAAATATAATATTTTATTACATTTTCTACACTAAGTTATCAAAATAATGAATATTTAACCTGGAATAATGGAAAAACGTTTATTTTTATTTTTTATTTAATTTATTGGTACGTACTTATAGATAAATATCCAAAAGTGAACAGCTGCCTGTTTTTTTAGTTTGAGAAAAACGATTTTTATGAACGTAATTTTCCTAAAAAATTAAAATTTGCTACACAAAATTCACAAAAGGCAAAACACGATTTTTTTGAAATGCATCTACCGATGATGAAATTTTTATTTTTTAACCAAAAACATATAATTGATATTTTATAATTTATTAAGTATACTCTCTGCACTACTAATACTTCAAATCATGGTCTCAGCATGTACAGGTCGCATACTTTTCGAACACTCTTTACATGGGCATCCAGCCAGGCAAATGGACATGATCGATTCAGGAAGTGATTCTTTGTCGAAGTATACTTAAAAGAGCACTATTTTTTTGCCTCGAAATTGTTTAATTATGTTGAGATCATAATTTGACAGAGCTCCCACACAAGGACACTTGCTGGATTAGGGTTTTACGGTTATTAAACAATGAAATATGGAACGATTCTATTGAAATTATTTTACAAATATGGATCCCATATAAGACCATAATGTATTTTTATAACTTTTTTCTTCTTCCCACCTTATGATGAACGCTTTGTTCCTTCCATGATGAAAATTCTACTCTGTTCCTTAAATTTATTAAATTTTTTTTTCGTCTCTATGTTTTGTGACTCTAAGCAATAAGTGATATAATTTCAAAGATAACAAAATCGCAAAAGAAATAAAAAATGCTTCCCGAAAAAAATAAGAGTAAAATAAAAACAAGGAATCGTATGATTCATTTAGAAATAAAAATCATATTTATTCCATATATATTTTCAACTCAAATGAATACTCTACATGACCTTGTCAAGGTCAAATTGAATATAATATTATTTCAGAAATAGAATTTCAGATGTTAAGAAAAAAGATGAAATCAATTTAAAAATATATGATTAACTCTAAACTGATCCATGTGTGATTTAAAACAATTTTTAATGACACAGACAAACACACACATACATAAACAACCATACTGGAACACAAACATACAATTAAAACTCTTTAGTAAAAGGGCCATTGAAAAACATCCCAAAATAACAACCTACAATTCACACCCACTTTAATCGCATGACACGATGATTCTCTACACCCAAACAGACTTACATGCACACACACGCTCATACACCCATATACATATAGAATTGTAAATATTATTTCCTTTTTTCAAAATTTTCCTATGGAATGTGGCAACATTGAGGGAATAAAAGATAGAATATCAGCAGCAGCAACAACAGCAACAAAAACGACAATTATTATCGACCACTTGGTATGAGAAAATACATACAAGTGAATGTTTATGAATGTGGATGTGTATGTGAGTATCTGTGAGTTTTCAACATCTCTTCATTGACAAAACACCTTAAAAATGATATAACAATAACAACAACCATTCGGTTCTAAAAAGATTTTTATTTTTGTGCGCCTCTTTGTTCTTCGTTTTCGTTTCCTTTTCTTTTATATTCTTTTTTTTTCAGATACAGATTCAGCTGATTTTATTTCATGGATTCTTTTCTCTTTGGTAGTTATGGTAGCTATATATATATATATATATATATATATATATATATATAATATATATATATATATATATATATATATATATATATATATATATATATATATATATATATATATATATATATATATATATATATATATATATATATATATATATATATATATATATATATATATATATATATATATATATATATATATATATATATATATATATATATATATATATATATTTTGACTATCCCAAGGACCTTTTTTACTGACCAAAACGTAGGACGGATAGGACCATGGACAGGGGTACCACCCTATTTATAAAGGCGGCAAAGGGCAACGGGTCAAAACCGTTAAAAACTTATTTTAATCTAAACTTTGAATATTAAAAACATGTATGTTTTGGGAAATTTTCACAAAAAGGTGCCAACATTTATATAATATATATTAATGGGAATGAGTGTAAGCAAAATCCGGATGCTAATGAGGTAGACTTGGTAAATTTTTGGAAAATTGTTTTTAGTTCATTCGGATTAAGATTTTGGGAATTTCTCTATGGAAAAGTGGGAATCTTTTTAGTTCCCTAAATAGTGAAGAAGTTTATATCCATCATATTGAAATTTTCAAATTAATATTTTTATTTCTTTTTTTTTTAATTTAACTAAAAATATTGTAAATCCGCAAGTTTCTACGTTTTCATTGATATCAAATACATGTGTTAAAAGTTTATACTTTGGATGAAAATTCACCCTAAACTAGACTTCCTCTAGAAAAATTTAACTATTTTCCATACATTTCCACGACAAATGATAGAAACAAAAATGCGCATTATTTAAACTTGGCATATTTGCATGCATAAACAAAGTAAGTGTAAACAGAGCACATTTGTTGCAGAAATTTATACGAATGTCGTTCATTAGTTTTTGGTAGCTACCAAATCATAACCAACAATTTCGTGCAGGGTATCAATTTATCGGACTTGACCGATTATAACTTTTACTTGTTTTGTTTGTTTGTTTGTGGAATGAAGTATTCGTCGATAGAATTAATAAAAAACTGCATAAGATTTTGTTGTTTTTTGTTTTCATTTTATTATTCTACTTTTTTTGTTCTTCATTTATTCTTTTTTCTTAAGATTCTCTTTTTCAATATCTTTATCGTTGGGCTATTGTTGTTATTGTTTTTTGTTTATTTTGCTATTTGTTTAATTATTTATTGTGTATGTGTGTGTGTGTGTATGTAGTTGTTGTATGTCTATGTCAATACAACAACAAAACAAGAAACATTTTTATTTTAATTTTTAATGGCAAATGAGCGTGAGTTTTCCATTAAAATATAAATATTCTGAGGGATTCTTTTATGTTCTTATTGTTTCTTAAATATTTTTACGATATTTTGTTTTTCATTCTACTTCCAACATCGTTCTTTTGACATTTTTTATTTTCATATCAAATTTTATTCTTTGTCTTCTTCTTGTAGGGTTTCAGTTTTTTTCGTTTATTTAATTTTTTTAACCAACAAAAGAAATAATCATCACTTCCATAACCACTTCTACTACTTAACTGTTTACTTTCCATTGCATCCACCACCGTCAAGCCACACCACCATCAACGGCACGTTACTATCGACACCACCATAACCACGATTTGTTAAATACACATAATACTCAATGTATTGTATGTATGTGTATTTGAGTATATTTGTTTGAATATATGCATTTTTAGACAAGTAGAATAATCATACATTTACATACATACATACATACATACATACATACATACATACATACATACAACATACATAACATACATACATACATACATACATACATACATACATATGGTGTCATCTTTCACTACTGGGAGTTCATTACAAACAACAAAAATGTGTACAAATATTGAAAAGTTTCTGTGTTCTTTTTGTTAGAATTTTGAAGAACAATAACAACAACAACAACTTCGAAAATTTTCAAAATTTTTAATGTGATAATTAAGTATTGTGAATTGTTGTCAATATTTTGATTCGTTCTTAATTGAGTGAGAAATATTCTAAGTCCTGCTTTTTCATGTGGACCAGTCGTTCCACCTGAACCAGGTTTTCTATCAACGGACAAATTCTCCCACATCTGTTTAGTAACATTTTGACGGCAGACCTTCGAATGATTTGCCAACTTTTTGTAAAGTCAAGTTGCGATTTGCTGAAAATATACGATAAGTTAAGTACGCGATTTTTCTGGTCACTCACTTTAATCAGATTAAAAATATATTTAATTGTTTGACGTTAAACATGATAACTGACATGTTTTACAAGACAGACAACTTGATCAAAAATATATAAAATAATAGTTGATTTAGGAGTTTTAATGAAAAACGTGTGTTAAGAATTTGATGTTGATCGATGTCCCTCTCTCTCTCTCTCTCTCTGTACTATATAGTACTCCTATATAGTACAGAGAGAGTAAGAGCTGCAATTTTAAAGTTTTTTTAGAAAACGAAAACGTTAAGAACCAGAATCGACTTAGATTTTTCTTCCACGAAAATACTTCCTTTCATTTATATGAAAAAATTTTTAACTTTTGACGGTTCCAAGTTTTTATAATATTCACCTTAATAAATTTTTTCATTAAAAACCCATAGTTAGGGCTTAAGATCGAAAAACTTAACCGATATAGATTTAAATTTATGGTGGCGGTATTAATAATATCCATAGAAAACCAAAGGGGAAATCCCAACTCTAAAATCTTTAGCTATCGTTGCGCTACCTATAGTAGCCAAACT
This sequence comes from Cochliomyia hominivorax, assembly GCA_004302925.2. NCBI lineage: Eukaryota > Metazoa > Arthropoda > Insecta > Diptera > Calliphoridae > Cochliomyia > Cochliomyia hominivorax. The sequence continues at coordinate 70,726,269 of PYHX02000495.1, read as the reverse complement.
TGAAATTTCATGATTTCATTGACTTCCAATATGTCAATACGCTATATAATGTGGACCATTATGGACCAAAGTTTAGCTTCGCTGCCTTTGTTTCAGTTTATGGCATCCAGTTTAAAGCATTTGGTTGATCTGCAGTTGCTTGCCGATTAGTCTAAGTTCGTGTTAAAACTTCTCCAAAAAAAGCCTTTTTGGCAGCTTTTTAATTTCAATAGAATTATATTAAATATTTGCGAATTCATTGAACTTTGTGACTTTTTTAAACCATATATAAATGTTATTGCCTTTTCTTCGATTCCGGCAAATTCATGTCAAGGAGTCAAAATGACTCCTATTAATATTGGCAACAATGTTGAAACAAAAATATTTTGATATATTTTTCGGGTTTATAAACCCTTAAAAATCCCGGCAATACGTATTCGAGATTATGGGATTTTGTTTTAATATTAAATTTTTCAAATCCCAGGATATTTTCCTTAAAGCCATTTTTTTTTAATTTTAAAGTTTGATGCCAAAAAGCCAGGGTATATCACGATGATTCCGGTTACGCCAAAGCACGACCTATACTTTCGTAAAAACAAGACGCAAAATTCTCGAAGGCAAGTAAACGAAGTACATTCTGACCGCCTTTAAGAGCGACGATAATGCCATAGGTGTATACTCACCCAAAACTACTTTACGACTGCCTTAGGGTCAATGCAGCCGTTTTCACTGAACATATTATTTCAAAATTGTTAATAGTGGGAGCTTAATTGATCAAATCTAACAACTGTTTTACTTAGGACTTTCTTAAAATTATAGCTTAACAAAATCCTTCTTTATATAAAACCCTATTGATCAGTATTTTAAGTATGTTTCTCAAATTTGGTCCCTGACTTATATACAAACAATTCCTCCTGAAAGTTCAGGGTTTTGAGAAGAAGTTCAAATCTCAATACCATAAACAATTCAAAACAAAATTAGTTGGAATCATTTTTCCTGTTTACTATTGACGGCCAACGTTTGTTTAACAACAACTTTAATCACCTGACCCAGAGCAATTGTTTTGTAGGCGTAGTTTTTGTTTTCAAATCGTCTAAAAAAAGTAAATAACTGAATCATTAACAAAACAGGGGGACTTTTTTGTTTCAGCTTATTTTGTTTTTGTTTTTGTTAGTTCCGTACTCTATAGTATACGTGTGAAATACGTGATACTATCTGGAGGCATTTATTTTAATTTCATTTTTAAACAACAACAACAACAACAACAATAATAATAATGACCTCGTCAACTTCATTAAATACGCACTTTATTTATTAAAAAAATTTGAATATTTGAATTTTTTATAAATTAATTTTTTAACATTAAAAAAATTGTAACCATGATAATGATGATTCGCAAATATTGCTGTTGTTGTTGCTGTTGTTGTTGATTTTTTAAATCCGTTTTACAATAAACTGGAATGAATGAAAACAAAAACAAAAAAAAAAAAGAATAAAAACAAACTTTCGTTTTTTATTTTAAATATTTTTATTGTTGTTTTTGTCTTTTTGCCGTTACACCCCACCGATTTGTAGACAAAAACAGTTTTTTTTTTGTCTTTTTTAAATATTTTTTGGCAAAATTTTCTTTTTCAGTTTTTTTCTCTTCTTTAATTCTTGTTTTCAAATTAAAACAAAAAATAATAACAACAAAAGCAGTGAATAGCACCAGCTAAAGAAGAAGCAGCAGCAAACACAAAAACAACAAACAAAACTTTTGATTTCATTTTGTACGTGTTTTATGCCAAATTTCAATATTATTTTTTCAAAGCAACAAATAAAAGGTTTCTACAATATTGTTGTTTTTGTATTCGGGTTTTTTTTTAATATTTTGTTTTGTTGTTATAGTTGTTTTTGTATTTCTTTATTTGTTTGTAACATTTTTTTCTTGTACTATAACTGCTTCTTCTTCTTCCTTCTTGACAGCAACAACTACAATTGTAGTGGTGACAGTGTTTCAAATGAAAAAAGTAAATGGAAATAAATCTGTAACTTCCGAACGAGTAGTCCGATTTCAATGAAATTTTATATAGTAATAGTGGAAGCGTAGCTGAGTTTAAGTTTTGAATTTGGTCTTTGAGGACTTTACGGGGGTCGGTCAACAGTGTCCCAAAATTGGTCACCTCGGGTTATTAAAACATTTAAAATGAATCACATTCCTTATACATGGACCAATTTTAAAGAAAATTTTGCTAGTAAAGTCCTACAAAAAACATGCTACAGTTTCATAGATATTTGAGTAGTTAAAAAAATTAAGAGATTCAAAAATTTACTTTTCCACCGATCTTTTCGGAATTTTGATGCTAAAGAAGACTCAAAAAAGGTTACATTCTCCTTGAGTTAGGAACAACTTTTCTAAAGTAACTTATACTGTATTAGTAATCTTCTAAAAGGTTTTTATGAAGTGCCAAAAAGTTTATCAAATCCAACGTATTCAAAACTTATGTTCTTCAAATTTTTGCCTGAAAAAATATATCAATTCAATAGTGAAATATCGTTTCAATTTGATTAAAGTTTATATATGAATTTTATTCATGAAAAAGCAAGAACACACTGTGCACAGTGAAAGAACGCCTCTACTATCATTATGTGAAATTTCATTGAAATCGGACTAGACAATCGAAAGTTGAAGATTGATTTCCATTTCATTTTTCATTTGAAACACTGTGCACTGGCACAATTAAGCTTTTAAAAAATGATAATAATGACAGTAGAGTTTGAAATAGATGGGGAGTGCAGTAAGAGAAAAAGAGAGGATTCACAGAAATATAAATAATAAAACAAAAAAAACAAAACAAAACTTTAGTTCAGTTAAGCAATTGAATTAATTATAATCATTTTTATTTTTCTAAACAAAAAATGTTTTCAATCTGAATGACAAGAAAACGTTAAGCAGAAAATTAAATAACACCAACAACTACAACAAGTACAGCAACAACAACAACAACAAAACTATAACAACAATATCAATAAGAAATAATATAAAAAATTATATTAATGAACGAACGGGAAGGGGGTAAAGGTAGCAAAAGAAAGATATTAAAAGAAAAGACACAAATAAAAAAAGAAAGAAAAACACTTGTTTAATGACAATTAAATTTCAGTTTTCTTCTTTAATTTTCCTTCTTGTTCTGTTGTTGTTGTTGTTTTTATATTAATTTTCACTTCTCTTCTTTTCTTTTTTCTACACCTTTATATTGTGTTTTTGTTGTTATTATGAATTCTGATTTAAATTAATTGTTGTTAGCGGTTTTTCTGTTGCTGTGTTTGTTGTTTTTGCTGTTGGTATTTTATTAAGTAATTAACTGTTAGTTACTAATTAAAATGTACACGTGTTATACGGATTTATAGATTAAAGAAAAAGAGAAAATTACGCTTAAAGTTTAAACTATTTTATAACAGTTTAGTGATGACAATTAATGAAACTGTTCTACAAATTAAAGTTACTTGAAAAAATTACGATTTAATTTGACATGCACTGTGGACCTCAAATGCTTTTTTGGAAATAATTCTGAAACAACTTAATAATGTTTAATAAAGTTGAACAGAGTATTTTTCAATTTATTTGAGATAAAACAAGTTCTTAGTGGGTTCAAGATAAGAAGTGAGATCGAAGAATTCTTAACACACATATTACATTAAAAATTTAAGATATTTTGATCAAGTTATCTTTGAAAAACATGTCAGTATTATGTTTAACGTCAATCAAATTAATATTATCGTTAAACTGATTAAAATTCTTCGAAACTCAACTTGGTTCTACAAAGAGTAGGCCAAGTCTGCCGTCAAACTGTTTTTAGTATTATTAATCAGCACTGGGAGAACTTGTCCATTATGTTTCTAAGGCTTTTTAAAAGAGCTCTCAATACATCCGGTAAAAAAAAACAGTTATTCTTGACATGCAATACGCTTCTACTTTTCCTAAAACTCATACCCAGAGTTATAATAAATTTCGATTTGAGTACAACCTGATATCGGATGATATCAATATATTTTCTAACCGTAGATAAACCGTTAGATCTAAAGAAGATGTTTATACACTTTAAAAACGCTTAATATAGTAATAACTGAAACTTGCCAGACGTTATACCATCTTGAGAGATAAGTTTATTGACCATTTAGATGGATTTCCGTTAATGTTGAGTTATAATTTTCAATGGAATTCTGAATTATAGAAAAAGTTATATTTTCTATAAAGAACCGAGAATGTATTCATTTTGTAGCTTTAAAATAAAGTCAAATAAAGTCGTATTATGCATCTGGGATTCACATTTCTTAATTTTTAAGATTTGGAAATTGTTTTCTCAATAATGGGAAAATAAACTTAAAATCTTTTATATATAAATAATCGTAAAACTTCATTCTAAAATAGTGAAATAAAAATTTATCACCTTCAGAAAATATTTTTAATTGAGTTGTTAAATAAAATTTTATATTTAAACGTTTTACAAATTAGTCACGCTTTAGGTATGAATTTATATGAATTTTTACCATTTTGTTTTTACGATATCATTTAAGGGTGGACGACTGTAGTAAAAAAAAACAAACGATATACAATTCTTATTCTCGATGATCCTCATCAACCCTTTTTATTATGTCAACTTTTGTGCCTAAACCGAAACAATGTAAAACGTGTACAAATAAATCCGCATGTAAGTGAGTGATTGGATAACATTCTATAGATGTATAGTGAATGTTTTTATGAACCTGATGATAATCCTTTAAGTGACACTCACTCAAATTTTATTGCACGTTCCATTAAACCTTTTATGGACTTTTAACTGATGAAAATAAAACAAAATTATTTTTAAATCAAATTTTCTTAATCCCAAATAATTTGTTTTAAAATTTCATATGATGACCTTTTTCTCTCTTTAATCACTCTCCCGTTTCATGTTTGAGTGCCTGTGTGTGTGTCTGTAGAGTGCAAATATTTGGGTGTTTTTGAAAATAATCAGGTCTGATTTATAAAAATGTTTGTTCGTTTGCTTGTTTACCTGAATATTTTTCAATCTTCAATGTGGTCGGTTGGCCTGTTTTGTTGTTGTTGTAGTTGTCGTTGCTGTTAACCTCAAAATTCATAAAACATATGTTTTCATGTTTGTCCGTCTGCCTGTCTCTCGGTTGGTCCGTCCATCGGTCTATCTGCCTGTTTTTATGTTTAACTAAGTTTGCTCGTTTTCGGTTATTTATACGAACATTTTTTTCGTTAGGTTCCCGTTCAAAAATAAAACCTGTATTATACAATTTGTTGACCTTAGAAGGTCAGATTAGTGGTTAAGCTAATACACTGTATTTTACTAACGGAATATTTTTCCTTATTGTCTTTGTATTTGGTTCTTTTTAAGTTGTTGTTGTTAAGTATTTGAGAGCAAAACCGCAAAAAAGATATTAAAATAATTTCAAAAAATCAATTGTTACATAATAAATGTATTTTTTAAGATATTAAATATTCTTCTACAAAAACACTAATGCAAAACATGAAGTCACAATTTCTATTGCTAATTTTGGCTCATAACTTTTTCGGGAAAAATAAAGTATTTTACGCGAAAGTTCTAGAATATTAAAGCTCTAAAAGACACATCCAAAAATACTAGTTTTTAGGTTTCTTCGCATTTTCTTTAAAATCTCTTTTATTTGGTTGTTAAAAAATAAAATACCGTTATATGAGCCCAACAATTGGGCTCTTTCAAAACTTTTATTAAAAATTGTAGATTTTATACCAAAAAGAAAAATAATGATTTTAAATAAGCGAAGAAAGTTTAAAGAAACGGAAAAGTGCAATAACTGTTTAGAGCAGAGATATCCAAAAAGAGAGGGCTAAAAACAAATGACATGAAGGGGTTAATGTCTTTTACTCAATTAATTTACACAGAACGAAAAATTTGTTTGTTTTACTCACTAAGCCGAGAGTTTTGTTGATGATCATGCTATGTCTGTGTTATAGCCGAAAAACTGAATATACTGGTGTATTGTTAGGTCAAGTCCAAGAAATTCTTCAAGAAATATTGGCGATAATTTTAGAACCTTAAAACATTCATAATTTCCAGATATGACAAGTTTTATAACAATGAATAACAGGTTTATAATAAGAAATTTCTTATTATCCATTTTCAGTTTCAATTCAACACGAATTGAAATTTAATTAATAACTTCATTGTTCTTCGGATTGAGAATAATTTTAAAAGGAGCTCATAAATATTTCTCCTTTTAACTTCTGGGTTCATCTGGATATTGTAGACTTCCGAATGTCGCCATTTCTTGTCACTTTACTTGCTGATAACCAAAGCTTTTTAATTCTCAACATTACCTTCCTGAGCTTTTTTTGTCGAACTTTTGATATGGTGACATTCTAGAAGAAACTGCTTGCAAATAAATGCATAATGTTATTTAACCCGAAGTATCTTAGTTTCCTCATGTAGATGATTTATTGTGGACATCTGAAACCAGTCTATTTCTGTTCTTAAGGTTGCTTTTTGGTAATAACAAGAATGTGATAAATTATTGGCGCCGGTTCCAATTGGACCTGGGATTGTTAGGAAATTTTATTGTCTGTAGCAATTTGCTCATATTGTTCTGACTGTCTGTTCCATGTACTTTTGTCAAACGTAACATTGATGTTTGACAATGATACTCTTCCTAAAGGTACATAATCGGGTGCAGTGTAATTTCCCATTAGCGATGTTCTCCAAATTAAGAAACCATTAAATTTTATATACATTAACGTTTTTTGAAGAAGAAGGACCATATCTGGACTTAAATTATCAGTTTGATATTATTTATATACACTGAAATACAAAATTCATTCTTATTCCATGATAAATTAATAGACTCTTTAAAAAACTATATAATACGAAAAAAGGAGTTAATTCCAATAGAAAAAAAACAATATTTCCTTTAATTAACATTGAGTTAACAGCCTGACTTATGAAGTGTTTACATCAAGTACCTCTCACACTCTTCCAAAATTGAGACCTTCTTTTTAGCAAAGTTTTTCTTGGAAATTATGTTCACACGACATTATGTATGTGTGTATATCAATAACCCTATTTATGTTGGTATGTATAATAGAATTTTCTGGTATATGTAGGCATATTTATATATGTATGTCTGTATGTATTTTGGCTTATGTATTAATAAAGTTATGCTGTGTTGTTGTACGTGTCCTTGGTAATATTTACAGTAGATTGATTTTATTTTTTTCTTTGTTTAACAAAGAAACAAAGAAAAAATAGAGTAAAATTAATTATTTATTATGAAGACTTAAAGTCTTCATTCTTGAATAATAGATAGATACCGATACATACACACACACATACATAATCTTTTAAATATTAATAATTTTTTTACTATAATTATTATTCTTATTTTTTCTCTTCTGTATATTATTAAGTTCTTGTTGTTGTTTTCTTTTATTTAACAAAAAATCACGAACCAAGAAAAACAGTGCAAAAATTATTATTAATTTTTTATTTTTATTTATTTATTTTAACAAACATTTATAATTAATATTTTACCAAGGTCATGTCAAGAGTTATAAATAAATTTATTATGAAGAAAATTATTCGTTCGTAGTAAAGAAATAAATCTGCATTGAAACTTCGACTTTTATAAGTCAAACAGAAATTCTAAGAAAATTTATTGAACTGAAATGATTAATTTTTGTATAAAAGTTTATATAAGAATTTTTCTTGAATTTCCCAAGTTTCCACAAATAAGATTCGTTTGATCTTTGGCATTTACTTAAAGGGATTTTTATTACATCATCAGGATAAGTAAATAAGGGAATATTTAGATTTGCATTCAGGATAATAACAACCAAAGAAATATTTAACACGTCAAAAATACATTTTCTATATTCTTGGATTAAACGGACGTTATAATCCATATATATCTACTGAACACAATCGATTCGTTTAAAGCGCACAATCAGTGAAAAGATTCCAGAATATTCGATCAAACACTAGACCATTATCATCCTTAATACAACGTTTGCAAGGCCTATCAAATCTATTTGAAAACTAGACACGACATCTAAGCACAGTCTTTTAGCCAAAATTTTCAAATATATGATTTTATACTGGGTAAGACATCACATACTGTTGTAAAAAAAATCACCTGATTATGATCTTGTAATAATTGCTACCGAAAGTAGCAATTATCATTCTCTCAATGAAGTTCAATGCGATCTCGAAACAACGTTACTTTTCAAAAATGTTAACATCTCAAAAATTATAAAAATACCTCAACCCGGAAAAATTTGACATAACCTTCTTCTTGCTACAGTATGTCTATCGAAGGTATTCGAGAAAGTCTTACAGAATTAAATTATGCATTAGAAATATTATCTCAGACACTGTTTATTTCGAGTAAAATACAACTTTTTTATTCTAAATGATTTTGAAATAAACTCGATGTTTTGAAAAATGACTAAGAAATAGGAGAATACTTGTCATTACTTTATGTTACAAATATACCTTAAAGAGATTTCGTATTACACCTCAGCATGTACTTGAACAGATAATTTACATGGCCTCGTCACTTTGAAGCCAAATTTCTCTGTGTAATTTTGTAAAAAAGTTTGTATTATGTGACCTTAAATTATACCTACAAAAATAAAAATATTATTAGGAAATTTGAACATAATATAAACAAAGTTGACCTTTATGTAGGATTATAAAAAGATTCCTTCTTTTTTATTCCAAAATAACCGAAATTTCAATCCGGGAAAAACATCTTTGAAAAGTTGATTTTTTCAGAAAAAGAATTTAAGACTAAAACAGATGTAATCAAGGTATTTTTTTTAATCGAAGCTTCGACATTTTTTCTTTTTTTAAAAAAGGAATAATAATAAATTCCTTTAAAGCTAACGGGGAAATAGTTTCCTCTAATGCTCTCGGATTTGTTTAGATGCATTAACGTTAAGAATTCTTTCAGAACTAAGAAAATTCAATATGGTCCAAGGGAATATTTCTATTTCAAAATAATACATTTTTTTATTGAATTTAAATAGGTATATTATTAAGAATATAGTTTTATAATTGTTTTGGACCGGGATAGAACCCACTATAAAGATAACCCACACATGCAAGCATATTTTTTATTAAGAATTTTAGTTTTATAAATAAAATTTTGGTGACCATAACTAAGGTTTCCAGCTTTAGAAATCCACTTACCGACCCACTAGAAACAAGACCTTTTCCAAATCAATTGGAAAAAACCTCAAGAATGTCCTTGTGAAAATTCGTTAGAAGTTCCAAAAAAATCCTGCAATTATTTTTTTGTTTGTTATCAAGATGTGCGTGGAATTTCAAGAATGGGGTTTATATGATTACGATGTCCTCTATTGACTTGCAAAGGTTCTTCCAATTTCAGTCACAGGATCAAATTTTAAGTAATAAAATCAGCCGTGCCGAATTTTCTATACCCTTCACCTTTGCTTATATGGAATTTTTGTTTTTTTTTAGCAACGGACTTAACATTTAACGTTATGCCCCTTTTATAAATAGACTTACATAATATCATCACTTGTAGAAGAAGGAGAAAATAACAGTTTTCGCTTCCACTAAAACAATATTAGTTTAAATAATATATAAGATTATAATTAATAACTCGGCCATTTATTAACCGATTTGGAAAATTTTAAAAAAGATCAAAATTCAGAAAAAGTTAGCCATTTTCTGCATCAAAATTTTGTCCATATATCCCATAGGAAGTTAAAATATCCTATCCTTATAACTCGGAAACTAATGAACCGATTACTGTCAATCTGTGAAAAAAAGACTCTAATTCTTGTAGATTCTTCAAAAAATAGAAAAAACAGAAAAAAGTTTGAGGTACCGTTAGTTTTTTACTAATATCTGAGCCATTTATAAATCAATTTCCCTGGATTTCAATAGAAAATTTATCGAAAGCATTTCCAATTGTTTGATATACATATCATATATGATAACCTAAACCTCGTGATTTCAACCGACACAGAGAAGGACGACACTCAATCAATTTCTTTTATAATAAATATACTTTTGGGGGTCTAAGTCGAAAATTATGGAAACGGAGTGACAAAATTATATATTCACTTCTGACCCAGTCAGGTGAAGGATATAATAAATACATAAATAATTTTATTTTATTGAAAAATAAAAAAACAAAAAACTTTCATACGAAATGGCAAGAAAAAAATTCACTTGCCAAATATTTTATTGTCTTAAATAAAAAAATAAAAAAATATAAAAAACGGGTAAAATTAAAAAAGACAAAAATACTCGTAATGTTGCCTATAACTTGTTTCTTTTGATTTTGTTTTTCTGTAGTTTCGACGACAATTGTCGATTAGGGTCAATAACATTTCATAAGTTCGCTGAGTGCAAAAAATATAAAATAAAAACATTAATTTTTTTTAATTTATTATTAAATTTTTATTGTTGTTGTATTCAATTCTGAAAAGGTTTGCTATCCTAAACGTTTATTCCAGTACATACAAATGCATGTATTTGTGTGTGTGTAGGTATGTTGATTTTAATATTCTATTTTAATTTTTAATCATTAAAGATTCTTTAAAAAAATCACATTTATGGAAGAAATGAAAAAAACAAGTTTAAATAAAAAAATTTGCATCGAAATTTTTATATTGATTTTTTTTAAAGTTAAAAAAATTTAAGATGAAATAATTAATAAGAAAAAAATTTCTTAGAAATTTTAGGGGATTTTTTTTTCAAACTGGATTTTGGCGTATCGGAAATTCTAATTATTAAAGACATTTAATATGTGTCCATCGGAATCGGAAAACATCAGTACAATAATGAAAAAGAATTGATCGCTAAGCTTCAACTATTGAGTCTACTGTTAAATTAATAAATTATAATCGTGCAAAAGCAAGGATTCTTGGATACTAGTCTAGTCCAATTTAACTGCTCGTCTATCAAGCTATCGAGAACACTATTCAACACCGATTTCAACACAACAAAATGTATGAGAATACACAGGGGTTTTTGCACATTTCCTTCATACTCGATTTGTTAAAATTTCCTCATATCAAAATATCATGAAATCCTTAACGCTCTTTTTCAATTCTTTAGTTACATTTGTCAACACTGAAACAAAAAATGTTAAATTAAGTTGAGAAACGATATAACGGTTGAGTGTGAATCAACATTGAATAGTTCCTTTACAAATGTTTATTTCGTCAGCCACATATTATTCCCAACTGTCTGCTTACATATGACTTCACGTCAATGGAACAGCCTCAATCTGATAGCCTGTTCCGAAGTGAAATGTATTCTAGCAAAGGCGCTCAGCAACAAGTGGAAGGCAAAGAGTAAAGGATTACAAGCACGTGTGTACCCACCATATACTCACCGATTGTTAGAATTCTATTTGGATGATTTGCATTTCAGGGTAAAATGTAAAGAAATTATAAGCGTAAGAATTCCGATAAGAACTGGTGTTCCTCAGGGTAGTGTTCTAGGACCGAATCTTTAATTAATATCCACAATTTCAACATTGCTGACGGCAATTCTCAATTCACATGAGCATCCTAACTTAACATCTCGTTCTCTGGTTGAAGAGTTGGAGAAAAAATAAACTGAGGAATCAAGTTTCCCTAAATGGTGTTAACATCCAGCTCCAAAATATAGTAGAAACAAAAACATCCATAGAGTAAAGGAAGAGTTTGAGAGATATAAAACAAGGCTTAGGATTCATCCTAACCCGCTTGCCAGATGTCTTACATATGTGCAGACATGTTCAAGGTTCAGTCGGTATAATTTGCCGACATATTAGTAGAAGAGACACATACAATGGGAAGGGGAGAACAATTCTTCCTAAATAAGAAAATAAGACAATTTAAGTTGAGTATTTAAGATTTGTATACTTATTGTGAGGTCTAGAAAAAGAGAGACAGATTCAATAAATATATTTAACGTATACAAAAGATATAATTTCTTTTCTAATCGGAACAGTATTTTCAACCACCCAAGATCACTTTTAAAATTCAATTTTCGAGTTTCATCAAGAATTTAATGAAATTAAATAAATAAAAATATTTTATTAATAAATTATTACAGAATATGCAAACATGCACAACGAAGAAAGTGAAGAGAGAGAGAGAGAGAGAGAATAACAAAAAATATTCAAAAAATAATTTATGAATATTAACACCCGGTTTATTAATAAATGAACCACAAACAAAATGAAAAATAAAAAAAAAAAAAAAAAAAACAAAAACAAAAAAATAAAACAAAAATAAATAAATAAATTTATCACTGCAAATTTGTTAACAAAATGTCAAACTGTATGAATGAAATAAAGAAAAAGCAACAACAACCACAAACAGTAAACCCCCAAAATGTTATACATATACACACATCTTTATATGCATACATACATGTATCACACAATCACTCACAAAAGCCTATAAAACATATACTCATAACTAAACATATAAACAAACATACATAAATGTTAAACTCTCACAAGCCAAAGTGAAGAAGAAGCAAAAAATGTATATCAACTTACAGAAGAGATAACAGAAAACATAAATGTGTATAAAAAATATGTATGTATTTGTGTATGTATTTAGGTATGTACGAATATAACATATAAATGTAGGTATGTATGTAGGTATGTATGTACGTATGTATGTTTATAACATCATCACCATCAATATTAACATCATGTATGTTAGTACGTATGTTTGTATGTATGTATGAAAACATTTTACATTTTACAATATTTGAATTGGTTGTATGTAAAGAGAATTGTTGTAAGTAAGAAGTATGAAAATATTTTACAATGTAAATTTATTATATGTTTGTTGTTTGTATGTATGTATGTATGTATGTATGTATGTATGTATGTATGTATGTATGTATGTATGTATGTATGTATGGAGGTTTCTTTTCGTATGCACGTTTACATTTATGCTATAATACTTGTATAAAACGTATGTTTATAGCAAAAAAAAGTAGAAGAAAAAAACTAAATAATGTATGTATCGTATTTATAATAAAAATATACATACAAACGTATGTACGTATGTATACATTTTTAGTTAATAGTACTTGGATATATAGATACATACATACATACATGTGTACACTATATTATAATGATTATTTATTATTAAAAACATAGTTTGTGTGTACAATTGTTGTAGGTTTCTTTGATTGTGTGACTTTGTATAAGGAAATTGAAAATAAAACATGAAGAGAAACAAACAAACAAACAAAAAATGAAATAAAAAAATAAATTTATTAAAAAACATTCAGAAATGAAATGAGTAGAAAAAATGAGAAAGTTTTTTTTTGTTAATTTATTTATTTTTAGAAAATATATATTAAAAATAGTTTGAAATAATAAAAATAAATTGTTGTATTTTCAATAAAAGGCGAAAATAAATGAAGGCCAAGAATGCACGGATCTTGCTCGTAACACATTTAGTGAGTAATAGAGAGTGGTCAACGTATTTAATTAGTCATCATTTCCTTGTTTCAGTAATTAACAATTTTCCCAAGTTTAGAATCTAAACTATTTTCTGTAAGAAAATTTGCTTAGATTCTGAACTATTTTCCCTAAGAAAATTTACCCAGTTTAGTAGCTATTTTCTCCAAAATAAAAATTGCTCTTTCTCTGAACTATTTTTCTAAGAAAATTTGCTATTTGATCCATTTTCGATTTGAGCTGTTTTAAATAGGAAAATTGGCTCAGATTCTGAGTTACTTTTTGTAGCAAATTTTGTTCAGATTGTGATTTAAATGCAACAGTCCCATTATTTCGCCCATATTACTCTCATAAATTTCCTTTTTCGAGGATATTCTAAAATTCTAAGTCTGACAGATATCGTTCGGTTCTAATAGGTTTACAAGAAGAACATCTGGTTTGCCTAAATATAACGATATGAGTCAATTGGAGAGTAAGTCTGCTTGGATTACTGAGGAGCAGTAGCTTGTAAAAAAAATGACAAAATGGTTCCCTTGGCGTCTTTACAATCAATGAACCGTAAATTATTAGCTGACATTGATAAAATATTTTCGGTCTCATTCATTTTTTACATTTATTTTTAATTTTTGTAATGAAATATTTCATAATATTTTAAAAAATAAAAAAAGTTAAAAAATAAATTTAATACGAATTTCAAAATGAAAACAGAAAATTATACAATATTTAACAAACAAATAAACGAAAATAAATTGTTGATAATTTATTTATAAATAAATATCTGAATTGATTAATACCATAAAAAATAAAGTGTTTGAATGAATGTTGTTGTTATTTTTTTTCACTGGTCTGCTCCCACTTTTGTCGTTGTCTTCTTCTTAGAAGAAATAAACACAAAGCAAAAAAAAACGCCACAAACACACAGCACAATTATTAATAATCAACGTAATGAACAACAACAACAACAACAAAAGAGCAAAAACAAAAACAACTCTCAGTCATCATTTAATGCAGAATACATTTTTGTTGCTTATTAAAAAAACAACAACAACTTAAACATATTAATTTAAGAGATTAAATTTAGGTAAAAATAAAGAGATAATACTACAATAACAACTATGTGAGAAGAGGTAAATTTTAAGAGAATTATTTTTACTCTTAATTTTTTTAAATCAAATTTGACAAAAATATTTTGAAGTGAAAAGATATTTTTTTTCGTTTTCTTAATTGAGAGAAAATGAGAGTTAGAGAGTATTTTTGTTTGAGTGAGTGTGTTTGTATCATTTGTGTTGTAAATGAGAAGCAAAAGCAAAGCAAAACTAAACTAAACTAAAAGGAAGGCAGGCAGGCAGGCATGTATTAATGACTGCCTGTTGTATATTCAGTCGGTTTGCTACAATCAAACGAACCGAACATTTTCTTTTGAAACGGCGATACTCTAGTTCAGTTCAATGCGAACGTGAGAACGGTGTGGACGTGCCAAAATACTACGCGGAACCATCGTAATACAATTATAAATACATCTCTTATAATTAATTAAAAAAATAATTAATTATTAATTTTTTTGACATGAAAATTAATTTATAAAAAGATTTTGTAAATTAAAACAAAAAAGATTTTTTTCAAATAAAATTCAAAAGTCCTGGATTATTTTGAATTTTACTTAAATTTTTTTAAAATAATTTTTAAATTAAAAAACAGTTAAACTGTGTTATTATTATTTTTTATTGCAAAAAAAAAAAAAAGAAAATCTCTAAAAACTACAAGTTTTTGTTATAAAAAATCTCAGAGATTTAAAAAATTATTTTTTTTAGTTTTTCTCTAATTTGTTAAAAAAAACTGTGATTTTTGTTAAATTAAAAAAATCTCAAATTACAACAAAAAATAATTCATAAACATAAAAATATTTAACAAAAACAAAAAGAAAATTCAATTTTTGTGGTTTACCTTGCTTTATAAACAACAATCACCTTTAACAACAAAAAATTAAAGAAAAAAACATTTTTATTTTCTCAAAAAAAAAATTGTCTTGTGTTTTGCCAAAAGAAAACCAAAACCAAAATCACACACACACTCTCAAACAAACAATTGAAAAAAATTCAAACATTTTTTGCTCTTTAAGAAGAAAAAAATTCATTTAAGAAAAACCAGTGTTTTGATTGATAAAATAGAAAATTTTATTAAAAAAATCCCAAAAAATATCTTAAAGATACTTTTTTTAAATTTAACAGAATAAAGAACAGAATACAAAAAAAAATCTAAATTCAAATCAAACGGTATTTCCCCATTAATGATAATAAAAATAAGTGACGTTAACAATTGTAAAGCAAAAACACTAGAAAAAATCCCAATAACAATAACAAACACACGCAAAACCAACAAACGCAAACTCAACATACTTTACAAACAATTAACACATAAAAAACAACAACAAATACAAAACGAATCAAAAAAAGTGAGCAAAAATTAAATAAAGAGAACTCTGTTACAAAGAAGAAAAAAAAAAAGAGACAAGAGAAATAATTTACAACTAACGGATTTTTTGCTGAGCTTTTTTCCTTTACTAAATAAAAAACAACAACAAGAAAGTTAAACATATAAAAAATCCCTTTTTTTAGGGAATAAAATAAAAAACAGAGATTTGTTGACTAAAAATTGTTAACCTTTAAGAGGCTTTAACCCAAAAGTACCAAAAAACAAACACAGACACAAAATGACCTTGCCTAGTGTTACACCCAACAATCAATGTGATGATGATTCGGATATGTTTGGTCCACCACGCACTTCACCGCCCATAGGCTATCATCATCATCGTTCTAGGGTTCCTATGATTTCGCCCAAATTACGTCAACGTGAGGAACGCAAGCGTATCCTACAATTATGTGCCCATAAATTGGAACGCATTAAGGATTCGGAGACCAATCTCAGAAGAAGTGTTTGCATAAATAATACCTATTGTCGTTTAACCGATGAATTAAGACGTGAAAAACAATCTCGTTATTTGGCCAATTTACCAAGGTAAGTTTGTTTCCCTTAATTATGATTTTTTTTTTATAAATTGAGGTTATGGTTATTTTTGTTGGAAAATAAAAAAAAATTATTTTTATTTTGAATAATGATAAATTAAATTGAAACAAATTATGAAATTAAAAGAAAGAAAGAAAGAAAGAAAAAAAAGGTTAAAAAAAAAGGTTATGAAAAAATTAAAAAAGTAACAAGTGATAAGAATATTAAACTGTAATTAATTTTATTATTACATTAAATGTTTTTTCAATATTTTATTCCAACATAAGAGATGCGTAAGTTGCGTCATTTATGTGTGTTTGTGTGTGCCATAAATAATGAAAGTTATGTACAATAACAAAAAAAGTGGTTCAAGAGTTGCCAGTGTTTAATAATAAAAAACAGTGAATTTCTATTAGTTTTTTTTTAATTTTATCGTGTTTTTTGGTGTTTAAATCAAAATTAAAAATAACCACAGAACTGTGATAAAAACTATATTAAACATAACCTCAATTATAAATTAAATTTTATTAAAAAAAATATGAATTAAAAATATATATTTTAAATAAAAATTAAATATTTTTTTAAAATTCTTGAAATTTTCTTAACAAATGAATAAAAATTTTAAATTTAAATTTAATTTAATTAAAAAATTGCATATTTTGTTAAGTATAACCTCAAAAAAATTTAAAAATATATTATCCACCACCACAAGTGGTGGGTATATTAACTTTGCCATTCCGTATGTAACACTAAGAATGAATCATTTCATACCCCATAATGTATTTATATTTTCCCACAACAAAGCAAAATCTAAGTTGATTTAGATATGACCAGTAAAATTGGTTCACTATTTTAAAAGATACAGACCTCCAAGTTGAAGTAAAAACTTTCCTAAAATTGTAAATTATTAATCGAGAAATTAGAATGAATGAAATTTGAGAGTATTTTTTATCGTGTATGTACGAAACATAACGTATTTCCTTCATATGCATTTGTGGTTAAGGATATTGAAGATTCGCCATAGCCGAATTAAGCACTCTTACATGTTTTAAAAATGTTTTCTTTTAAAACATTTTCCAATGCGCCCACGTTATTTTCTTAGAAACTCTTTAATTAACAAAAATTAATTCTTTTCCAACAAAAATTCAAATGATTTTTTTATTTCAATTTTATTTAATTAAAATCAAATTTTCTGTATTTACTAATTCTGAGAAAATTATTTTCTAACTAAAAATTTTAATAAGTGATTTCATACAGTTTACAACAATTAAATTTATTTATTTAAATTCTCTATAACAAAAAAAACTATTTAGAATTTGCTAAGAAAATATAGAAGAGATAAAAACATTATTATTATTTAATAATATTGAGTAAATGGAAAGCAATAATAACAACAACGACAAAGATTATAAATTCAGGCCAAGCTCATGCCAAAAAAAAAAAAAAAAAAAAAAGAAGCAACAACAACAAAAAACTTATGAATGTGTGTTGCCAACAGTTTAAATAAAACCAAATAAATAAACCAACATAAACCATACCGTACACACACACATACAAAAACTTACATTACACAGATACACAAGCCAAACAGACAAGCAACCATTCAACCACCTAAACAGCAAGCCAAACAGACACACTCACAAAAAACAAAAAAAGTAAAATAAAATAAAGAACAAGCAGCAAGAGGACCCATGAAACTTTCAACATACAAATATCATCACAACAGCAATAATATTATAAATATGTAAAAAAAAACAAGCAAAGAGCGAGACCACAAAGTATAGAGACCCGAAAAAAAGCAAAATACTTACATATAAACATTTTTTTATATGTTTATAAACATAGAGAGATGTTTATATTACCCACAGTATTCATACTCCTCATACTCTTAACTCAATGGCCTGGTTGAATCGGATGGCTGTAAGCTTTACGTACAAATGTTCATGAACAACGGTAATTTTTCACAAATTACAACAACAACAACATCAGTAAAATCCCAAAAGCAAAAACAAAAAAACCTTAAAAAGGAAACATATTGTTGGCATTTATTAAACATTTTACAAAAACAATAGAGAGCAACATTTAAACATTTTACTATAGATTTTTGCCCTAAAAACAATAACATAACATGTTTAATGATTACAATAACAATTTTTATATTTTTATTTGCAAACACACGAAATCCTTTTTAATTATAAAAAATTTAATTTTTTTAATTAAAGTTAAAAAATTTACCGTTTTTTTTATTAAACATAAAGAATGGAAAAGAAATAATATAATTGTACATCATCAATTAGACACAATAGCCCTGAAAGTATTATATATTCCTAATAATTATAATATTAACAATAACAGCAACAACAACAATAGCAAAATCTATCATCATAATAACAAATACAACAACAACAATACAATTCTTTATAAAAAAAATAAACCTCATCAGCAGTTTAACAAAAAAACAACATACATAAATCATTATTATTTACAAACGTTAAAATGATCACGTTCCACTTGCAGCAGCAACAACAACAACATCAACTACTACTACAAAACAAAAGCAATAAAAAAATATAAGAAATATACAACAATAACAACTTCTAGTCTTGAGTTGAGCACACATATACTTTACTACCCAACAAACAATTTTTTCTTGTCTTAAAAATTTACTTCCTTTTTCTTTAAGTTCTTTTAAAGAGAACGAGTCTGAAGAGGTTCTGAGAAAATATTTTTTTCTTAACTGATTTATTAAGAATTTTGAAAATAAGAGGGAAGAAAATATGTATTAAAATTTTCCAAAAGAGATCCAGAAAATTTTGTCACTACTTTTTTTAAGTGAAGTTACAAACATTTTTATACTCATCACTACCACAAGTGGGGAAGAGGGTTGTCATTCCACGCTAAGAAGGAATCTTCTAAGGCCCCATAATGTTATATAAATTCTTGCATCAAATCAAAGTCTGAGTCTCTTATGATTTCTACTTTGGCACAATAAATGAGCTCATAAATAATGTTGCCAGATGAGCTGAATTAAAAATCAAACGATTTCCTTTTTAGCTATTTTGAAAGGCAAATGAAAAAACTCACATAAGAAATTATGAATAAATAGATTGAAATTTAAATAATAAAATATTTTAATATATAAAACATTAATGATTCTAATGTAAGAAATTAAATTTGTAATTAAAGTTTGTTGGGTTTTCACAGTCCAGACAGACAGACAGACAGACAGACAGACAGACAGACAGTCAGTTAGTAAAGCCAAAGTAAGTAGTAACAGTAATAAAGGCTCATATGTTTTTGTTTCCAATGTGGTGATATATTTTGTATGAGACGAATGATGATGATGATGATGAGAAGTGGTGGTAGAAAATGTGTAGTTATTGTTTGGCAACTTAAAGGCTGGTTGGATGGCTGGCTGGCTAAAGCTAAATAAATGGCTGACTGGTTGTTAGTTTATTTGTGTATCTAACTGACTGTCTGGCTGCTACTCAATGTTGCCAACAAACGGGGAGAAAAAACTACAACAAAAATAATAAATAATAGACAAGTATATAAGCATAAACATGAATTGGACTTAAAACCTGCAATAAAATATTCGAAAAAAAAAAAAACAACTCACATACAAACAGTTAGTTAATTTAGAATAATAATTTCAAGACCATCATCATCATCATCTTTTCCATTTGGAATTATTGTGATATTGTAAATTACTTATAATTTAAATTAAAAAAAAACATGATGGAGGGTTACTTGCTCTTAACAAAGGAATTTTTTCTTTTATATATAATTCAAAAACAACCCTCTTTACTTTTCTTAACAAAAGCTAAAAGTAGCAGAGAAAAAGTTTTCTTTTGAAAATTTATTTTTAAAAAGAGATGCGGTTAATATATAAAAAAGAAAAATGAGTTTTAATATTTCAATTAAATAAATTGCAACTTTATTACAAAACACTTTTGTTTTTAACAAGTTATGAAATTTTAATAAAGTTTTCTTTTTGTTCGTTAAAAAATAAATCTTTAATTAAATCTTTTAATAATTTCCCTATTTTTTATTATTAACTTGCAACTGCTAACTTTACTCCTCTTTTAATGTTATGCTGCTGCACTATCAAACGTAAAGTTAACAATTATAATTTTATCTCTTTTTGTAAAATGAAAAACACATGTTATTTATTTTGTAACAATAAAAAAAATTTTGTTGTTATTAAATATTATTTAATTTTTGATTTCCTTAAAATATAAAAATCATAAATTAATTAAATTTTAAAACAAATTAAAAGTATTTTGTCTAATTAATATTTTCAAAGCTTTAAATTAAAGAAAAAACAATATGAAATAGAGAAGTGTCATTTTGTTTTTGTCTTTTTCATCAAATGAATATATATAATACATAAGTAGTTTGTCTGCAAAACTTCATGTGCATTTTCAAAATGATTTTTGTTGTTGTTGTTGTTGTGATTATATTGTATATAAAAAGCAATACTCTCTGTCTGTAAAACTCTTTAGATTGTTTTTTTTTTTTTTGTTTTTCATATTTATTTTTCAGTAGAAGCTTTTTTTAGTTTGTAAAATTATACAAGACATTGTTGTAGTTGTTATTTTTTCTATAGTTTTTCCTTAAACTTTTTAAATGTTGGTTAGAGGTAAGGCGACGTCTAGCTGGAATAAAATTTTACCAGAGTTTTTTGAAAAAAAAAAAAAAAAAAAAAAGAGTATGAGTGTACTTGTGTTTGTAAAGTGTAAGTTTGTTAAATGAGACTGTTGCTGATTTTTTGGTTGTTGTAGTTTTGTACTCATTTTCATTTAGTTTGTTTTTTTTTTCTTAGTTTTATTTGCAGTTTGGTGATTTTTGTTGTTATTTATTTAAGTGTGTTTTTGTGTAGATTTGTAAGGTTTTGAAGTTTTTATTTTTGTTGTTTTTTAAGATTTTCATTTCTTGATTTTTTAGTTTTTTTGTTGTTGTAAGAAAAACATGTTTCCTTTTAAATGACTTTGACTTTGGCTAAAAAGAAAGAAAAATAATAGAATTTTGTAATTTGTAAGTTATTAAAATAATTCAGTTTATTGATTAAGTATACTATATTTTAAAAAGCTTAATAACTTAATTTAAACAATTAAAAAGTAAGAAAAACTAATTCAAAGCTAAATTGAATACAACAAAATCTTAATATAATGACTCTTCTTTTACAGATTTTTAGTTTAAAATTTTTAATTTATAAATATATTTTGTTATTTTTTTTCTTGATTTATTGAATTAATCTGTTAATAATTTCATAATTACTGATTAAACTTGGTGACACTTGTAAATGTAATTTTCTTTATTGAGTTGCCATATTAATATCTTATTTTCTCATGTAATTACATTTTATACTCTCCCTCTCTTGCTCTTTCTCTTTTTGTCATCGCGATAAAACAGCTTTTGTTTTTTGGCGATTTTTTTGCAATAAAGTTTTCTTTTTATTGTCATTTACATATTCATACTTATACAATTGTATTATTGGTATTATTGTTGTTGTTTTTTGTTTACAACTCTCGCACAAGCCAATTCAACCAACAATCATCGAGCCAACTTACTAACCAACCAAACAGGCAGCCATCCAGTCAGCCCCAACCATCAATCAATTAAGTTGTCAAGTGTGTATGTGTGTATTAAACTGTGCTGTTGGTTTATTTATTGACACTCTTTGGTTGTAGTTGTTGTTTTTTTATTATGATATTTTCCTTTAGCTCTTGTTCTTGCTTAACTCCACTCCCATATGATTAAAAATAATAATAAAAAACAATAATAAACTGAGAAGTGATTGATAATTGGAAAATTTTTACGTTTATTAAAATAAGAAAAACAAAACATAAATGTTAAGAAAATATTTTTATATTATTTTTAAATGATTAATTTTAATTATTAATAATCTTATTCATAAAAAATGTCTCATTTACTTGTTACTTTTACAAAAAAAGAAAAAGAAATTATAAACATAAACATAAACATAATTCCAATATGTTTTTATATGATTTTAACATATTTACAACAATATTAAAGTTATAATAAGAACAAACACAACAACAAGTTATAAGTAAATGTAGATTATACAACTCATACACATTTAAACAAAAGCTTAAGCGCCAGTTATTTACATATTTAAAATGCTAAAAAAAAAAAAACAACAACAACAAAAACTTAATTCTTTTCATCTTTTATAAAAAAAAAACATTCTCTCACACACACAAACAACAACATCCTCAATTGTTTTTTGTCTACATTTTTGTTTTTGCATTTTATTTTGCCAGCCAACAAAAAAGAACCCGACTAACATGATGTCTGTATGAGTGTCTTACTTAAAGCAAGTAAAACCATTATGTTACCAATCAAGGTTGTAAAGAAAACACAACAAACCAACGAACCAGTTAGTACAATAACACAAACCTAGACCCAAACACAAACACACTCATATATATTTATATGTAAAAACAAGTAAAATTTCTATATATGCCGAATCTTTAATACCCTCCACTACAAATGCGTGTGAAGTAAAAAATGTATGTTTCATACACACAAACACTCACAATTGTAAACAAGTTTTTCTTAAATATAACAAAAGAATACTTAATGAGTCATAAAATCACTTATATAACTCAGCTATTACTTTTTCTTACTGAACCGATTTTGATAGTTTTTGGAATGGTAATAAAGTACATACAACTTAATATTATTTCATTAAATGTCGATATATTATGATAATTTGAGATTGCCTCATATATCGATTAATGAGCGTGCCAACAGCAGACAGATAGACATAGGTAAATCGACTCAGTTTTTGATTTGATGCAAGAATATATATATACATTGTGGTGTCTGAGATAATTTCTTTTTGCCATTACAAACGGAATGACAAAGTTAATATACCCTCTTCACCACTTGTGATAGTGATGGAGGGTATAAAAAGAGAAAAAACTTTAATATTAAATAACAAACATTTCAAGAGAGTTTAATTAAAATTTAGAAACTACTTTTTATCGTCTCCAAACTTCTCTAATAACAAACTTCTAGAAGTTACATATATATTTTTTAACAAAAATGCTTACTGGGTCTTTCGTTATTTAGCTAAATGAAAAGCCAGAAAATATAATGGAAATATAAATTGAAATAGCAGTTATAGTAGTAGAAATATTTCTTGTCGGCTTCATCACAAATAAACACATACACACACACTCATTTAAACATCATACATTTAGTTTGGTTAATTTTTGTTGCTGTTGTTGTTTTCTTTGAAATTGGAACCCTCTGTTGAATTTTATTCTTGGTTTTTATGGGATTTCTTTCTTTCAACTTTCTACTTTTCTTACTCTATGCATTACAAAATTATAGCATATTTTTGGGGGAATTTTTATGCGAAAAGAGACTTTTGTTTTAATAAAAACCTTAAGATGAAGAGAGAGAAAAGAATGTGTTAATTTAATAGAAATTATAAGTTTTATTATACACTTTGTTTTCTAATTACAAGAGCAGAGTAATGAAATGTATAAAAAACATAAAGAAAAGCAATTAATTTAATTACAATAATATTTTAAGATTTAAACAAAAAATAATAATATTTTACAGAAAATAATTTCTTCTTCTTAAAAATTATTTTAAAAATCCAAATGTCCTTTAAAATATCATTTTATTTAAGAAACTAATACGTGGGTTAAAATCTTTTGTTTCTCACAACCCACATATTGGCCTTTTACTTACTCTTTGGCATTTCCAACACACACCGACACATAAACATTAGAAAACGCAAAAGCAATAGAATAAATTTGCTAAATAACAGGGAAACTCTCCCTAAATATTTCTGTATATGTGTAAGTATGTTATGTGTGTGTTTATATATACGTTTCTTTCTTTTAACGTAAACAATATTGTAGTAAATAAATAATGTTTTTAACATTATTTGTATTTTTACTTCCTCCTACACAACAATACAACACACACACTCATGCTCATTTTGATAAACAAGTATTATAAAGTAATTGTTTAAACGCCTTAAAGTAGACCATACTTTAATGCCTTTGTAAAAGCTTTTATGGCTGTGTTTGTTTGTATGTGTATGTGTGTGTCGTTAATGAAGTATGAAAATTAAATAACCGCTTTGTGTTTTTTATTATTAAAAAACTAATTTAAAAATAAATTATTTCATTATATTTTACTTTAAAACGAATTTATTTATAATTTCTCTTTTTTGTTTCAATCAAAAAAAGCAAAAAAAAAATAATTTTCTTGTTAAAAGAACAATTTCTATATAAAATTAAAATTTTTAAAAAGAAATAGAAATTAACAATAACAATAATAAACGTAAAATAATCATAATAATAACAACAACAATAAGAAAATATTATAGCAGTATGTAATACTAAGCAATAATAATAATTATAACACATACACTCACACACAAACAAACTTATTCATCTAAATCATATAATATTTAGCTTAACACTTTGATAAACATACAATTTTATTCATACCATATTCATATGTAATGATGAATAAAATAAACAAACAACAACAAAAACTCATCATTAAGTCACTCACTTTTTTTACACTCTTGTTTTTATTTTCTTTTATAGCTTTGTTTATTATTTAAAAATATACTTAAACTCTCTCCCTCTCTCTCCACCACTGTACTCTCACCCACCATTTTCTGTTAAATAGTTAAATGTTTTTGTTTTTTTTTAAGTTTAACACTTTCCTCTCATTCTCTTTATACTGTTTGATACCGTTTTTACACATGTGTATTTTTAATTTACTCTAACTACCGTAAGCGTGGTGTTAACAATACTTTTATTGTTGTTTTTTTTTTGTTTACAGCGTAAAACAAAAAAACTTGTAGAAAAAAACCCAGCAAAATGTTAATTAACTTAAATTTTTTGGTTTTTTTTTAAAGAGATATTTTTATGAAATTCTTAATTTAAATAACATTTTTTTGAAAATTAATTTCCTTTTAATATCAACTCAAACGTTTGACTTTTTTATAAATTTTGTTATCTATTAAAATCGTATTTAACCTGCTTAAACAAACAAACGAACAAACAAATAAATATCATCTCTTTTAATAAACAAAAATAAAATAAAACAAAGAAGAACGAGTAATAATGCTATATTAGGCTATGCCGAATCTTCAATACCCTCCACCACAAATGCGTGTGAAGTAAATACGTTTTGTATCGTACATATACACTCACACACGCATATCATATAATAACGAATTAATATACCATCTTCACCACTTGTGGTGCAGGGCATAAAAATTGTTGAATTTTATAGCAATTTTTGTGTAAAGCATTTTTGTATTATTTATTTCTTTTCCCCCCTTGATAGCATTCAAATTTTATAAACACTGAACTGAAACTTATAGTAGTCACTCGTACATTGAATTAAACGGGCTTTTTTCTTGTTAGTTTGTTTGTGGGATTTATAATTCTTCCCCCTCTCTGCTATTTTGCAACTTACAGCCACATTCGTATACAACACACAAAGAGAAAGAAGTAGAAGTGGAAGGAAAAAAGCCACTGTAAAGCACTACACTTGTGAAATACACTCGTGATAACATGCGCCAGCCAAGTCAGCCCAAAAAAAATCATACCCATAAATTTTCAAAACAAATACTCAGGGAAGCCTGACAACTTTTTGTACTTCTGCCACACTGCTGCTGCTCTTCTTCCTCGTCAAATCTCACACTATATAATATATATTTTTTTTTGATATTGCAAAATGGGGTAATGGTTAAGGGGCAGAGTAGTAGTAGCAGCAAATATATTTTATAAAATAAAATGTTTCCTCCTTCTTCTCTTCTCTTTTTTCAAACTCTTTCAACATGTGTTGGTTTAAAAAGGGGGCAAAAACAAAAAAGATGTTGAACTAAAAAGTTAAAGCAATAAAAAAATACTAGTTTAGTACGAGGTTAACTTGTGTTATAAAATTAAAATCGGTTCCTTAATATACAAATTTCACATAATTTTCTTACCATCCTCGTTATTTTTTCGTATAAAGAATAAAAAGCAAAAATAATAAATAAACGGAATTCATAGTATTACTTATAGTAGTCCAACAATAATAACAATAAAAACAACAACGACTACAACAACAATCTAGTTGAATGGATGCAAAATCATTTAAAGCTTTTTAGATTTAGTTTGCGGTTGACTAGATTTGTGTGTTTTGGGTGTCATAACAGAGAAAATAGTAGAGTGAATAAAATAAACACCAGAACGACAACAACAACAAAAACAACTACAACATATATATAAAAAATGTTTATGTTTTTATACTAAAAAATAGGGGGGCTTGTGTTTATTAGTAATAGATTTGTCAAGAATTTTTTTTAGATTCTTTTATTTGATTTTTCTCTATTGTTGTTGATGATTTTTCATTTTAGTGTGATTGTTGCTAGTCGAAAACACACACACATACACACATACTCACACACACAAGAATAGAATCATGAAATGAAAAGTAAATATATGTTCTTATAGAAATAAACATAAATTTTACAAATATAACAAGAGTTTACTCTAAATACAACAACATTGGCCTTATTTTTGTTCGATTATGTTGTTTTTTTTTTTTCTTTATCTTGTTCTAAATATGTTATGGATAATATATTAAGTACTTATGATTTTTAAATATTGTTGATTTATTAAATGTTTTTTATTGAACTTTAATTATCAATTAATTTAATTTTATTAAAATAAGTTTAGCAACACTGTTTAGCTTTAAACTTGGCTGCACTTTTGCTTGTTTACAATATCATTAACATTTACCTCAGAGAGAGAGAGAGAGATAGAATAGATTGGTTTACTTTTACATGAGAAATATCACTGTTAAATAACAGAGAAAGTTAAATAACAAAGAAAGAATTTTATTTAATTTCTAACAATTAAACTTCTGTCATTTATTAACTGTTTGATTATTAGAATAATATTTTTAAAAGATAACAGAGAGAGAGAGAGAGAGTGCAAAACTGAACGTTTTCAATGTTATTAGAGTACAGTGTCCTCTGTTTTTTACTATTAAAAAAAAACTTGATAAAAGTAATTAATTTTTTTGGCAGATTTGAGAAAAAAATAGTTAAAACAAAAAATTATAAACTGACACCTCAAAAGTTCATTAACACATTTAACAAAATCATGTTCGATAAAATAAAGCTTTAATAATAACAAAAATATTATTTATATTTTGTTGTTGCTTTTTTATAATAAACAAAAACTAAGCAAGTCAAGGTTCTATTTAGCACGCGTTTACCTTATATAGTATGACGATGACGACGGCGATACTCTTGTATGATAGCAACAAAAACCTACTAATTTGAACCAAAACAACACACACTTCCACACAAACCCATTTAAATACACATATAAAAAATAACAATATAGAAATGTAAATAAATAGAAATCATTTCATGCTTATCTTCCACTTGTGCGATCAAACAACTAAAAACTCACTCTAGTGGGAATGACGATTTTTCTAATAAAGTTGTTTTTTTCACATTTTTTTTGATAGCGGAATTAAAAAACAAATAAATAAATTTATTAAAAAAAATATTATTATTTATTTTAAGTTAATTTTTGTTTTTAACAATTTTTCAAAATGTTTTTGACTTTTTTTGCAGTTAACAAAAGTCAATAAACGTTATTGGTTTTTAAATTTTATGTTTATTGTTTCATACTTAACAAGTAAGAATGCTATATTCGGCTATGTCGAATCCTCATACGTTATGTTTTTTATGTTTTAAAAGTTATTCTTAAATCAGGACTAAACAAGTACTTAGCCCAAATTTAATTGAGCTCTGTCAATTATTGAGGATGTGGGCGTGCCAACAGCAGACAGACGGACATTGCTAAATCGACTCAGATTTTGATTTGATGCAAGAATTTATATACATTCTGGTTCTTTTTGGCGTTACAAACAGAGTGACAATGTATATATGCCCTCTTCACTACTTGTGTTGGTGGTAGAGGGTGAAAAAAACATTAAGGAGGTGCTAGAAGACTTGGCTAAAATTCATTTTAAATATTATTTTTTATCGATTTCAACATTTCTCTTGAAATATTTTAACACGTGAGTTAATTTTAATAGACAATTTCAATGTCATTAAAAAATGTTTTTTGCAAAAATTTTAGCCAAAAATAATTGAAAACATTAAGGAGATTCATTTTGTTAAAAAAAAAAATAATAATAATAAATTAATAAGAAAATACAATTTTTAAAAATTTGTAATTTCTTTAGATATATTTATTTTTGTTTTTGTTTTTAGGTTAAGGTCATTTTAAATTTTTGTGTAACCAGTTCAAGGTTAAACAAAAATTAAGAACATTTTTCAAATATTTTTAAATAACAAATTTTTGGGGGAGTTTGGGGGGTGTTTCCAAACAAAAATAAATAAATAATAAAAATTACACCATTTTTAAGGTTTAAGGAAGTTTATTATTAATAAAATTTTATCTGTATGAAAGTTATTAATAAACAAGTTAATAAACGTTTAATAAATAAGTAAATAAATAAAAAAGCTTTACATTTTATTTATTATTGTAAAAAAGCTTTTTTATGTATTATTTTAAATAATTTATGGACGGCTATATAATACCCTAAACCACAATGGTATGATTTTGCGTATCGATTTTTTAATTATATTAATCTTAATTTTTTCAAATTAATATTTGGAGGGGGCTTGTGAAGCCACCTTAAGAAACGATGGGCTCATTGTTTAAGAATATCATAAGTCTTACTTCTGTAAAATTTCCTTCAAGTCACTTTATATTAAGGACTTTTATGAGCTTAAAATCACATTTAATCATTCATTGAATTTCAGTGGGCTTCGTACTTAGGCCAAAATAATAATATGCCGGGCGGACGAAAGACGGACGCACATCATTAAATCTACTCAGAAAGTGATTTTGAATCGAACTCATTTTTCTCTCTGTTAAAAAACATCAGCACAAACGAATAATACCTCAACCTACAATGGTGTAGGGCATAAAAAAATTATTTGTATTTCTTGTTTTTAATTTTGTCGGCCACTCAAGTGAAATTTTTTAAAGCTTTTGCAGAAAAAGAACAACAACAGCAACAAATAAAAATAATAATAACAAATGCAAACATTTAAAGAAAATAAAAAAATTCATTACCATTGTTGTAACATAAAAAACAACAACAACAACGATAATTACGTATACACTACTTTCGCTTTTTTTAACACAAACAATAAAAACAACAACAAGTTGAAAGTAATACATTTTAAAAAAGAATTATGTATTTTTGAAATTTAATCTAACCTCAAACTATAAATATTTTATAACCTAAAAACCTATTTCTTTTTTAAATACTTAATAATAATAATAATAATAATAATAATAATAATAAATTTCTTTGTTTTCTATTTTTAGAACTGACTCTAAACCTGAATCGGCCAGAGATAATATTTTTAATCCCTATAATAGTTGCGGCATTGATAATTCCCATCAACATCAACCTACCAATAAATTACAACAAATTGATAATAATAATTCCATTGATAAAACAGAAAACTCATCCTGTCTTATAAATGCTACAATCTCACAAAATTCCTTGGACAACAATCATGGCACCATGGAAAAACTTAATAATAATAACAACAACATCAACAATAATAATACCAGCAGCTGTAACAATAATCATCAATCTAATGACACCTCTAATAGCCAACAACAACAGCTCACCTCTCCCATACGAAAACGTCCTTTAATGTCCAGTAATATTGATAATGACTTGGAAATTTTAGATCGTGAATTAAATGCTATAAATTCACCTATGCCCTTAATAGATCCAGAAATAACCCAGGGTGCTGAACAATTAGAAAAGGCCATCTCCTCACGCAAAAGGCAACGCAGTGAAGATGAAAGTGATCGTTTGGTTAGAGAGGCATTATCACAATTCTATATACCACCACAACGTTTAATCTCAGCCATTGATGATTGTCCTCTGGACATTGTTAATGTAGGCAGTCTATCGCCCAAAAGACAAAAAATGTCTTCAGCCGGTGACTTGGAATTGGATTTTGATTTGAATCAAAATCAAAAGGAATTTGAAGTTATAATGGATGCTTTGCGTTTGGGCTCACCCAGTCCTACACCAAGTGTGGGCAGTGACTCATGTGGCCAGGCAGCCATGATGAGTGAATCAGCTAATGTTTTCCACAATTTAGTTGTAACCTCTTTGGAAACATGAAAGTTTCAATAATTTTTCCAACATTTTTATTATTATTTCTTTAAATTATTTAACTAAAACTAAACAGAATAGAATTATCCTAGAGATTACCAGTTGAAAAAAGAAAATATTAGCAAATACAATTTGCTTTAACATTAAATAGTTAATTTAACAAAGAAAAAGTAGAAAAGGAAATAAAAAGAGAATAAGAGAAAAGAAAAGAAAAAAATAACCTTAAAAATAATATTTTAGTTTTTAAGTCTAAAAAATGCTGAGTTTAATTAATTTTGTTAGCAAAATTTAGTATTAAGTTTTTTTTTTCCTAATTAAAAAACAAAAACAAAGACAAAACATTCTATTGAATTTGTTATGTTTATAAACAAACAAACAACACTATAATTATAGTAACTAAATAGTTATGATATCAAGAAAGAAAATTATTTAACATTTTTATACCCTACACCATTAAAGAATTGAAAGTATGCCAAACATACCAGAAGCACTTTCTTAATTGATTTAACGATGTCCGTCCGTCTGTTCGTCTAGCTGACTGCCTGTCCATATAGTATTGTGAACTCGCTTTAATTCGATAAAATTTGTCACAGATGATTTATTTTTTGGATACGGACGTAGTTCAATATTTCAGATAAGTAATGGGTAATAGTTTTTCAAGCCTTTATCAAGGTGAAGGGTATTATGTAGTCGGTTTTAAACGACTTTTACATTTGTTTTTAAACAAAATTGTAAAAAAGCTTAAAAATTATATACTTAAACGCTTCTATACATACATCTATATATATTATTAGATATATATATACACATAAATATATAGCAAATTAAAGCAAATACTTTATTATTATAAATAAGTCTTATTTAATTCAAATGTATAAATATAAGTTAACAATTTTAGTTAAGACAAGTAAGAATGTTATATTCGGCTATGACGAATCTTCAATTACCCTCCACCACAAATGCGTGTGAAGTAAATATATTCATACACACTTACACATACATTCACAAACGTATTCAAACGTTTTTCTTCAATATAACACAGGAACACTTAACGAGTCATAACTTAATATTATGGCGAAATTTCATACATATTTATTGACTTATAATTGACAGGGGTTGCCTCAGATATCGATCTATATTTTTTAATTTACTGAAACGATTTTACTGGTTTTAAATAGCAAACTTCTCAGTATTTTAATAAACACTTAGGCAAAATTTCTGGCAATTTTCCAACTATAAGCAAACGGACGGATACAAATAATTCGACCTTACATTATGGGGTCTGAGATGATTCCTTCTTAGCGTCACATACGGAATAACAAACTTATGGTGGGGTGATGGAGGGTATGAAAAGAAAAAATAATAAGGTTCATTATATATACAAATTTGCTATGTAAAAACAACTATTAAAACCACACACTTACATACATCATTTTCTGTAAATCTAAAAATTATTTACTAATAATCAAAGAATTTATAGTCAAAAAAAGAAAAAAAAACTAAAACTAAAATGAAAATTAAACAAATTTCTAAAAAAAATACTCTTAAGAAACTGGCTTAAATAAATTAAGTTTCTATAACTCTGTTTGTGTTTACATAAAAAAAATCATATAAAAAACAACCAGTTTCCTAGTCACATTTAACAAAAAAATAATAATAATTAATTTTCGAAATAGCAAAAAATTAAAAAAAAGGTTTCAATTTTGTTAAATTAAAAGCATTTTAAATCAGCTGGCAAAAAAGCGAGGAGTTCTTTTCTTAAGAGAGAATCATTCAAAACAAAGAAAAGGAAACTCAATTTATTCCACGAAAAGGCCAGTGTTGTATTATTATGTAAGCCATCCCTTTTAATTATTTCAAAACAGTATTTTCTTTTTAAAAATTTATTAAAATTTCTTTTCTTTTTGACCAAAAAAGTGCAATTAGTATTTGGAGTAATTCAAAAACCATTAAAAATAAAACAACAAGTAACAATTAAAAGCCTCAATATAAACATTTTTTGTTGCAAATTATTAAAGAAAAAAAACAACAATTATGGACAAAACACACACACACAAAATAAAAACAATTTTTTTGAATTTGTTTAATTTCAAAATATGGCTGTGATAGTAATTTTAAGTTAAATAATTTTTAAGTCTATAAAAAACAAAAACTCATAAAAATCCCCCTCAAAAAAAAAAAAAAAAAAAAAAAAAAAAAAAAAAACAAAAAAAAACTAAAATGGAAACAAAAACAAAACTGAAATTGAATAACAAAAAAGAAAAAAACAAACTATTGATTAACAATAATAAAAATAAAAAGTAGTATAAAATTTACATCAAATTAAACATTAAGATTCATACAATTTATATAAGGCTTTAAATAAAAAATAAAAAATAAAATCTAAAAAAAAAATAAAAAACAATACAAAATCTGAAATTTTAAAAACTTGAAATTCAAATTATTATTTCTTCAATTTTAATAAATTATTTTATTTTGTTTAAAAAAAATTTAGTTCAATTTTATTTTCTGCCTTCTCAAAAACATAATAAATAAAATTTATTATTTGCATTTTTTTAATTTAAATTTATTTGTTTTTGTTATTTCAATTGAAGAATTTGCAAAAGTTTTTGTTTTTCTTCTGTTATTTTTTAATGAAAAAATCCAAAAAATAAAATAATTAATTAATTATTATAATTCTTACTTCTTAGTAGCAAGTTTATATGTATAAACAAAATACAAAAACAAAAATTACTAACTTACATACATACAAATGTACATAATACCTTTAAACAAAAATGTATAAACATATTTATACTTTAATATATATAATTGTAAAATTATCTTTGTTTTTTTATTATTATTATAATTTTTTATAAAAAATTTAAGTTTTCTTAATTACAATTATTATGTTTTTTATATATATAATATATCTGTATATACATTTACATATGTATATATTAAATATGCATTAAATAAATTATAGTTTTTAGTGTAAAACAAACAAACAAAACTGCATAATGTTTAATTAATTTTTATCATTATTATTATACAAAAACAAAAACAAAAAATAAATAAAAAAATATTATAAAAAATACAAAAACAAATAAAAAATAAAATAATATTTACAATACAAAAGAAAAATTCTGCATAAAAGTATAAAAAAACAACAACAAAAAAATTAATAAAAGTATTAAAAATTATTGAAAAAAAATTGTTTGTCTTAATTATTTATTATAACATGGGAAATGTTTAAATTAAATGGTCGCTGTGATCAAAAGAATTTTAAGTTAAAGAAAGAACTTTTAAGGAAAACTATGCCCGAAGAAAATGACTTTTATGATAAAGATGTTCATTTAAAGTTGGGGACAATTCAAAGGCAATGACAAATTTGGAACGTTAAATTGGACTGTGCAAAATTGTACACTGATACTCATTCCTATAAACGCATTTAATATTTTCTCAATTTTTAATCTTTATTTTTCTCATCCAAAAGTAAAGTTTAAGTTTTTAATGAGAGAAAACTTAACGGTACTTTTTTAAAGGTAAACAAGATTTTTTCCAAGTTTTGTTATTTACCTTATTCATACGATGATATGTTCCTGGTAATATTTTACGTGAAATATTTGTATAAATGCAGACCTGACAAATACTAAAATACTTTTTATAAATAAGGAAAAAATTATTAATCACGTTTTTTATTAAACTGTTATTTTTATTATCAATATTTTTGAAAAATTGGTCAATTATAATTATAATCTAATTAAAATTAGTCACCAGAAAAAAGGTGCGTACTAAAATTATTAAATATTTCAACAAAACACAACATGGTCCTATACAAAGTTGGTCGAGAATTTAAAGGTCTGTCGAAAAACAGTTTCCACTGTTATTAATTAGCCCGGTTAGCTCAGTTCTTGGATTATTTGTTACGAAAACTTTAAGCTAATACAGGTTTATTTTTTGAGTCATGTATGAGACCGAAAATAGAGCACGAAAATTTCACATTGATGTTTTCTTAAAAAGTTCTTGATGATCTTGCAAATTTTGGGCAACTTCTGGTCAAAAAATTTATGTTGCTAATGCTCGAGGGAATGTTGAAAAAAAGTTTAGAAATCAAAAGCAGTCAAAAATTTCCAAAATATTCTTGGTATGACATGAAATATGCAGTTGCGGCAAAAATAATACCGAAATTTGAATCATAATACTTGATATTGTGTCCACTTATTTTTAGTCTGTCTTGGCATCCTGTCACAATGGTAAAAAAAACTACTGAGAGAACGTATGAGTTTTCCGTATAATTAATTTTTGAAGAAGAGTTTAAACTTCAGATTAGTGATTTCACACTGAGAAAACGTTCGAACAAAACTTAAGAAGTTTATAAAAAGGGCTTTAAAGTGTTATTGAATGCAATTCACTCTAATTTGGTTAACTTTGTTGTTTGTTTTAAATTGGATTTTCCATGGATCACGCATGGGAACTGTTTTAACTGGTTTTAACTGGTTAATCGAAATTTTACCTAATTTTAATCCGAAGGGATGTGTCCTCTAAAAAGACCAATCGGAAAACTTCTACACATCAGCTGCATCAATTTGATCTCTGTGCAGAGCATTTTCCTACCTGTATGAAAATGGCCAAATATAAAAGATCAGTTTCTTTATTTAAATCATGTAAAGAAGATATTTATTATGACTAAATTTTCTTTTTATTGTGATCCGACTGATTTAAATAAATTTTGACACAAAAAAGTCATTAACATTAAGCAGGAGGGAAAAGAATAAAATTTATTTAGAAAATTTAATTGAACAAAATTTAATTGTATACACAAATTACAGAATTAATAAAAAATCAAAATATAATATGTACCCTACAGTTTTTTGAAGGTAATAGGGATCCTGTAAAGCTAATGAAATTTCCTTAAGATACTGTCAGATGGCATACTCTTATATGGTCAACCATGTGATTCATTGCCACCTGGTGTATCTTAGGGAACTGGTAAAACTAATGTGTGATTCATGATAGACTTTATCACCACCAAGTGAATCTCAAGGCGATCGTGTGGATTCTATGCGGGCAGCAATCATTCTTACGAACACTGTGTTAAACACTTCATTCGACTAAATTGTAACGTAAGGTGACAGTAACTGCTTACAAGTGTCCTTTTATGTATCGCGAACAGTAAATATGTTACTTTTTAGGACAAACTAAAGTCACTTAAAAGTTTGTCAAACCCGTCTATGTAATACACCACATCATAATGTTGGTAACAAATAGAAGTTACGAAAAGTTAATGAACGACCCTCGTTTAATAATTTCTTGTTTAAATCTTAATTGTACAGTACATTATTGTGACACAAACAACGTATACAGCAGATTAATGCCCATCAAACTAATATTTGGAAGGGGGTTGTATGGAACCTATCAGAAATAATGTACCGACACGCGCATATTTTATCACATCGTTTTAGAATATTATAAGACTTATTTTTGTTAAATTTGAAATCGCTTTATATTTAGGAGATACCTGAGAGGTTGGACCGAAGATGGCCAATTTCAATAGGCCTGTGCCAAAAATCGACTCAGAAACCGATTCTAAGTCGAACGGTATACTTAAAGGGTGGCATAACACCATTTATTCCGTTTATGCACAAACACATAATGCCACAAGCACCTACAGGGAATAATGATGTCTCTTTTCAGGCTGTGAGATGACTAGTTTGAGACTGTCACCAAAAACTGCAGGTATTGTATGTTTGTACATGTATGAGTATTAATGTAGTTAATGCGTATAAATTATTATTTTTTTGTTTGTTTTGCTTTACTTTGTTACATCGTTGTCAATTGTTTGTTTCAATTAAATAAATAAATAAAATGTGTGAAATACATGCAGACCATACAGACAGACAGACAGACAGACAGACAGACAGTTTTAGTCAGTCGTTTATATTTTGATTGGTATTGGCAATATTGTTGTTGTTGCATTTATTCTTGTTATTATATTTAGTACTATGAAACAGGTTAAAAACCTTTATTAACCCTTGAATATTGTCTGCTTAACTCCCCTCGTGCCAACTCTCGATTTGACATTAATATTGAAATATTCTCTTATTTACTCCTTTGACAAATGTGTGTGTATAAATGTATGTATAACCGCACGTTAGAGTGATGTCAAATATTTTTATTAAAATTTTCAAATTTATTTCAATTTATTTTTATTCTTTCAAACTAAGAAAATGTAGTGAAAATGAAAATCACAATTCTCTAATATATTTTAAAATTATTAATTATATATATATATATATATATATATATATATATATATATATATATATATATATATATATATATATATATATATATATATATATATATATATATATATATATATATATATATACATATATATTTTTTTTTTTATAATTGGTTCTTTAAATCCTTATTATTATTTGAAATCGTTTATAAGGGACCCTTTGTTATTAAAAGGAGAAAAGGTACTTCAATTATTTTCTGATTTTCATCAACTGTATAGTCCAATATTTAATAATATATACAATGGCGAACGGATTTTCTGATCTACATTGATAAAAATTATATTAAAACCTCAAAATAATATAAAAATACATCACGAACAAAAAAATTTTTCTAAAAATCAATAAAATCGGATAATTAGTAAAAAGTTATAGTCAAAAATATATTCACATTTTATGACTCACAATGTACATATATACGAAATTATGTCTTAGATTTCATGCTTTTCTGGATCGATTCTAAAATATTATTTCAAGTAAATTAAATTTTTGGACTTTCATTTATGTTCAAAAGTATATGCAGAACCGTCACTGCTTGGATCTATGGATTCAGATCCTGTATCTTACATATCAGATTTGTTTGATATTAAACACAATAACTGACATGTTTTGCAAAGATAATTCTTGGATTAAAAGTATTAAAAAAAAACTTGTGTCAAGAATTTTTTGATTTCACTCCTTAATAGCTTTTTTCCACACCTAAAATAAATCACAATTTTGAAATTTTTCTTCATATTATTGTGAATACAAGAAATCCTTTTTATCAAGTTTTATTATTGGTCATGTGTAGGTAAAGTTTATAACTTAACAACATCCATGGATTCTCAATTGGGTCCATGTTTTTCACACTGTAAAACTATACTCCTCTGGTATCGGTATGTAAAATACCATATAAAAGTGTAATTGTGTATGAAAAGAAAAATTGGACTGAATCGAAACTTGATTTCAGACAGAATTTTCCCTTTTTATAGAATTATCAGTTACATGTTAATGGATACAGTCCAATTCCATGTTTATATGCATTTGCATATAAACATACATACATATGTACAGTTTGTCAAATATATTTTGGGAATTATAAAAATATAACAATTTTCAACTTTATTAATGAATTCCAATTAAAAAATCTTTAATTATCCAAATTTCTGAAAACATTTTGTTGCTGTACTTGTCTAGGAAAAGAATCCCGCGCTTATTTCATATTATTTAGATAAAAACAAAAATTCGCCACCAAGGTCGTATCAGTTACTGTGTTGCGCTGATACGACATTTTTTGAGAAAAAAACATAAAACTTAATTTTGGGCGTCGAAACTGATGTTTAGGTTCTTTTTTTCAGAAAACTTACTCTTTAAAAGTGAAGTTGTGTTTGTTTACAAATTTTATTTTTTCTATATTATGACATAAGAGTACGGTTGTTTTCTTAGCCACTAGTGTTAAACATAACACTTAAAATAGTTTCATTGCAAACATTTAACTTATAAAATTTTTTTTGCTGGAAGAGGTCTTCCTTTAGTACTTATGATCAACAATTTCTATAATATTACTTTCAAATCGCAGAGTTACTTTCATCAACTAACTTGCAAATGATTTTAATTCTGGCCTTTCTTCATTTTCGTCATGAGATATGGTATTGTAAATAATCATGCCCTTATAACTATTAAAATGTGTCAATCTCTGGGAATTTTACTTTAAAGCAGTTTTTACATGGAATTATGAGGTCACTAATGAACTCTTTTTTAATCCATAAAAATTACTTTTTATTTTCAAATAAAAAAGAACATCGAAAAATCACCCAAAAATAACACATTTTCGTGTTTACATGATTTTTGCAAACATTTATTTGACATTTTTCAAAATGAGTAAATTTATTCTTTTATTGTTTTTGTAATCTGTACGTCTATTTGGAAAATTTTAGTGACTTATAGTCGTAAACAGGTATAGCAACGAACGTGTTCAGAAAAATATTGGATAATTTAAGATTTTTGAAGTTGACAGTTTTTCATATATTTTATACGTGTAAAGATATAATTGACAAACTGTATGGAGATTTATAATACTGTTTAAAAAATTATTTAAACCAACAACAGCTGTTCATTTTTAAAATATGAAATATGCGTAATTTACTTCCAGAATATTGAGACGTACATTTCATAAATTTCAATATCATCAATTCCGTTTAGGTTGAAATATTTTTTGGAGTTTTTTATTTTGGGGTTTCGGTCTGGACCACAAACAATAACACAAACAATTTAACAATAAAAATTCTCTTCCCAATAACAAAAAGTTAATAAATGAAACAGACATGCAAACAAAGAAAAAACACGTTCATACAAATCCAAACATGATAATAATTTCAAAATGTGTGTGATATTTTATTTTGGTCCAAAAGTCAGAAGTGCAATTTTGTGTATTAAAACACATAGAAGATCAGTAAGAACGTCAACTATTACAAAATAAAAAAATGACTCTGTTACCTGCAAGACCCAACCATTTGTATGTGTGTTGGTGAAATTGCCCACACAAGTGATTTAGAAAAATTAGGGAAAATATTATTATATTTTATGAAAGGAGTTGACCATCTAGTTGTTCTCTTATATGTTAAAAACTGTTTTATTAGTCATTTCAATTTATATTAATTGAAACTGTATTCAGTTTTTTGTCTTCAAAACCAAAATTGTTCGAAATTATTTAATTTGTTTAGTATGACTTCAATTCTATAATAATTATGTGTATTAATTTAAGTATATATATTATATATTTATTAACAAACTGTCATTTAATGACATTTGTTTGTATATACATTTCAATTGATGTAATTTTAATTTAAAAAAACGTCTGTTTATTGATCCTTTTTTTGATGCAGGATAATTTTCGAAAAAAATGTTTAGTAAACGGAGAAATTTTTACGAAGTATATCAGGCGGAGTCATAAGGGGCGCAATAGGTCGTCAGGCTGCCATGGAAGAAGCAAGTGGATATGGCTCACTTGGGTTGTAAAGGTCTCCAACTGAAAAGATAAGAATTAAAAAAAGAAGGGTATAAAAGTAGTATTACAAGTTAAAAACTAAGATGATAGACCGGGAGTGGTTAGGAGGTTGATATTTGTTGTCCCGAGCATTGACCTCATTAAACCATCAGCAATTCCGGATGAAACCGCTTATGTCCCGTATATCGGCAATTGCTAAATCCGTCACAGACTGAAACGAGCCACACCCAAAGAAGCGTGTTCACAATCCACTCAAAACAGGGCAGTGGCAGTGAGGATGAGAAATTGTTTCTTCCACCTCTTCGTTCATACAGCTCCTGCAAACTCTTTAAAGGGAAACCACATTCATAATGTGTTTACCCCAAAGAGACAATGTCCAGATACGGCAGCTACTGTGTCTCTCAGGGGAGTCTTCGGAATATTGAGTAGGAATGATGATGAGTTCCATCGATTCATTCAACCATCGTTGTTGCGACCTACATAGAGTTCCTCCTCTACGCATCTTTTTCTAGTGGTAAGTGGTAATCGGCATAAATAATCGATATCCCTATTAGATAGGTTAGCACCTATTTTCACTAGGGCATCAGCCTCCAGGTTGCCCCGGTTGGTCTCATGTTCTTGCATCCAAACCAGTTCAATATTCGAATGCTCTGCCATCCTATTTAATGATGTGTATCAATTCCGGACAATTTTAAATAATAGAGACCCGTAAAGGAGCGAATTGCGGCCTTACTGTCAGTATAAATCATGATCAGTTGGTCGCTTTGCGACCCACAGCAATCTAATCCTGTAGAATTTTACACTTACCCGGAAGTTTAAAAGACATACGAATGTTGAATTCCTCAATGTGGACTCCACCATCAATGTTGTCTGCATTTTTCGAGCCATCAGTGAAGATGTTCTGTGCACTCCCTTGAAAAGCATTCGATATTCCATCTAAATGGTAAGTAAAAATCCTGCTTACGAGTGGAAAATAGTGCAGTAGTCAGGTGCCGGGGTAACATCAGTCGTCCCCATAACACTCAAATGAACGTAAGTCCTATACCTGCAGTTCCAAGTGGTATCCAACCTAATTGCTGTTAAAAGTTGGAGTTTCCTAGTAAACAAGTCCACTGGTAACCAGTTGAGGATCGCAAAAATGTATGTAATTAGTGCACCAGCAATTAACAGTCTAATTCTACAAAGGACTCAGTCATATCTCATGCGGTTCGGGAACGTCTCTAGTGATTTCCACCAGAAAGCTGCGGCGTAAAAAATTATTGGTTTCACCACAGATTAAAATGTTCAATTAATGTGCCCAGTGAGCCACTTTTGATAAACCGAACAGTCGCTGTAGGATGAACCAAACGTAATGTTACGGTGCCCAAATTCAAAAATGTTACTTTCCTATATCTTTATTACTATACACTCTACATTACTTACTACGATCTTTGAACAAAATTGGGGTAATACTTTCGTGTAAAGTCTATTTAAAAATAACGGTAATTAATTTATCTCTTCATTTTTGTATTTGTACTATTTGTGATGCAAAAATTTATGTCTTTATTGGAGTTCATACTGTGCGCCGCAGGTTCGAAATGACTTATTTGGTTTTCACATAATGCGCAAATAAATACATTATCAGTACAATCAATAACAAGAAACGTCTAGCATTTAGAAGACGATCTAAGTATGATCATGTGAATGGTAAGCTAATGTCCTGTAGAATGATGAAAGATTATTTCATTTTATTCAAAATAATAAAAATCTCATGAACTTGCTAAATTTTGAAAGCTGAAAATTTAAAGGCAAATAACTCGAAAGCTATAAGAGGTAAACAACATATGTTAGCATGTTTTAAAAGGCCTCATCTATAACTATTATAATGCAGTAAGTTTTTGCAATAGAAAGTGATAGCAATTTGGCATACTTTGCGCTCCTACAACTTCCCCGTGTAGGTCTCATTAAGGGCCAAAAAGCCATATCCCTCTGCTTTTATTGTGTTAAATTTCATGAAAATCCATTCAGCCGATCAAAAGTAAAGTAGTTATTTTCAAAAATTCGATTCTACCCCACTGTGCAATATGACAACAAAAATTAAATTTGATTTTTTGCAATTTCAAACACTTAAAAAAAATTTAATTAAAAACTCGCTGTTCAACACCTACACGTCACTTTTTGGACACAAA
Source organism: Cochliomyia hominivorax (assembly GCA_004302925.2). Lineage (NCBI taxonomy): Eukaryota > Metazoa > Arthropoda > Insecta > Diptera > Calliphoridae > Cochliomyia > Cochliomyia hominivorax. The sequence goes on along the minus strand of PYHX02000495.1, from coordinate 70,684,141 downwards.
TTGTATAAAGTTCGTTAGAATATATGTTTATATAGCTTTCCAATCAGATTTAAGGCAGTTAATCAGCACCTGTTTATTTTTGAATCATCGTTCTTAAGCCATACCCTTTTAAATGGTAAAGAGATCCTTTTTGAGATTCCAGTTCGGCGACTGTGACCTCATCTAAGACTTGAATTGCATTTGCTGTTAACTTATCTTCAATCAAGTTCGATGAATTCTTCGGTCACTTTCGACTAAAAACATTCTTCGAAGTTGTATTTCTCACTCAGCATTCAGTGTAAAATAAGAAGGGCCAATAGAGAGTTTTTTAACTATAACGGAAACTTTCAGGTATTTTTGCTTACAAGATTTTCAAGTGGAAGTTCGGTACGATACATCATTAATTTGAAAAATCTCGGTCCATGTTTTAGTTCAGGTTCCATATAATTCACTTTCACAGAAAATAATTTTAAATATAAAACTAAAAACCAATTCTATTGAAATTCGGAAAAGTTATTAGTCTAAAAATATTGAATATGTGTCATTAATTTAACTAATCCCGATCGATGATTTACAAAAGATCCCACATAAAACTCCTTCCCGGAAATCAATTTTAAGCATATAAAACTATTATATACAAATCAATTTTATGAAAAATCGTCATGATTATTATTCTTGCTATCTTGAATATATGTTACTAATTTGACGAATATCGGCTCTTATTTTTCTATATCTCAAATTTAATGTCTCTATCCGGGAAGGGTTTTAAGTTTATAAGTCTTATATATGAAACAGTTAATTAATTTGTAAATTTAAATTTTGGAGCACGAAAAATTTGCACTTTATGTCAGTCTTTAAAAATTGTTGTTTCTTATGTCCACGACTGTAAGTATTTGAGTATTTAATGCGCAAAATAAAACAAAATGTACTACAGTACTTTTTACTACATAATTGCCCCGAAAAAGGTACAATTGTAATCGTTTTAGTATCTCAGTTGTAAAAAACATAAAAAGAAATTTTGATTTATGTTATCATCTCAATGTGAATAGCAATTGTATTAAAAAAAGAAGTAGAAGTAGAATGTGTAAACAAACATAGTGATGTACTTTTGCACAGCTGTACGAATGTCACAATGAAATAGATTACAAGAAAAGGTATAAGGAACACGTCAGTTGATTGAGTTGTTGGCACAGCACAATTTTCTGCTGCACAAGGTTCTAGAAACATTTAACAACAAAACATAAATAAATACTTTTTTATTTATTTATTAAAATAAAACAATTCAAACTTGAATTGCTCCGTTGGAATAAATGTAAGTTTAATTGATATAAAGTTAGAAAACAATTACAAAATGCCATAAAAACATATGGAAAAGAGAAAGTTATTTTCTATCCGGCTAAATAACCTTAAAATATTAATGAAATTTATTAAAAATAAGAATTTATTTCTTAAATATTCCTTACAATTAAATTAATCCTCACTAATTTTCAGTTTCCAGTTTAGTAAGTGCTAAGGAAACATGGTTAGACAAAAGACCACGTCATTGTGGTCATTGGCCACAATTGGTTGCCTGCTAATAATAATGAGTGCTTCTCAACTACGTGGCGTTGAATCGGCCGCTGTTATGTCCGTAGATTTGGGTTCTGAATGGATGAAAGTTGGTATTGTCTCACCGGGTGTACCCATGGAAATTGCTTTAAATCGTGAATCAAAACGTAAAACTCCAGTCACTCTAGCATTCCGTGATGGTGTAAGAACATTTGGTGAAGATGCCGTCACTGTTGGCATTAAAGAGCCAAAAGCTGCCTATAGCTATTTGTTAGATCTATTAGGAAAAACAATTGATAATCCCATTGTTGATTTATATAGGTGAGTGTGTTTATATGTTTCATATAAAAAGTGAATTTATTTAATTGATTTTATCTGTTCGACGCTTACGTGTACAATCATATTGTTGTTATACATTTTTTATTTACGCGATTTTTAATAAAAATTAATTAAAGTTTTCCTAAGGAATTCATTTAAATGGATTTAGAGTTTAAACTACACATAAGAAAGGAAATGTATTATTGGTTGAAACAATAAAATATTACGTTTAAATAAGAATGATGGCATGAGGTTACAAATAAGGAAATACGAGTATCTACATAGAAGTAGGCCTTCTTAGTTTAAAGTTCAAGTATATAATGTCACTATAAATATACATATTAAAATGGGGGTGTATTTGAAAGCCGTGTGGAAATGTATTTCAAATAATTTAATTGGTCTATAAATTTATTTTAGTGAATTATTAAAAAAACATACTTATGTATGAAATAATTATAGTTAAATCATGTTGTCTAGCATTCTTTAAAAGTAATACTGGTAAATTGACATAATAATTAATCTCTGAACATTTTGTTTTCGGGGACAAATTTCTCTAGGAATAAGTAAAGCCAATTGTGAATAAGGAGTGAGATCATAAAATTCTCAACACATATTTTTTATTAAAAACATTGTAAAATATGTCCATGTTTCCAATGTCATTTAACAGAACCGGGAATACTTGTCCGTTCTATTTTTCTATTTTTTGTAAATTGCAATAATAGTTCACAGTCAAAAAAATTAAAACTAAACGCTTTTTTCGATCTCACTCCTTATTTACAAAAATTTTCAGTTTTTTTGCTTAAAATTTGCTTAACATTGAAACGGTCTGAAATCTAATGATTTATTATCAATGATCATAATACCATTAATTTTTTATAATTTAGAATTATGCATCCCCGAAACTATTCCATGTTTATTATCACTTTTTTTAAAGTCATCTCATATTTTGAAAATCTATGTCAAGTCCACTAAAATATATTGCCCAGATATAAATCGTACACAGTACAACTATATTAAAACAAGAGTTAAGAATAAGATTTTAACTGTAAGTTTTCTCAGGAAAATACTACTTGATACAACAGAACTGTTACAACAACTCAGTATCTAAATAAAGACCAAAATGTTTCCCAAATCTTATATGAATTTTCCTATTTGTAATTTTAACATGAAATATCGATGTTTAGAATAATTCAAAAAAAAAAAAAAAAAAAAAAAAATTACTGTAACTCAATCTCTTTGTGTAAATACTGGCATATTTACAATATGACACTGTCATTTTATCTAAATTTCATTTTCACTTAGTGGTACTCAATGTTAGATACATTTAGGGAATAATTTTTAATTCTTTATTATTTCTTTATATTTTTCTTGATTTTATTAATAATTGATGTATTTTCAGAAAACGTTTTCCCTACTATGACATCATTGGTGATCCCGAACGTAATACAGTGATTTTCAAAAAGAGTGAAACTGAACAATTCACCGTTGAAGAGTTAATTGCGCAAATTTTGGTTAAAGCTAAGGAATTTGCTCAAGAAGCCACTAATCAAGTTATCACAGAAGCTGTACTCACAGTGCCCGTTTACTTTGGTCAGGCAGAACGTGAAGCTTTACTTACTGCCGCTCAATTGGCCAATATTAAAGTTTTGCAATTAATTAATGATTATGCTGCCGTTGCTCTCAATTATGGTGTTTTCCATCCATCGGGTATTAATGAAACTACTCAATATTATATTTTCTATGATATGGGTGCCAGTCATACTTCCAGTGCTTTGGTAAGCTATCAATTGGTCAAGGATAAACACACCAAAGAAACTCACCCGATAGTACAGGTACTGGGTGTTGGTTATGATCGTACATTGGGTGGTTTGGAGATTCAATTGCGATTGAGGGATTATTTGGCAGCTGAATTTAATGCCATGAAAAAGACAACTACAGACGTTACTAAATCGCCTAGAGCTTTGGCAAAATTGTTTAAAGAAGCTGGACGCCTGAAGAATGTTTTGTCTGCCAATAATGATCATTTTGCCCAAATTGAAAATCTTTTGGAAGATCATGATTTTAGATTACAAGTTACTCGTGAAAAATTGGAAGAAATTTGCTCCGATTTGTGGCCACGTGTTATTAAACCTTTGGAACAGGCTTTGACAAATTCTGGTTTAACATTGGATGTTGTTACTCAAGTCATTATGTTTGGCGGTAGTACTCGTGTTCCCAAAGTTCAAGAAACTATTAAGCAATATATTAAACAAGATTTGGGTAAAAATATCAATGCTGATGAAGCTGCTGCTATTGGCGCTGTTTACAAGGCTGCAGATTTGGCTACAGGTTTTAAGGTAAAGAAATTTATTGTTAAAGATGCCGTGGTACTCCCCATTCATGTGACCTTTAATCGTGATCCCGGAGAGGGTGCAGAAATTAGACAAGTCAAACGTGTTTTATTCGGTCTAATGAATCCTTATCCCCAAAAGAAGGTGATAACATTTAACAAACATACCGAAGATTTCGACTTCTACGTCCACTATGGAGACTTAAATCATTTGAGTGTCGAAGAACAATTATTCATCGGTGATTTGAATATTTCTCGTGTAGAATTGCAAAAAATTAAAGAACTTTTGGAGACCACCAAAAACGAATCCATTGATTCAAAGGGTATTAAAGCTTACTTTGCTTTAGATGATTCCGGTATTTTCCGCTGCACATCTGTGGAATATGTATATGATAAACAAAAGATTGAATCAGAGGAAGAAGATGAAGGTACATTGGCTAAATTGGGTAGCACCATTAGCAAATTGTTCTCTAAGGACAAAGATGAAAAGAAGGAGGAGCAGCAACAAGAAGGCAGTGGTTCTGCCCAAGAAGGCGAAGAGGCTAAAAACACTGAAGAAAAAACACAAGAATCCACAAAAGAAAGTGAAAAGAAAGAAGGCACTGAAAACAAAATAGAGGAACAAAAAGAAGCTAACAAGAAAAATGAAACTGTAAAAATTGTTACAGTGAAAGAACCTGTAGATCATGTTATTACATTACTATTCTCACCACCAATTTCGGGCAAATCCTATGAAAAATCTGTGAAGAAATTAGATGCCATTAACAAGGCTGAACATTTAAGAAATCGCTTAGAATCTTCTTTTAATGCCTTAGAAACACATATCATTGATATGCAACAAAAATTACAAGAAGAAGAATATGTAAATTGTTTGACTGAAGTTGAAAAAGAAAAGATTTTGGCGCAATGTTCCGAAATTTCTGAATGGTTGTATGAGGACATTGAAAATCCCACACCTGATATTTATGAAAAGAAATTGGATGATTTAAAACAATTAACAAATGTTTTCTTGTCCCGTCACTGGGAACATGAGGAGAGACCAGAAGCTTTGAAAGCTCTAGATGGCATGATTGAAGGTGCCCAAAAGTTCTTTGATACCGCCAAAAATCTTACAAAAGATACAAATCCCGAAAAAGATGTATTTACCCAAGTCGAAATTGATGGACTTTCAAAAGTGATTTCGGAAACCATTGAATGGAAAAAAGTTGAGACTGAAGCTCAAAATAAACTTAAACGTTATGAAGAAGTTAGATTAACTGTTAAAGATATTACTGACAAAATGGGTTTACTCGATCGCGAAGTAAAATATTTGGTTAACAAAATTAAGATCTGGAAACCTAAAACCAAACCAACCAAAAAAGACAAAAAGAAAAAGGACAAATTAGATGAAGAAGCAGAAAAGAACAAAGAAGGCGCTGAGGGTGAGGCTCAAGAATCAGGATCAGGAAATGAAAGTGAACAGAATGAAGAGGAACAAGTAGAAATTCCTTCCACTGAAAAAACTGCCGAACAAGAACAAGTATCAGAAGAAACCCCAACACCTACAGAAGAACATACACCACGCACCGATCTTTAAATAGATTTTAGCGAATGGAGAAGCAAATAAAATTAAAACAAATAAATTATAATTATGTATTTGAAAGACTGTGGTATAAAAAAAAAAAAAAACTTTTAAAACATTAACTGTGGATCATGTCAAATGAACATTAGAGTTTACAAATCACCAAATTATTCACAACACAAACACAAACAACATCTATCAATGTGTAACGCAAAAGAAAAAATATTATTTAAAGTAACAATAATGATAACAACAACCAAGACCAACAACAAGGCCAATTTGTCTATACACCAGTTTCCATTTTTGGAAAACAAAGCGTGGAATAGAGCAACTCTCTTTTTTAGTTAGTTGTTATAAAATTTTGTTGCTTGAAATATACACACAAACACACAGAGAAACATACCAATTAAATGTAAGCAAATTAATTAAATTTTGTATGAATTTTGTTCGGTAACTCTAATTTAATTGTTTTAAGTTTTATTTTTCTATTTGTTTTTTTTTTAATTTTAAATTTTTATTTATAATTTCTTTGTGAAACCAAAAAGACACTTAAAATGTCTTTAAAACATTTGTGAAACAATAATAAAACCATTCCGTCGTTTTCTTTTTTATTCTCCTTCCAACATTTGGAAGCCTTTTCTATATGAAATCCCTTCTATTTATTATCTTTGATCTTCTTGTGCATCTTAAATTAAATTATTTAATTTGTCACTTATAAAATGTATTTTGAGTTTAGATTGAAAAAAAGGCTTTCGATTTCATAATTGATAATGAATAAAAATTATAAAATTAAATTTTAATTTAGCAACATTTCTTCTATTTATAAATTAAGCTTATAAATTAGTAAACAAAAACATAAAAACACAAATAAATAAAAGGAAAAGATAAAATAAAATAAAAATTATCAATTCAACAAGAATTAAATTCATTTAATAAAAAAATACACATAAAATTAATTAAATAGTTTTCTTTTTTTTTAATTATTAGCAAAAGTTACTAATTTATTAAAATTATATCGTATTAAAAAGTATTAGGAGAAATCGATCATGAGTAATAAAAACAGATTCAACAATAGTACATGTTTCTAGATGACCTTGATGCTGTCACTCGTTCCCCCAATAAAAGATTATTCATATCTTTGAAGGTTCTACCTCCGTCCCACAGTGATTCCAAAACGATTTTTATGAATTGAGACAGTAGTAATTTTGTATATAGACAGCCCATGCAAGTCTCTATAAAATACGCTTTCATGTGTATGTTTTTATGCTTAAATACAAAACTGGCTTTTACCTAGTTCAAATGGTAATGATCATCCTGCAACAAGGTTCCAGCTACAAGAGTGGTCTTTTGAAGCACTCCTAATGCTGAGCAAACAAACAGGAAAACAGACTCCTCCTCAGTCACATCACGACAACTTCTAGAGAATTCATTATGGGCAGACCATACCTCCTACCATGATTGCTTAAAACACAGTGACCAGTTAGTACCGCAACCAGAATTCTAGTATGCCTCCTACTAAAGCCAAAAAGTTAACTGGTACTATCGGCATTGTACGCGGGCCAGGTAATAAGGTAGTATGAGGGTGATACCTGGCTCTTGTATGACCTCAGTGATTCATCTTGTCTACCCAATTCTGTATAGATTTTGCATAGACACAACCCTTGATATATGAAAAAGCTAGTCCTATCAATTATCAATAAACTCGTCACCAAGCTCTGTTCCCCGCCTGATCAATCAATTCGCAATACCTTCTAAAACTTTTTCCGGGAAGGGGTCTTATATTGGAGCTACAGCAAAATATTAATAATATATATTAATGATGATAAGAAAAATCATTGTGCTGAATTGTAATGGATTTTGTTTTTATTTACAAGTTTTTTAAACTCAAAACCCTTTTCCGGGACAAGGCATGATGTAGCAGCTATATCAAGAAGTGGCCCGTTATTATTAATATATATACAGACAGAAAATTATTTGTGCCAAATTTCAATAGAATTCGTTCATATTTAAGAGTTTGATAATCTGTAAACCATATACCGGGAAGGGGCGTTATATGGGAGTTAAGTCAAATAATGACCCCAGTACAATGTTGTTTCTTTTGGTTTATTATTGTATCAAAATAAATGTATGTGGTTACAGTAGAATTATCTTAAAAATTGCGACCCATATCACATTTCCGCCTATAACTCTTTTTGTATTGATCCGATATTGATATTGATATTTGCAAGATGATGAAGAACATAAAACTGTATGTTATAATTAAATTTTTGTTTAAATCCATTTACGTTTTGTTAAAAAAAAAAAAAGAAAAGTTCTTTTGGAATTTTGAGGTTGTTTCTGAATGAACCACATATGGGTTTTGACAGGAAACTGTTTAGGACAATAACACATAATGTGGCCAAATTTTATTGAATATGATGCAAGAATCATCACCACTTGTGATGGTTGACCAAAGTAAAATTTTGACCAGTTTTTAGAAAGTTTTTTTTCTGGTGCGCTCTATTTGGGTTACCAAAATTCTTTTCAATTATTGAATATTTTGCAATTAAATGTTTACGCAAGAATTATATAAGGAATGAGATTGAAAAAATCTTAACACACACACAAAACTCACTTGGGAAAAGGTAATTCCAAACATATTTTTATTCCTGTGAGAAGCTCTTAAACGGTCAATAGTTTTGCTCGAGACCATATTTTTAATTTGATTGAAATCAGAAACCAGAAAAAAGTGCAAACTAAAATTATCAAATATTTTTAAAAAACTTAACTTGTTCTTACAAAAAGTCAGTCAAGCGTTCAAAGGTCTGTCGTCAAACTGTTCCCAATAATAATACAATGTACCAAATTTTCAAAAATTGCGACCTGTTCACAATGTTTACATGGACAGCCATCCGGATAGACAGACAAACAGATTGACGAACATCATTAAAGCGACTCAGAAAATGATTCTGGGTCAAACGCTATACTCAGAGGTGGGCGAAACACCATCTTTTCTGTATGTTACAAACATCAGCACAAATGCATATAACTCCATCCACCTTGATGTAATTTGGTATTTGTGCCAAGAGAGGCATATTAGGTTCTTATTAAAAGAGATTTGAAGAATCTTACTTCTTGTACTTCTTATATCTCCTGAACAGAAATAGATTTAATTTTTTAATTTTGTATTTCGTATTTTTTGAAAAATTGGTGTATTTAACTCAGGGAGAAAAAGGGTAAAACTATAATTTGATTCTTTTTTGGCACCCAGATTTTTTACCAGTACAGATAAAAATTAAATTCTTATTTAATTCGAAAATTAAAAAAAATTGAAACGTGAGTTTTGCACTTTTTAGAAATTGGAATGTTCTATATATTTATGGACAAAATGATTTAAATTCAAATAAATTTTGTAATATAAAATGAAAGTTGGTCACTAAATTATAAATAGTACTAAATAGTACTTTTCATAGAAAGTATATATTTATAATTAGAATTTGAAGCATATTTGCACTGTTTGGATCAAAGGGTACATATACATATGCTGAATATTCGGAAAATCTGCGAAATTTGAAATTTATAGACCGAATTGGGCGAGAATCGTCATTATGGGATTTTGCGTTACTTTTTGGAGTTTCTAAAGTTACTTTTCATATTATTGGTAATAAAATTATTAACTGCTAGACAAGGAAAGATCACAAAAATCCACATCATTTATTCAAGCAATTTTGTATAGAATTATTTTTTTAAATCAAAAAAATAATTTAAATTTTACTAAATTAAAAAAAAATCATTTCCAAGATTACAAACTTTGTAGGTCTATCACCCATTTGCTGGACTCATTAAGAACTTATGATGCTATATGTTAATTGGAGAAGATTTAAAGAATGTGCATGTGAAATTTACATAATTATTTTCAAAAATACGTTGATTGTACCAAGCCCACTAAATCTCCTTTCTTCATTACATTACTACATAATACTAAAGTCACCAAGTATCCCCTAAGCGTAGACACCGTGTCCTAAGAATGAGTTTGATAAGACGGCTGCTAGATACTCCGAACCATCTTCCCCTTTGGTAAGCTAAAGTCTTGGGAATTAACAAAGCAGATGTTCCGCTGTCCCCAGCTCATTCTCACACATTCTGCAAATTTACGATATGAATGTCTAAACAGACTCAGTTTACACTTAGGACTAGATTTGGTGTAATCCTTTTCAAGTTTAAGAACCAATAGTTCTGTACTCGGGCTTCGTTTTAAATTTCGGGTAAATAGAAAATGTGGAAAAAGTTATAGATTGATTTCTTAAAAAATGTGGCGCCTGTAGAATTAAAACTGCTGATTAGTAAGCATCGACATAATATTTGCAAAGTTTAAATTCTCCCTCCTAAATAACGGTAAATTTACTGATGGCTGAAGTAAATTTCTTCAAAACCCTTCTCTTGAACATAAACAATAACATTGGCAACCTTATAGCGAACAACTCTGTGCTGTTAATTTAGTTCGTCTGGTGTTTTTATTGTGCAAGTTTGTGTTTTTCTCCAAAAAGAAAAAGAAAATAATTTCGTTGCGCATTAAATAATAAATTTGAAATAAATTTAAAAATGATTTTCTGATAATTAAAGAAGTTTCTTAAATATACAAGAGTATTTCGAAGTGAAATGGTAAATATTGATATTAAAAAAATATATTTTAATTTGAATAAATATTTTTCTGAGAAAAATGGAATGAAAATAAAACGAAGTTGGGGCTGTCGTTTCTTGTTTTCTTTATTTTCGTTGTTTTTTTATTGTTTCAAAATCTTTGGGTACTAATGAGGGGAAAACAGTGCTACCACAATTTACAGAACCTAATACCAATGTTGCCAAATATTGAAAAAGTGTTTCATATTCAGGAAAAAGGAGATTTTCGTTAATAAGTTTGAAATTTTAATTATTTTTGAAAATTACTCGTTGTGATTTTAATAATTTCTTAGTTATAAATTTTTAGTTTTAACAGATATACCAGAACAAACAATTATTATTTAAAAAAAAGTGTCAAAATTGTAAGGGACAAACACCTGCCCTAAGTTTTCCAATCACAAATCTGTTATCATCTTTTAATTATTATGTAGCTATATATGTAAGGTAATAACCTGAGAATTATTTATAGGAAATTTCTTAAAAGTTAAACATTTTATTTTAGAAAAATTTTGTTTGCATTTCAAAGGCATAATTCAATTCAAAATATATATATTCATAAAACTCAAATTTATCAAAGTCTTATTAAAACAACTTAATTTTAACATTCCATAACGAATTAAAGTTTTAAACACATTTTTTCTTATTGGAATACTGAATAATTCCATATGTAAAAGTTGAAGTACTTTTTCGATTCCTACTGAAATTTCCAATAATAACATAAATCCATTCCGATCGAAAGCGGAAATTATTCCGTATTCTGCTTCCTTTAGAAAAGGTAAAACAAATCATATAACTCGAATTTTTATATGGCTTTCTGAATAAACAAAATTGAACGGAATTGAGGAAGCTAAAAAAAATTGATTAGAATGGTTACTACGGAATTGAGTGTTGCAGGCCTGATAATTTTTTATTCAATTTTATTTAAGCGTTAATATTAATTTTTATTAAAAAATCGCAATTTTTAATTTTTTATACATTTTTGATATCAAAGTACATTCCACTTGGGTGAAAGGTTTTTATCTTTGAAGTTTACTATCTAATATAAGATGTTTTCCATACATTTCTGTGATCTGCTCGTACTGTACAAAATTATATTTTGTTGCTTTTAGTTTAAATAGTAGTAATTTATGTTTTTCCTATATGCTAAAATTTTTAAGATTTGTTAAGAACGTTTCTTAACAAACCTGTTTCTTAGCAAAGAAATTGGAATGAAATCTTATAACTCTCAATTCAATAGTTTTTTAAACATTCCATAATCAATATTTATTGTTTTTAATGTGGGCTACGTCTCCTCCTAATATTATTCGTTCTATATTTTGTTCAGCAAAGTTTAAAGTTTCAAATATTTAGTTATTAATATTTTTGGAGATATCTCGGCCCCTGATCTAAAGGAATTTTGTATATTCTATTTTGCTTTGGAATATATTGGGATTATTTTCTGAAGATTTTAATAATATCGGTTTAGCTATCTATAAACTACGAACAAAGAAACCCGTTAGAGTTTATTATATGTGGAGTTTACAGTTAGATCTTATATGGTGTATTTTTCCTTCCCTTTAACCCCATAAATTTCCGAATAATAATTTAAAGCGAAAAGGTATCCCTGAGTGTAAACACGCCCCTGTATATGAAAAATATGGCATCGCTATAGCAATATTTAGTACTTTTTATGTTTTCTTTTTCGCAGTATTCAACGTCTGGCGAAAGTGATTTTCTGTTTGATTTCACAGCATCGGATTTATAAGATTGAAAAATAAAATAATTTGGGTAAAACTAAAAAATAATTCCTAAAGAACTATACAAAACAAATAAAGAAAAAACAAAGTGTTGAAAAATATAAAAGAATAGCAAAAAATATAAATATTGTAGAAAAAATAAATAATTTGCAAAAAAAACTCGTTCGCCATCCAGACTGCAGATTTCCTTTTTTCTCGGTTGGTCGATTGGTAGGTTTTTTTCTGTGTTGTTTTTGCTGTTGGTGGAGTGTCGTTGTGTGTAGTGTATTAGTGTACATGTAGCTGTTATTCGTTGAATCCATAAAGTAATCGTTCGTTGATATTTTCTTTTGTATATTCTTTGTGTTTTTACATACCTAATACGTACGTACGTGTGTGTGTTTTCATACTTTGTGTCTGAATATTTTTGTAATTTCTCTAATAAATAAATTTGTATATTTACAATAAATATTTATAATAATAATTAATAAAAATTGAAAAAAGCTTTAAAAGAATAAATAATATTAATAAATAGTTATAAATATTATATAAAATATTAAATTAAAGGAACATTATTTTCATATTGTTCTCCAAATATAATACAGGTAGAATAAAGTGACGCAGGTAAAGTTTCTTTTTCGCAAGAAAGGGAAAAAGATCAATCGCAAAGTCAGCATTGTGTGTAACAGCTAGCAAAAGGAAAGAAGACACACAAAGACCAAATCCCACAGCACCCCCTCCCTGTTCCTTTCCTAACGACAAAAGGTGTGTGAGTGTATAAAGTTTGGCCAAAGTTCTACTCACTTTTAGTGGAGACCTTAAAAGCACGAAATAAAACAACGGAACTCGTCGTCAGTATGTGTGAGTGTATATGACAAATTTTGAAAATAATATCAACAACGATAACAGTTGTACGAAGAAGGAATCACGTCAACAAAAACAAACACAGCATCCATTACCACCGTATGCACGTTCTCAATTTAACAGTAAATTCTTTTTTGTAAATCATAAAAAACCACACACACATAGAAAAGTGAAAAAATAATATAAGTGAGAAATGTCAAACCAATAATAACAAAAACAAAACCAACAACTACAAAACGAAGAACAATAAAACACAAACAACAAATAATCAACATTTGTTGCCACCATCATCATCACCATCTTCAACTTTAGCTTTGTCATTGTATTTCGATCTCTTCTATTCACTATAAGAATAAGAAAAAATACAAAAACAATATTATCACCTAAATGCAAAAGAAAATGCAAAATAAATATATAATAATAAATTTTGGTGCAAAATATTAAATAAAAAGTACAAGATAAATTAAATGAACAGAAACTTCCTCGTTAAAAAACGTTGAATGTGAATAAATGAATTTGTATTAGAAAACTAAAATAACTTCAAACTGGAATTGATAATTTTATTTCTATTTTGACAACAATTTTTGTGGTTCCACAGCATACAAACAAATTCATTGTAATTTAATTGTCGAATCGTTTTTGGACACGATGGCGTGTCTTAATACTTTAAAATTAGAAATAAAAACATTGGAGAAGATCTTCACAAAAAATCACGAACGTTTTCAAATTCTCAACTCAAGTGTGGACGAACTCACATGTCGTTTCATTGGAAGGAATGGTAAACGTTATGACATTCATGCTAATATCACGGTAAGTTTTATAAAAAATTTTCATTATTATTTCTAATGTATAAATAATGCAATACAAAATGATATGTTAATCAATAGGACAATGATAGTATGAGAACTAGAATTTTTAAGAGATGCAGCTCCCAAATTATTTGCAATTATAAAGAAATATGAATATTATAATCAGTTAAGCCCGACTATTGAATTCTCTTGGATGCATCGGTCGTGTTTTTTTATACCGTCGGGGTATATTAACTTTGTTTGGAATCATCAAAGATCCCATAATGTATATATATGTGATTGCATCAAATAAATATCTTAGTCGATTTAGTTATATCCGTCTTTCTGTCCGTTTGTCTGTTGGCAAGCTCTCGTAATATTTGGTTTTCCGATTTCTGCTAACAAGTTCAATAAACAACGTTTATTGTGGAAGAGTTATAAAGGAAATATGAGAAAACAAATTTTTATAGGCATTTATGGACTATAAAAAGACCCTTAAATGAATCGATCATATCTAATACATGAATATTCGGCCAGACAGATTCAGAAAGGCACTCTAAGTAGAACGATATTATTATAAGTGGCAGCAGCATTGTTTTTTCTGTTCATTACAAACATTTGCATGAACTTATAATACCTATCGTAGGTGTAGCGTATGGAAACATGATAAATTGTAACTTCAAACATTAATCCCAATTTAATTATAAATTTTTTCTATGCACATTTCGTTGCTAGATACGTTTACGATTATAAGATCAAATTTTTGCAAATAGATTACTTATGATCAATGGTTTTAAAAATTATGCTCTCAACTAAGATATTTTCCTTCTTTACTCAGTTTGAGCATGGTTTAAAATCTGATCTTCCTCCGTTTTTCACGTGGGAAATGGCGTTGTAAACAGTTATGATTGTGGAAGCAAATATATTGTTGATTTTGTTGATGATTTGGTCACATAAATATTCCTAATAATAATTTTAATCTATTAAAAATTGCCTTTCAAGCTTTTCAACATTCAGAAGAAACATGTTCCATGAAAAAATTCAAAAATTATATATTTTTAATATTTTTATATTTCATTTGATACCTTTCAAAAGATTCAAAATTTATTACTAATCATATGTTTTCCCCTTTTACATTTAAATCTTAAGGTTTATTAATATAAGTACTCGGTACATATATATATATATATATATATATATATATATATATATATATATATATATATATATATATATATATATATATATATATATATATATATATATATATATATATATATATATATATATATATATATATATATATATATATATATATATATATATATATATATATATATATATATATATATATTTTTTTTTTTTTTTTTTTTTGAAACGCAGTTTTTTATCTATAAATATAAAAAATAAGAAGCATTTCAAAAGATCATTTCTTCATAAATGAGATATTTTAGAAATATTATAAAGGAGGAGGTATGAAATAACTAAAGAAAAAATTGTTTTCCACGTAATGCAGTCCGACTAGGTTCAAGCCTTTTGCTTTATAACTTCATCCAAACCACTTTTCATTGAATGGATTAAATTTCTTATTACATCCTCTCCGAGTTTTATCCTTTAAATTCTGGCGCATAAACGCTTAATTTGGTTTTTTTATTTTTATAGAGATTAGTTGTTTATATCTACCAACTCGAGCATTTTAGCCAGCCTCATGCATTACTCTACCATCAGTAATGGGGTGAATGTTATTGTTATATTCCTGTTGGACTGCAGAAGCAATTTCGGTAGATGTTTTTTAGGATTGAATGTAATTTTTTAGACAATTTAGTTACTTTGGCAGGGAGTTTAAACTTTAGTTTGTCCCTTTCGTCGTTTTTGCACTTTACGATTCACTATGCTTCTAAAAGTGAAACGACTTCGTTCCATTATTTGGCCTATCTCGGCATATAACTTGCCTCGGTTTTGCAGATGTCCAACAAATTGCCATTTAACCGATCGCCGACATATATTTGCTAGATTTATGAAAATTCAAAAATAATGAATATGCTCGACTAAGTGCACCAATACTTTTGATCGTTAAATTGATGATGACCGTATTCTCTCAAACCTATTAATGTTATTCCTGTTCTTCAGCTATTTCTAATATTGTTGGCAATATTTGATTTCCCTTTTGATCTTAACTGCGTTCAGAAATTACTGTAATTTCGTTGTCCTCCTCAGTATCAAGAGACAAATCGCATAATAACCTCGCCGTATTAGAATCAACAAAAGAGTCATTTGACAGACCCAACAGATTGTCAGTCATGAGAACATCGCGAATATCGTCCGTATGCTCCATCAACAACTCCTTCCAAAATCGGCGTTGATGCTCGCATCCGTTGTCTTATCAGCAGGACTAAAATTTCCCTGGACATTAGCGTCCTTATCAGATGTTCGTATGCTCGTATGCGCAATGATGCATACGCGGACTAGGCTTAGTATACAACCAATCCGTGCTATTGGCATTGGAGGAGAGCTGTCAGCGACCAGTTTCTTTATACACTGACTGATTATCAATTACCTCAGGTGTCTTATTTCGGTTGGTCCGCGGGTATCACTTAGGATTCCAGGATCAAATGCAACTCTCACCTCTCAGTACTGCCGGACTCGGAGAATCAAATATCAGGCAGAATTGTGAAGAGGGATTTACACGTGGGGACACGTCCGATGGGAGTGAAATAAGAACTGTACACACGGAAGTTTTTTAGAAAACTTGTATTTTTGGGCTCTTAATTTTGGCAGATTTTTTTTTAGAAAACTTTACTTCTGTTAAAAGTTTTAATGAAAAACGTGTGTTGAGAATATTTTGATCTCACTTCTTATTTATTGGAAATACTTAACCTATAGTCATTTTTCGCTGGAAGTGGACTTTCCTTTAATACTTATGATTGAGAATTTCAATATTGTTGCTTTCAGTTCGTAGAGTTACCTAATTCAACCAGCCAGTGATGACTGAACTTTGGTCTTCCTAAATTTTTAGTTTGCGATATTGTACTGTATACAATCGTTATTTATAAATAAAATATACCATCGATTTCCTTATTGAACTTGTCCTTATAATACTTAAGTGTAATAATCCTTTGAAACTTGCCTTCCAAGCATTTATTTCACACAAATATGAAGCCATCAGTGAATTTAAATGCATTTATTTAACGAGGAACACTTTCTTAATCTCTTAACATAATATTCCATATAAAAAAGGAAAATAAATAGCAAACAATTCGCGAAATATTTCGCATTTTTAACATTTTCATATTTTTTGAAATATTTGCTTGACTTTTCTAGACTACTGTGCGTCATCATATTACATTTTTGACTGGTAATGTGATTTTTTATAATGTTGTATTTTCCCAATGAATCATAATTTATAAACATTTTTTCTCATCTAAATATTCTTATATTTCTATTTAACTGTAAATTAAATAACATTTCCACAAAATTTAATCAATAATTTAGCTTCGTAATAATATCATTTTTAATTAAGTTTTATATTTTCTTATAGTCTTCGTTTAAAATCTATTCAGACTGTTTGTGCTCATGAATTATCTTTTAATATGATCTCAATATCTCTCCTCTGGCCTTAGCTTCGTGTAGTTTTGATGTTTTGACTCTCTAGGTACCACATTCTTGTTTTGTAGTGAGGATGTTGTTAAGTCAGGTCAAAAGAGTATTTGGAAACACTATTAAGACTGAATAAAAGTAGCATTTCTTGCAAACATTTGATGATGTAAATTTCTGTCCGTATAGAAGAACTTTTTGGGAAATTCTGGCTGCTTATGGGTTCTAAACTTCAACATTTCTTTGTGGTTCTAAAGCATAAAACATGACGAAAATACGTTTCGTCATCCATTATGCAGCAAGATTTTTTACTGAAAACTTGACTACAATTTCCTTAGTCAAAATTTTTATCAATATTTTTGTCAGAACTTTTTGAAGCCTTGTTTGTTTTTAAACCTGAATTAGCTTTTTCTCTCAATAACAAAAAGTCCGAGCACTAAGCTTTCCTAACGAATGTGTTGAAAGCTTTTCTAGAAATGCTTTCTATTTTTTTGCTTTAGAAGCGTCATATGGGACATTCTTTCTTCCAAAACCTATAAACGGACATGTTCTACTAGTATTGTTTAATAACATTGGAAAGAGTTTGACGGTAGACCTTTGAATGCTTAGCGAACTTGTAGTAGATCCAAATTGAGTTTTGTTAAAAATATTTAATAATTTTAGTACTCACTTTTTTTGTTCACTCATTTAAATCAATGATAAATTGATCAATAAAATATCAAATATACCTAAGATAAAAAACTTAATGAAAAACGTGTGTTAAGAATTTTTTGACATCACACCTTAGTATATAATATTATAAAAATTTAGTTTAGTGTAAATGAGTATTGTTGTATTAAATTATGAAATATTTTTAATTTGTCAGTATAAATTTTATGAAAAAATAAATTTTCTTTTTTAAATTGCATGATTTTTTTTCTGATTAATTAAAGTAAAATGAACATCATCGATTTACAAAATTTAATTTCCCCAATTATAAACTAAATGTAAAAAATTAATTGTGTAAATTAGTATGAGTCATTGTGAATTGTTAAATATAAAACTATCAAAAGAAAGTGAAATATACTTACATGTCAGATTTGAATGAAATCGTTCATCTGTATTAAAATATATAATTTTGTATTTTTATTTAAATTAAAATTAAATAAATTATTAAATAATGAAAACTACCAACTCAAAGATCATATAAAAGTTTTTATGCTTAATAAATCTAATTTTTTAAAGTTTTATTCAAGGGAAATTTTGAATTTTTATTAAAGCAAAAAATCAACGACGTATTTAAAGTTTAACCCCAATTTACTCGCAAACTTGACATTGACGTGTGTTACAATTTTAGTTTAAATATACATATTTTCTTTTTTACTTTTTTTTGTAATTCTCTTATTTTAAGTCTTCTTTAGTATAGAAATGTTAAAAGACATTAAGTGAAAATATGGTAATATTAAGGGCTTGTTATTTGAAATTGAGGTGGAAATGTAGAGTGAATGTGAAAAGAAATTACAAGTACAAATGTGTCAATATTGTGTTCTAATTATTCTATAAGGTGTATATGAATAGATCTCATTATTATTGTTGTAATTTTTATTATTGTATTGTTATTCATTTTATCATTATTATTACTGGTGTAGCAATTTTAAAATATTGATATAATATTTAATATCATAGATTGGACTGTTAAATAATTAACAGTCCAATTAAGGATTAAAATTCTTAGTTAAAATTTCATATTGTGAGGTGCGTAGTCTGTGACCCTTCAAAGTTGTCAATTTTAAAAAATTCGCCAAAAATCCTTTTATGAATTGTATATAGATAGTGCTTGTAAATGTCTATAAAAATAGGCTTAAATATTTGGTTTATCTCTTTAAGTTTTGGAGACATTCAAGTCGAAGTAAATTTTTTAACTAATTTCCCTGTTATTATTAGTTTTTTTTTAAGATAGCGGACTTACTGTAGCTATTAAATATACTTTAAATATTCTTTTGAATTTTGATCTCCAAAATTTCTATTTAAAATAATTTAGAAACAGTTCAGCTCTGACTGTGCGAAATTTCATTAAGATATCACTAATGGTTCAAAAGTTATAAAATTATTTCCAAAAAACGAATTTGGAAACACTACATCAGTAGTCAATACGTCTGTCTGGCTGGGAGTACATGTAAAGCTGTATAACAAAATTCGGGTTGCAATTTCAAAGGTTGATGATGATATTAAGATATCGCAAAGCAATACCAAAAAAGAAAATCACTTAAGACAACATTAAGTAAATATTTTCTGAGTCAATTAAGCCATATCCGTCCTTATGTCTGTTGATAACATGCCTTTATCAAATTATTATCAGAACTGAATTAAATTGTCGTATTTAAAATCGGCAAATTGTTTCAGGAAATAAATAGTAATAAACTATTTCAGACAACCTCAAAATTTTAGAAAATTTTTAAAATTATTTGTTAAGAGGGACAAGTTAAAATAAATTCATAATATAAAGATGTCAAGTCCCACAAATATATCCATTCCTAATAGCTCCTTCCATACAATTCTTTTTTCAAATATCACTTTAAAGATTTTTAATCTAACATTTGTGTTGGTATTGTAATAATATATATAAATATATATGTAAATAAGTTATTTGACCTTCTTATATTTATGTCATAGAGTAAAGAACAATTTATGACTTTTTAATGAATAAAAATCTCTAGAGTGGTTCTAATATTTGGAAAGTTTGAAATTGTAAAATTTCTAATTTGTGAGATTCTACTGTATCAGACAATCTTTTATCTAAAAGATTATTATAAATTTATCTAATCAAATTCCACGAGAGTCGGTCCATAAGTTTTCTTGTTTCCAACATGGTGTATGTTATTATAAAGTTGGTTTTCACTGACTATTAAAGCAAAAAAAATTTATTCCTGTCAATAATGCGACTCTTTGAAACACTTGTTGATAAATTGTGATCTTATATGTATACAATATGTTTTATTTACTGCTAGAAATATGTATAACCAAATTATATTGATTCATCCAACACCTCCATCCACATGTATACTCTTACTTTGTTCACTCACCTTAAAAAGTTCTTTTTTATTTTTATTTTATTTATTTTTTATATAAATTATGTCGTTTTCTTCCGTCATTAGGCTTGTTGTTATTGCAGTTAAAGTAAAACAAATGTAGCAGACGTAATGTGCATATGGTGCATTATTGGTTCATTGCTCCAATTAAAGGTTTAATTACAGTTTTCACTTTTTTCATTTGTATTTTTTGTTTTTGCTGTTGCTGCTTTACATAAACAACATCCTAATATACAATGCTACGTTATATGGACTGTTTCTTTTTACTACCGATCCTACTGCACAATAAACGACACTTTTTAAGAATCTTTTCTTTTTTATTTCGGCATCATTGAAGTGTTTAATGAAATCATAAACTTATTAGTAAAAAAGGAATGGAAAGAAGAATAAAACTTTAACCCCTTTAACAAATTGTAATTTAACGTTAAAATGTACGTAATTTAACCTCAGTATGAGTTAAATAACATTTTTTCTTTAGTTCTATACGAAACCATATGACTCTACTTTTATTTTGCAAGTTCATTTGTAAAATAATGGAAGGATTCATTTGCATAAATACAGGTTGTTGTTGCAATCGATAATGTTGTGTAACGTAAAAAAGATATTTAATATATAAATCAGCAAAGTCGTTTGCTAAATTTCTTAATTTTATATGATTTTAACATTTTTCATTAAGAATTGTTTTATTTTTTTTTATCAAGTTACGATTGTAAAACATGTCATTTATTATATAAAATCTTAAACAATGTTTATTATAATATATTGTTAATCTGCATTCTAAAATAATTAAATATTCTTAACAAAACCCAAGTTGACCAAGCAGTCAAAGGTCTGTCGTCAAAGTCTTATTAAATAGTATCAGTAGAATATGTCCATTGATAGAAAACCTGGTTCAGGTAGAGGAAATAATTTACATGATGTTTATAAAGCAAAAAAAAATAAAAAAAATAGAGTGTTTCCAAAAGAACTCACATTTGGCAAGAAAGCAACCCGTTAGCTTAGTTCGCACTTTTTGGTACGAAAAATAAAAATATACAAGGCTCAACGAGTTCCTAACAGGAACGCACAAAGAAATGCACGGAAATTGAAGTCAAGTTTTCAAAAAAAAGTTCTTGCTGCATAATGGATTTCCCAGAATTTCAAATAAACATTTCTATTTGTTTTTATTTTATTAAATTTTATATTAATTTTATTAATACAAAAATAATGAAACTAAGATTTCGATATATTTTTTGGTGAATTTTCATGTTCTAACATCTTAAATATACTAGATTATTGTCTAAAATATCAATTATAAATAAAGCATTCTTTACTCAAATATAGTTATAACCCATAAATTTCAAAATTTCAGCTCTAATCTCATAAAATTTTATTAAGACAATTTTGATGGTTAAAAGTAACAAAATAATTTAAAATAATCTTTAGTAATTTCAATAGCACAAAAGATTATTTAAGTAAAAATAATCTATTGTTCTATTGGTATTAAAAAATAATAAATTTTTTATTAAAAATATTTTATTTAAAATTAACAAATTAAAAAAATCCTTTAAAAATACTTAACAAAAAATGTTCGAGCAGCTGGAACATTTTTTGTTAAGTATTTTTAAAGGATTTTTTTAATTTGTTAATTTTAAATAAAATATTTTTAATAAAAAATTTATTATTATTTTTATTGAATATTAAAAAGTAAAATTTCAATAACATTTCTCTCCACCACCAAACTGGAACATAAAAACAAAAATGTTCTAAAATGTAAGTGAACTTCTTTTATGGGTTTGTTGAACTGCCCGTTCTCAGTTTTTTTTTGTTTCTCTGAACGGCTACTGTGTGAAATTACTTTAAATAACTTCAAGTTAATTAATTAAATGTTTTTTTTTATTCTTACTCAATTTTATTTTTAAATACAATCAATGATTCACGTAAAAAAAAATGATGAAATAATATTTTTTTTAATAATTTAGTAAAAACATAAAAAATATTCTTTAATCTTTTATTAAATAAATTTAATATTGTTTATTGTATATTGCCTATTTAAGGAAACTTATCCATCTTCACCCCCAGTATGGTTTGCAGAAAGCGAAGAAACAAGCGTAACAAATGCTGTTCAAATACTAAGCAATACAAATGGACGTGATAATCATGTTATAAATCAGGTCAGTTGTTTTACTGTGCCCTAATTTATTCATTATTTTCTTGTTTTTGTTTTTGTTTTTGTATTAACATTTTACTTTTATTCTTTTTTCTCCCCATTTTGTGTTGTTGTTATTGTTTTTTAACCTAATTTTATGATGAGATATGGCATGTGAAATTGTTGTATTTAATTTTTTTTATACTAAATAACGTTCATTTTTCTATTTTATTTTATTATTTATCTCTTTATTATAATGAATGGGATGGATGTTACTATGTTATGGTATGGGATGCGAATGATGATGGTTATGGTTAAAAATAAAATAGGTGGGCATACTGTTACGTGAATTGTGCCGCCTACACAATGTTCCACTGCCGCCCGATATTGATAACCTGACAATACCGTTTCAATTGCCACCACCCAATAGTGCATCATCGTTAAATCAACAGCCTGCAGCTCAGCATCAAATCGATGACATTGAATCAGATCAAGATGACATCGAAGATCCAATTGGTGATAGTGAACAAGAAAGTGAAGCCGATGAGGATCTACCTCTAGAAATGGATGATGGACGTAGTACGAATAAGGTGAATAACTGTGGTGATAATAAACTGTTACTTTTTCTTATTGTGCAACTGGTTTTGGTTTATTGTAATTGCAGAAAGACGAAATGGAAGTTGAACATTTAGCCACATTAGAAAGACTGCGACAAAGTCAAAGACAAGACTACTTAAAGGTAATTTTTTATAATAATAGTGAAATATTGTAGCATAATAGATTAATGCTTTTTAGAGGTTTTATTCTACGTTTTAAATACAAACAGTCTTAGAACAGAATTTAGCAATTGGGAATTCCCAACATTGATTTTCAAGACTAATGATAGAGTTTCCAGTATGTCAGGATAATCGTGCAATGTGTGTGATTTATTAACTAGTTTGTCCCATTTTAAGACCGATAATAGCAAGGTCATCTGGTCTATTTAACAATTATTATATCAAATAGTCTTGCGAAAGTTTAAGGCTATAACAAAGCAAATATCCCAGATAAACCTCATCTTTACAAATGCTACAAGTATTTGATGTTATGTGTTTTCTAAGTCTTTTTTAATATTAACAAAAGGGATTTCTAATGGAGGTTCATTTGCATTTAGTTTAAAATTATCGGCAAAATCGTTGACTAGGATTCCTTTATGACAATAATCACAAGCGATTGTTATTCTCTTTTTCGAATTCATGAAGTTTTCACTTCACATATGATATAACGCAAAAATTTCCTGTTTGCTCTTAAATGTGTTCGTCTCTTATTCGGTGTAATTTCGGAAACTTTATTATTACCTATAAAAGAAACAGATTGGGAAAATATTCCGTTGTTATTATCAAATTCGTTACAGGCAAAGGTCGAAGGCCGATTACTAAAACTATAACCAAACTTCAGTTATTTTAAGTAAAATAATAATAAATCACTCTTTCATATTTTATATAGGGTTCAGTATCTGGTTCCGTTCAAGCAACCGATCGTCTAATGAAAGAACTGCGTGATATTTATCGATCTGATTCATTTAAGAGCAATATGTACTCCATAGAATTAGTAAATGACTCCATATATGAATGGAATATACGCCTTAAATCTGTTGATCCTGATAGTCCTCTACACAACGACTTAATTATGCTCAAGGAGAAAGAAGGCAAAGATAGTATTCTTTTAAATATTATTTTTAAAGAAACTTATCCTTTTGAACCACCATTTGTACGTGTTGTTCATCCCATAATATCAGGTAAATAAATTCAGCATTATATATTTGTTTTTCTTTGTCATGGTTCTCTAAAAACATTTATTTACAGGCGGCTATGTTTTAGTTGGAGGTGCAATATGCATGGAATTGTTAACAAAACAAGGTTGGAGTTCAGCCTATACAGTTGAGGCTGTTATTATGCAAATTGCTGCAACTTTAGTTAAGGGCAAAGCTAGAATACAATTTGGTGCCACCAAGGTAAGAAGTAGAGTTGTTTTAAGTATAATTTATTATTATTGTTGTTGTCCTATTTTATTTTTGGAACATCTAAATCACATAACTCAGGTCTTATCGCAGGCTCAATACAGTTTGGCGAGAGCGCAACAAAGTTTTAAATCCTTGGTTCAAATACATGAAAAGAATGGTGAGTTAAAGAAAACAAAATTACATTTCAATACAATTCGCTAATAGAGAATATGTTTTCTTTAAAAAAAAAAAATAGGTTGGTTCACTCCTCCCAAAGAAGATGGCTAAGATGATGACGACTCGTTCATGGTGGTAGTGGAAGTTAATCCAACAACTTTATTGCTGCTTAGTTTTAAATCTATAATTTTGTATGTGTGTGCTTTTTCTCTCATCTATAGTTTTTCTACATCAGAAATACTGCTGCAACCTTTCTCCTCCACAACTTTATCTCCTAACTCTTGAACAGATTTAAAGGCGGGCTGACATTATATTTCATTGTAATTTGTTGTTGTGATGTGCATTTGCTTTCTTTAGTTAAATGTAAAATTGTAAACATGTGTATTTAGTTGTTTTCTTTTTTTTCCTTTATACTTTTTTAATTGTTGTATATTTCATTATAAATTCATATATTCATAAATAGTAATAATAATAATTAAAATTTAAATTTAAATGATGAGGAATAAAAGTAACGTTCTCCCATCCATCTATTGCTATTGCTGCTACTATTGCAAATACTATTGCTATTACAACTACTATTAATTACTTACTTATTATATAAATATGTATATGTTAATATTCCATTTGTCGCCTTTGTCAATGTCATCCCACTACCCAAACTCTTTTTTCCAGACGCCTATAATTAGCAAGAAGAATATAAAGAATGGAAAGAAACTCTTTTTTTATTATAATTATTTTATGCCAGGCGAGATATAAAGAAAGTTTAAAAAAATATGAAATAATGAAATTCACACACACACAAACAAAAAAGAAAACCACTATATTATATTGCAAAGTAGTTTTGTAGTCTGTAATTTTGTCGTAAATATTTTTATCATAAACACATACATACTTATATATAATATTCGTTTATAATGTTTAATATCCTAATTATTATTATGAAATTTAATTATCATTTTATTTTTAATTTTGCTTCAAATTTTTCAAAAAAAAAAAAAAAAAAAAAACACTGTCTATATGTCTTAGAATCCTTTTAATATATATTCAGCTTATTTTTTTAATTTGATCAAAAGTAAAAACAGAATATTAATTAAATTTATAAATATACCTAAAAAAATAATGAAGAAAAAAGGAAAGAATAAGAAAATACTTAAATAATAGCGATTAATATAATAATGAATATAAATACAAAACAAATTAAATTTAAATTTAAAAGAAATAATAATAAACACTTTGATTTATAATTTTTATTTTGATTAATTTTATTATAATTTGGTATAAATTTTCAGAACAAAAAAAAATCATATAATAATGATAATAATTTCTTTTATTTTGGAAACAATATAATTTATTTTTAATGATAAAACACAAGACAGTTAAGTTTTACATTAAAAGAAAACAAAAAATATAAATTTAAAAGAAATAATAATAAAGAAATGCATACATTTAAGTTAATATAAAATAAAAATAAATATGGACATCGCAAAATAAATAAATAAAATACAAATAAAAAAGTAAATAAATAATTAATATATTTAAAAACTAACAAACAAAATATGAGCTAAAATTCAACAGCAAACATACATTTATTAATGATGACAAATAAGGAGTGAGATCGAAAAAAGTCTTTAACATTTTTCATTAAAACTTTTATCACGAATATAATTTTATTTAATTTATTCATTATTTTTATAACCTTCATCTGACTTGGTCACAATTTTTGACTTAGATCCCTAAAAGAATATATTATGTATCGGTATATGAAACTAATGGCCCAATGAGCTTTGTCCGTCTGTCCGTCCGTCCGACCGGACGGAAACTCGGAAACTAATGGGCCGATTTCTGTGATGTTTTCAACTACCAAATTATGTCTCTAAGATTACTTTGCCTTACATTGTTATTATTTTCAATACTATATCCAACAACAACCACAAGGAAAATAAAGAATTGTTAATATCTCGGCTATTTGTAAACCGATTTGAAAAATTAATTAATTAATTCTGACCCATTAGTAAAAAAATAAAATTTCTAGGATTATTAGAATGGCAAAAATCTCAAAAACATTATTTTAACGTGTCGATTATAGGAGATATAGGGCTCATGTTAAAACAGAATGGAAGAGCAAAGATGGATGTCCAAGAGCGCGGTTGATTTTAAACGAAGATGGTTTACCTGTTTGAGCAAAGTGACAGAAAACACTAAATCGTTAATGGAAGGGTTTAGAAAATGGTTCAAGTTTTCATCAGTGGTAATTAAAACTATAAAAATATATATTTTTGTAATTTGTGATAATAACTTCTATCAAATAAAAGTATCAAATATGTAAGTTTAGTGGCATCCAAACTATTTTTGGAATTTGAGCTACTGATGGATGTTTGATTAGAATTTTTATTTAACAGCTTTGAACGACATTTACAAAGAAGTCATAAATTTCAAGGTTTCAAGTTATCGTTTGAATGTCCTTCTTAGAATCTGTCCACCTCCAATAGTACACATAAAAAAAATCTGCCGAGGACTACACGAGTAGTTCTAGCACAACTACGTTCGGAATGGAGGAATAGACTCAATGCCTACTGGTTTCGTATTGACCGTGCCGTCCCCAATATTTGGCCAGCCTAGCAAAGTCTACCACTCTTTATCCAGAAAATTTATGGACTCATCCTATAGAATTGACACAATATCTTGGCTTGAACCATAATAATTAACTAAAATGTTTTTTGCAGCTGTAACAATGAATATAATTCAATGCCTTTGAAAATTTAAAGATATCTAAAAACGATATTATTTAGAATTTTATAAGAAATTCAGCGTACCTTGTTAATTTTTAACAAGAGATTTACAAGGGCTGCCTAAAAAATTCCTGTGTTTCATAACATATTGTTGAATTGAAAAAAAATATATATACGAAATAACCAAGTGAAAGGACACAAGCTAAACCCTGAATTCCTCTAAAACATTTCGGCAACACCTCTAATCAAAAAATCCATTCAATTTTGTCAATTTTGTTTTGCAGCAATCAATTCGTCTTAATTTACATGTGACTTCTCGACCCATAATTGTAGAAATTTAATCATAATTTCCAAAAAAAAAAAAAAAAAATTCAACACCAACTCCATTATTTCATCTAAAAATATTTAATTAAATATTTAGGGATTGGGCTTGTAATTGCAGAAGTTTTTTAAAAAAATGCTATCGAGTAAAAATCAGTTTTTTTTCATTTTATATAAAGAAAAATTCTTGTCGAAAAATAATTGAAGTTATAAATAAGCGATTAAATTTTAAAAGTTTTTTTTTATTTATTTTAACAAGACTTAAGAACTAAAACATTTAATTTGTTTTAAAATACGGTTAATATAAAAATTTGATTTATGAAATGAGTTTTCTACATAATTTCTTAACGTTATACCGTAACAATAGATGATTCTTTTGCCATAACCGATTGTTTAAGCGCAGAGGCTGTGTTATCGTCTTTTACAAAATGGACCATATCATCTTGCTTATCTGCTACATCTGCGGCAGCCATTAGTAAATCCAAAGAACCTTGTAATTCTAATAAATCGTATGTTAGTTTTGTCTCTCGCTTTAAAGAATCTGCAAGAACTAAAAACCTTCTACGCACACTATCGGGAAGGTCGTTAATTTTGTCTTCGTAAACATCCAATAGAATCATGGATACATCAGTTAGAACACGCATAAAACGATATTCTCCAATAAAACGACTTATAAAAGTAAGGATAAGATTAAGTGAATTTTCATCTCGTCCATCTAAAGCACGATGTAGACCTTTACGATGTATCAATTCCTGTAATACACTCACCAAAACTTCAGGATTTTTGCGAATTTTCCCACGTGATAATACCGAATCTAAACACTTGCTATATTCATAGCGTCTTAAATGTTTATCATACTCTTCTAGATGAATTCTTTCCACCTCGCTAATTTGATGATCTACTTCGATTGGACCTTTTTTATCAAAAACATTTGCTCTTTTAACTGGTTTAGCTTTCTCCTTCTGTCGTGATACTTCCATATTTTGTATAGAAACTAAACCATCTACCATACCAGCTACCACTGTTTGATCGTTGGGGGCTACACCTAAACTGAGTACAGCATTGGGGAAATCTAAAGTATGTACAGTTTGGTACGAAGCCACATCATAAATTTTAACATGACGATCTAAACCACCGGAGAGTATACGCTTTCCATTTGAGCCTAAACGTAAACAGGTGACAGTCTTGTGATGTTGCGAAAGTTTTGTAAGTAAACGACAGCCTGCAAATGCATCCCAAACTCGTATTTCAGTACCACCAGCGCTGATAAAGATTCCACCAGTTGGCAAAAAGAGTAAGGATTCTACTGGACTACCATGATCTACAGAGGCAGTAACTTCTTTGGTTCTAACATCGTAAAGATTAATTTTACCATCATAACCCCCAGAAAGAATAACATCAGCCGAAACAGGATTTACGGTACCAGCTCTTACATAATCCTCATGATTTGCAAATGTATGTATAGACTTTTCATTGGCAACATCCCACAATTTGACAGTTTTATCGTCTGAAAAGCTAGCAATGTGTAATAAATCTGATGTGAAATTAACTCGGTGCACAGGAGCTTTGTGGCCTTTAAATAATCTCAAAATATTTTTACTCGACGTATCAAATAATTTTACTAGACCTTGCTCGTCTCCAGCCACTAATAAACGTCCATCTTGACGAAATGTACCACCATAAGCAGTTTCTTGAAAACGTGATAAATTTTTTACCACCAACTTTGTAATGGGATTGTAGATTTGTACTCTTACGGAACAGGTAACAGCAAAGTAATGTGGCTCTATAGGACTAAAATCTACATAGTCAATGGCTCCAAATTCTTTCACCAGTGTAGGAACCTGTTGTTTTTAAATAAAAACAAAGACAATTTCAGAAACGTTTTGTTGTTGTTTGTTTGTTTTTATTTGAATTTGCTGGACTTACACTTAACTTTTTCCAATATTCTGAATCTGGAGTTACGATTTTACCAGTTTTTGGATACTTTTTTATATTTAACGGCTTAAAATTACTCATTTTTAATAAAAATCTTTATTTTTGTTATTAAATTTTATTTATTTAGGATTTTGGCGAGAAAATGTGTTTTGACTTTTCTTCATCAGTTTACACGTGCTGTCAATTTGTTGGTGTAATTTATTAATTAATGATGCCACATGTTTAGAATTTATTAAATGAAATTACAATTCCAATATTTGTTAGGAAAATATTTAAAATGGTGATTTTTTATTTTCACTATCAAGTATGAATCAAAAACAAATGTTCCTCAAAATTTTTAAAACCGGTGATGTCGAAAAAAGTCTAAATCTAAAATGCGACTAATTTCTTTGGTAAGAGTCATAGCGGAGAGAAAGTGCAGTTAAAACAAGTATTAATGTAATAATCGGTCAAGCTGGACAATATTTTACACAATTTTGGCTATATATGTTAATTAAGGAAAATTTTTAAACGACCCTCGTACAATTTAATTCTCTGATTTATTGTTATATGTCTGCAATACATTATTGTGACAATAATATTTATGTGAAATTTATGCTTATTATAATTTTCTATTATTATTATAGTTTTAAATTGTAGACCAACCCTCGCATAATTTCGCATATTAATTTTAGCTTATATTTATCACAATTTGACTAATTTTTATTATAACAAAAACATTTTAAATAGGCTTTCAAATGTGATTCCCAATACCTTCGGGTGGTTAATAGTTGGAACGTTAACTATATTTATACCTCTCTACAGATGGTTAAAGGTTTTGCTGTTCATTTCGGTGGAGGGAGTTTCAAGTTAAGTGCAGTGAAGAAATTGTGGATTTTAATGAGATATTCACTTGACAAACCACATAGGTCATACATTTTATGGCCTGACTATATGTATACAACGACTCACAAATTTACCTTTTTAACAAAATACGCTTTTTAAAGTACGTCTACTGTTATTTAGAAAAAAGAGTTTGTGATTTAAATATAACTGACAATTTAATATTTTTTATATATTAACACCGTCTGGCAACATTGAAATGCTTCAGCTGTCAATTGTTATTGTGAATTATTTTTCAAAGTTTTTTACAACAAAACGATTTGACAGCAAAACAACTTGGGCACGTCATCCCCGCAGAATTCTGTAAAAGTTATAATTTTTCAATTTATATTTAATCAATTTAACTAAAAATGGTGGGATATTTTTTAATTATCACTTTTTCAAGAACTTAATTATATATTTTTTTAATTACAGAGTGCCCTTTTTAATTTCCAAAGTTTGTTATCTGTGATTTTATTAATGATTTGCACTTGTGCTTATTTACGTTCACTATTTCCCAGCATAATGGACCGTAACAAAACCGGGTTTGTTAAGAACTTTTAAATAAATGTTCGATCATTATTTAATAAAAATTCATTAATTTACTCTGCAGTTTACTTGGAGTATTTTGGAAACTGGCCAGAATAGGGGAAAGGAAATCACCTTATGTGGCGGTGGCTTGCTTAATTATGGCAGTCTCCATATTGTTTTGGACGTGATTGGTCTTGTTAATTTGATCAGTATGGGGCTTTAGTTTAAGGAGAATCTATTTGTTTTGTTGGCTTAGAAGATATTAATGGCATTTTGTAATACTTTTTTGTATGTAAATACAATTTTTATTTTAAGATAAAATTTCAAAAAGTTTAATGTGTGTAGAGTTGCCAGGGTTGGTCAGATATAATTTTTATGGGATTTTTATCGCAAATTTGTTAATTTCTTCGGTTTCCGATTTAAGAAGAATTATAAATCAAATCAATTAATACTCTTTAATGAATTAGAAACGGAGAAAATTGTTCCGCTTTTTGAAATTTTTGGTACAATTTAATTTTACTCGTTTCATACTTAATATGCGTCAACAATATGGGCTTCAATGGAAATTTATTGACGGAGCGTTTTCATAATTATAACGTTAACTTCATTTATGTCATAACTTGTTGACTTCATCTCTCATAGGACATTTGTTTAACATTTAAGTTAACTCATTTTTGAAATTATATAGAGTTCAAAGATTTTAGAAAATATAAGTTAATCCGAAAGTTGGGCTGTATGATTTAGAATTTATCCCAAACTTTAAGTTATAGAAACTAGTTTTGGTTTAAAGAAAATCTTGTAAAGTAATCTTTCATTAAAGTGCAATCTACAAAAAAGCCATATATATATATATATATGAATCATTTTTCGAAATAGCAGTCAATTTACCACTTTTTAAAACTCATAATTTTGCCCAATAATATTTTTTTCTTTCCACAGTTTTTGTGTACAATTTCGGATTTTTCATGTAAATATTTGATTTACAATCAACATTCCTAAATGTCCTTTCATCACACTAGATTATTTATTTAAAATACTGTACAATACTGGCAGATTTTTTACATATCTCTCATTTCATACACCAGGGGTCGCTCTATGCAGGAATTGAATTTAATCGTTACTAATGGAAACCGTTTTGTTTATCAAATTATGAAAATAAATTCGATATAAAAGAAAGAAAATGATGAATTCATTACCGAAACAATCTGGCATTTATTTCATAAAAGATAATATTAAAAATTTACAATTTAAAATTCATTTCCGCTCCATAAATACTTTATTGAAGCTACCAAAGTATAATAATCCGGAACATTTCCACAATGAGAGTTTCCACAAGGCTTCAGAAGATTCCTCAAAAGATGAAAATGAAATTGTACTCATCAAATGGCAACAAAAAATATTTAGTGCCAACGAATGTGAATTGTATAGTGATTTGAAAAACTGCACCAGTGACCAACAAAGGAAATACCATGAAACGCTTAAAAGTAAGGAAAAGGATAGAAAACAAACAAAAAAGAAACGAAGGAAACAAACAAAACCAGATGATGAAGAATCGACAGAAAAAGGAAATTTTATATTCACTTATGTTCAGGAGGATAATTTTATACCCCCAGATGAGTTAAATAAGAATGTGAATGGAAAAATGGGAAGTTTCCTAGACCAATCGTTTGAACAAATGTTTGTTTATGCTGCTCTCAAGCCGGATACACAATTGGTCGTCTTAAAGTGGTTTAGTCAAGATCGTCTTTTACACATATATCCTGACTTCTCAGATTGTCAAGATCAGCCTTATTTAATAGAAATTGATAGTGACTACAAGCATTTGTATTCATATGGTATTGAAGATGTTTCACCAAAGGCTCTATTATCATCTTATGAACAGGAACAATTTCTTTATCTTCCGGAACTTCCTACCCACTGGCGGATAGAAGATGAATATTGTAAAAAGTTTTCTATGCCTCCTAAACGCACACAAAGGTGTGCTATACTCTTTACCATAAACCATGTTTCTGGCTTCCAGTATGATAACATACATGTCCGTTATCATATACAAATTCCCGAAAATATAATATTAGAAGAGGGCCTTTTAGATGCTACCTCTCACAGTGCCTCAGGCTTTAACTCAACGATACACATTGGTTTAACTTGGCAAATAACTTTATTGTGTGAAGAACAATTTGATCCTTCCCAAAGTTTACGTATATTCTTCGAAGTTATATCCATTGATTCTTGGGAAAGAGAACGTATTGAAGGCTATTCTCATTACTCTCTCAAACTTTTGCAACCCTGCAATTTTACGGTTAGTTTAAATTGTATACGTCCGGTTGAGTCATTTTTAGAGTCCTTAAATCGTTATTTTATTGGAGGTCGTCGAAAGTTTAACTATGAGCGTTATGTTTGTGATCTGGACAAGGATAAGCAGCCGGAAGGTGTAACAGATTTTCAATGTCGTTATGGTGGACGTATGCAAAATTCAGGCCAATTAAGTTTGACCTGTCAAATGTTGACCCAGCGAAATTGCGAACTTTTAAATCCTTG
The DNA here is from genome assembly GCA_004302925.2 of Cochliomyia hominivorax. Taxonomy (NCBI): domain Eukaryota; kingdom Metazoa; phylum Arthropoda; class Insecta; order Diptera; family Calliphoridae; genus Cochliomyia; species Cochliomyia hominivorax. Next base: position 70,650,517 of record PYHX02000495.1, on the reverse strand, counting down.
TACAAGTCGTACAAGTGGAATGACTCTTGATGATATTATGATGGCCTATAAAGAAGCACGAAGACGTTTAGAGGCAGTAGCTTTAAATTAGTATTAAATTAAATAATTATAAAGATAATAAAAATAATTTGTGATAAACTTTGAAGAGTTTTTAATATGCATTTCGTCTGGCATCGGTATATTTCAGTGTGCTGAGTGTGGTGAGTGTTTAAACATTTAATAGACCAACTCTCTATGGAGGTGTAGGGTATACAAATTTCGTTTTGTGTCACTTAGGGGTTGAATTCGGAGACTATTAAGTTTGGTTTGATAATGATGTCACTTAACAGGCGAGATTATTATCAAACTATGCTCCCGGCTCACTGTAGGGGATTTTCTATATAAGATTTCTATAATGCAGACTGTTTCATGTAAAGATAAAAACGACCAAAGAAAAATTATTTTAAATGCGTACAAACTAAATAAAACGATCCCAAAAATATGCACAATATTTAACCGTCCACGTACTACCATTGTTGGAATTATAAAATATTCTCTTGTTTATTGTTTTCTCAATAAAATCCAAAATGCTTGTACCATACTGAACATTACGTTCTTCCGAGACTTGTCTGAAGAATTTACCATCTTGCGTGTTGTGAGAGCATTGTAACTGACTTTGCTTTTAGTTATAAATTTTCATAAAATCGTGAAGTTGCCAATGCGTTTTCGTAAAATATTTTAGGGGGTACCTACACTTTTCCGTTGCAGAATTATGTTTTCAGAAAGTTTTTCTTCTTTTTATTTTATTTTATTTTATTTTAATTATTTATTTTATTTTATTAAAACTAATAAGATTTATACAATTATTTAAACATATTGTTAACTAAAAATTAAAGTATTAGACTATACATTAAGTATTAATATTTATAAACTTCGTAGAACGTTACTATTTCTTAATCGATTTTTTTGGAGGTCGTCGAAAGTTTAACTATGAGCGTTATGTTTGTGAACAAGGATAAGCAAAGGTGTAACAGATTTTCAATGTCTTATGGTGGACGTATGCAAAATTCAAATTAAGTTTGACCTGTCAAATGTTGACCCAGCGAAATTGCGAACTTTTAAATCCTTGTACAAGTCGTACAAGTGGAATGACTCTTGATGATATTATGATGGCCTATAAAGAAGCACGAAGACGTTTAGAGGCAGTAGCTTTAAATTAGAGAGTTTTTAATTTTATGCATTTCGTTGGCAATCGGTGATTTTCAGTGTGCTGAGTGTGGTGGTGTTTAAACATTTAATAGACGCAACTCTCTAATGGAGGTGTAAGGGTAATATCAAATTTCGTTTTGTGTCCTTAGGGGTTGAATTCGGAGCTATTAAGTTTGTGTTTGATAAATGTGGTCACTTAAACAGGCGAGATTATTCCAATCAAAACTATGCCTCCCGGCCCACTGTAGGGGATTTTCTATAATAAGATTTTCTATAATGCAGGACTGTTTCATGTAAAGATAAAAAACGAACCAAAGAAAAATTATTTTCAAAATGCGTACATAACTAAATAAAACGGTATCCGCTAAAAATCATGCACCAATAATTTAACCGTCCACGCGTGATTACTACCATTGTTGGAATTAATAAAATATTCCTCTTGTTATTGTTTTCTCAAATAAAATCCAAAATGCTTGTACCATACTGAACATTACTTATTAAAAATAAACTAATAAGATTTATACAATAATATTTTAATTTGTGATTAAAATTCATAAAATTGTTAACTAAAAATTAAAGTATCTAGACTAAAGTATGTAATTTTGTGCATTAAGTATTAATAAACAAAATTTAAATATTTTCTTCAACTTCGTAGAACGTTACTATTTCTTATATCGAACTCTAATTTTCCTCTTTTAAAAAAAGCGATTGGCGTAAAATATCTAGTTATTTCAAATTATAATATTTATGATTGTTTTGTTTCCTTTTTTCAATTAAAAGATAATTAAATTTGTTACACTTTTAATATATGTAAAAATAAATAAAATATATTATTAATTTAATTTTAAATATCTTAATGGATGACAGTATTTTATGAGAGTGCAAACAATAAAGTTCTTTTAATGAGATTCTATTTTCAAGATGGCGAAATGCTTTAAGAAAAAAGGTAATGTCAAAAATAATATAAAATACCAATTTATAAAATCGGATTAACAAGAAATTTGTGATCAATCATATATCAAAATATCGGTAAAGGAGATTTTTAATGCAATTAAAATCATGTGAATTAAAAGTAAATAGAAGTTTAAGCCGCAAACACGAAGTATATGTTATATACACTGACTCAAAAAAGGTAGTCAATATATGAAGAAAAATAGGTTTAATTTCAGTCCACGAAACCTATATTCATCATGTTTTGTTCTGTTTTTTCGTTAATTTTTCGCAAATACTTGACGAAAAATTGTTCAATGATTATTTGAATTCGTTAATAAAATTGGGTTAATTTGAATAAATATTATTCAATTTGAATAATACATTATTAAAATTGATAAAATTTTTTTTGTATTAAATAAAATATTTAAGTTAAATTTACAAAATTTAAGTTGAATTGAGTAAGGAGTTACATTAAATTGTTGTAATTAATTAATACATAAACTATTAAGGACCAAAGGAAGGAGTACTCCCCATTACAAAGCAAATGTTGATTATAGAACATATTAAGAACCATAACAGCGAGGAATTGTTTTACTGAACAAAATGTAAGACGGATAGGCTCAGGGGAGAAAAAGCCCCCATACAAAGCTAATATTGATTATTGAATATCTAGAGATCTACTGCAGCGATATTTTGGTCCCAATTAGATTTTTGTAATACATGGCGATTTGTGAAATTTCATTCGAGATTTGTGAAGTTTCATTCGAGAAAGTTATTTACACGTTTTTTTTCAGCTGATCATCCATTGCATTTTCATGAATTTATGCAAAATATTCCTTTAATTTCGATCATTTCAATTAGAATGTTTTATAAAATACTTTCCTCCTGTACATTTTATATTCAATTTACATTTTCTTTCATTTGATATGACAAAGAAAATAAAAAAATCATTTGACGAAAAAAATAGTTAAATTAACCAAACATTTTATTCAAATTAACTTAATTTTAGTTCGTAGAATTGAATAAATTTTTCGTGTTATTTTACTAACGATGCATTACTGCCGTTTTTACCAGTTTTGTTCTGTTTTTTCGTTAATTTTTTCAATTTTATTTAATTTTACATCTTATTCATTTTTTATTAAAATTTCTTAGCATATTTGAAGAAAACTTATGTTTTTCTGTTAAAGTTCTATGAAATTTTTACCTATTACATTTGGTTAACCTGACTAGGTCGAAAGGTTTGTCATAATGTTTGTAATTTTCAAAATTTTCATTTGTGATCATCAAGGGTACATTTATTCTGAATGGGTAAGAAAAAATAGTCATGTCCGTCTGTTCGTCCACCCCACAGAGGTTCCAAAATATTTCAGTAAATTGTTAACCTTTTGAAATATCTTAATTAATAAAACGTTATAGCTGAGGCATTCTCATTTGTGTATTCAGAAAATCCGTTTTCGAGATATTCCAAAAATAGGCTTTTCAAAAAAGAAAAAACTGTAAAGGGTCCTTTATAAGGAATGATGATAAAATAGTGGTTCCATCATAATGAGGATGTGTATGTTTGTTCTTATATTAAAATAATAATTTGTAACAAAACTTATCAAATTGTCGTTTTTAAAATAATGAGTCTAGAAATCAATTATTTAGTTTTTAGAGTGCAGATTATAAATCTCTTTAATAATAAAAAATCCAATTAAGCGCTTAGAGTATGCGCCAGAGTTTAAGAGTAAACCTACTACATTTTGGAATCAGGTACTTTTCTCTGATAAAAGCAAATGCTTGTATCTCATCTGCGTGAGTTGGTTTATTTGAACAAAATGAGTAAAAAAAGTTTGACATTCCAACAAGACACAATCCGTAACATTTACCCCATGATGTGCATATGTGATTAATTAACAATGTGGCTCATGACCTACAGTACCCACCACAGTCTTCAAACCTCAATTCAATGAATATTTGTGGGAAGATCTGGACCGACGGGTCAAATAGCGACCTATTTCAAAGAAATCTGTTTTTAAAAAACGCGTTTAAGCAAGAACGGATAAAAATCGGAGAGGAAGTTTAAAGAAATTTTGTCCATTAAAGCGTTTGGATGAAGTTATAAAGCAAAAACCCTTACATACTAAGTACTTTGAAATTCCATAAATATAGTGTTAAATATCTTTTTATTAGATGTACCAATACTTTTGTTCGGCAAAATCTAGTTATTATGATTAAAAATAATTAAAAGAAGTTAAAATGCTATATTCGGCTATGTCGCATCTTCAATATACTCCACCAGAAATTCGTGTGAAGTAAATACGTTATGTTTCGTACATACACTCACACTCTTAAATATAACACAGAACACTTAATGAGCCATAAAATTAGTTGAAACTTTTTGTCTATTGAACCGATTTTGTTCATTTATGGAATGGGAATGAAGTTCACATAACTCAATATTATGGCAGAATTTGATGGTTTAAAAAAGGAATCTTCTCAGGACTATGACAAGTACTTAGGTAAAATTTCATTGACTCTGTCACTTTTTGTGTCAACAAAAGACAGACAGAGAGACGAACATAGCTAAATCGACTCAGAATATCATGTCTATGAAAATGAATGAGAAATTATATATATTCTCAGTTACGGCGGAACATATTATAGTGAAAATCTTAAACAGAGTCTTCCATTAAAAACCGAATATTTCGAAAGTAGAAATTCTTCGAGATGCAAAAACCAGTTAACCGGTATGCTGAATTGTCTCCATTTTAAATCCCATAGAGAACTCCTATGGCATTTTAAAGGGTTAGATTGAGTGCCATGTTTCAAAAATTATCTGCTTAAAATCAGAGTATGAAGCGATACCAACATCTATCCTGATGAATCTTCATGCTGAGTTCGAAATGGAAGATATCATACTAAATGTTAAAAGTTTCTTAGGTTTCGAACAGCTAATTGTAAAGTTCGAAATGTTTTCTGTATTATAATTTCCAAGAAATTATAAATTAATTTTTGTTGTAATTTATTGATAATAGACATATCATTATATAGCAAATAATAGATAAAGTTTTTATTAATTCAATTTTGTTACTTTATTTTTCTGTCTTTTTTATTTCAGATTATAAGTGTGTCGCCATTTTAGTTTTTGTCAATTTACTACTTATTGCTTTCTTACCTATAAAAACTGAAGAAGTTAATAATGACGAAGAAGACTTTGGAGACATTGAAAAAGATATAGAGATTTTACAACTTGAACTATTTTTTAAAATGGCTCATTCTAAACCGCAGGAAAATATGGTCATATCTGTATTATCTTTGGCAACTCTTTTACTTCTGATACGTATATCATCTGCTCCCAAAGTTGCGAATGAAATTGATGAAGTTTTACGTTTGAGCGGTCAAAATGAAACTGTATTAACTCACAAATTTAATGAAATATTGAAAAAATTCAAAAATCATCATCTTTTCACAATGAAAAATACGATTTCTATTATTTCTGGAAGCGATTTAACTGAAGTAATATCATTGGATGGAAAGATGACAATTAAAGAGTGGAAAAGTCACAGTATTTGTATAAAAATTGCTGAATTCTCTGATCCTAGTGCTCCATCACTCGTACAATTATCAACAGATATTCGATTTAATAATCTTTTATTGAAATACGATATCATATACAGATACAAAGATAAATTTTATCCCAATAGTCATGAAACAATTGTGGTGAGTATGATGCAAATGTTGGGTAAAATAAGATATGCAAAAATTCCCGAATTACGAGCAAGAGCTGTGGAGCTACCCTATTACGATGGAATAACTTCACTTATTGTCTTGTTACCCGACAATAAAGCGGCAATAAGACAATTAGAATTCGATCTAAAGAGTTTTGACATTCGTGGAATTTCTTCCTATTTGAGGAGGAGATCATACAACTTAAAATGCCAACATTTATAACAAATGTGAACTTGTCATTGGCGGAAGATTTAAAATTTGTAAGTTACAATTTCAAATTGGATTTTTTTTTTATAAAACTTTTATTATTTTTGTTTTTTGGGGGGGTTGTTTGATTAGCTGGGGTTGACAAGCATGTTCGATCGCCTTTGTAACATTCCGTTTACTATAAAAGTTGCTGATGTCAATTATAGTGCCAGATTTATAAATAATGGAAAAAGTGCTAGAGATGATCCTTTATATAGTAAGATAAATTATATTATAATATCAAAATTAATAATAATGGAAATTTAAAATTATGAATCTCATTTTTTTAGAGGTAAATGTTACAGCTTTAACGGATTATCCACATTTTACAGCTGATCATCCTTTCATTTATATAGTAAAATCACGTAATAATCTGATACATTTAATTGGTAAATTTGTAAAATGAAATTTTATATAAATTTTATTTATGTCGATGTAAATTAAGGGAAATAAAATAAATGTTTCTGCAAAACTTTCTTCTCCCGTTTGTAACGTCAAGATGGAATCATTGGAGTTAGAATTAGAGGTGCTACAAACTTATGTTTCAAGCTCATTTCGAAAAATTCATTTAGAGATATATTTTATAAAAATTAATTTATATTTATTGTAAGTTCGACTATCTAATACCCTACACCACAATATTGGTTATAAATGATAGTTATAAAAAACTAATGAACGACCCTCGTATAATTTGGCTTTCTTATTTATGCCTGCGTGTACAAAACATTATGGTGACATTAATATTAATGAAATTTATACGCTTTAAAATTATTTTTGTGGGGGTTATATGGAAGCTAGAAGAAATTGTCGACCGTCCCTCGTACAATTTCGTACATCGTTCTTTGCTTATATGTACCTTAATTTGACCAATTTTTATTACATTACCAACGTATATATATATAATATTCATGCTCTTCAAAGTGATATTTGGAAGGATGGTTGTATGAGACCTATGAGAAATAATGTACCGATACTCGTATAAATTGGCACATCGTGTTAGAACTTATTATCGCAAAATTTGTATAAAATCGTTTTATATTTAGAAACTTTATGGACTAAAAATCACAATTCGTGGGGACATTTCTATGAAGCCTATATGAAATAATGAACCGATCATAACCAATAGGCCTCGATCTGTGACCAAAATAATATTACTTGCTAAATTTCATTAAGATATTTTCAAAATTGCGACTTTTACTTTGTGAACAAGATTTACATGGACAGCCAGCCGGACAGATGTGCTAAAATCGAATTAGGAAGGGATTCTGAGTGGAACGAAATATTTAAAAGTGGTGGTAGGACTATTTTTTCTATCCGTTACATACATCTGCATAAATTCATAATACCCCCACCATACATTTTGACATCAAACGATTACATTTCCTTTAAAAATTGTGAATCTTTATGTTGTAACGTTTTCATAGATACAATATACTTGTGTAGGAAGCACATGGTTTCACCTGGGATATTCTCATGTTAATTTGGAGGAATTCACGTTTTCTAATGAAATCTTACCGGAAACGCGCGCAAAGTAAATGAAAGGTTTTAAGCAAAGTTGGAATTATCCCCAAATTATCAGTTTTTTTTTTTTTAATTTTGGTATTTTAGTCAAAATTTTCAAAAGTCAAAATTTTGAACTTGAAGCATATGTAGTTGCGACTAAAGATGCCAATCATTTGTTATAACGGGTTCTACAAATACCGAAATTAACATCAAGGAATGTTTACAATTAATGCTGCTTCCATTTGTAAGAAAATCAAAATCTTAGTCGATTATTTGTACGTTCACATTTACAATAATTGACAGAGCTTGTGAAATTTTACTTCAAATAAAAAGCACAACAAAATCAATTTTGTTCAAGAAAATTCAGAATGTTCAGATTTTCTTTTCACATTTGAAATTTTATTGGCTGGTGGACTCGTATTGGTTCTGGCGATCAGCTGCTGTGCGATGGGTGAAAATGGCAACCAGAATTTTTAAAATTACTTTTTAGTAGAAAATTTTCAAGGAAGAAAGTTGTTTATTATAAAACAATATTGAATTAACATTTTTTATCTATGAAAGTTAAATTCTTGTTTTATTTTCCAAATCGATTTTGGCATAAATTTATTATAAATTTACCAAATATGTTTGCAATTCCGATGTATATGCGAAATCTAAGCCCTTCAAAGTGATAATTGAAGGGGGGCTTTTAAGGAACCTATGAGAAGCAATGGACCGACCTTCGCGTAGTTTGGCACATCGGTATAAAATATCATAAGACTTATTCGCGAAACCATCGCAATTTTATAAGCTTAAGACCTCATTCCGGGAGGACATTTGTATGGCATGTACCTGAAATATTGTACCGAAATTGGCCAATTTAAATAGGGTGTGTCCTTGGGACAAAATAATATGTACCAAATTTCATCAAGATAAAATTGAACCAGTCAGCCAGATGGATTGACAGACAGACAAATAGACAGACAGACAGACATCGTTAAATTGTCTCAGAAAGTGATTTTAAGTCGAACGGTATACGCCATTTTTTCTGTATGTTACAAAAATGTTACAAACATCAGCACAAATGCATTATAACCCAAACACCTACAGTGGTGTAGGGTAAAATAAGTATAGGAACAAGGCGATTGGCGTAAAATATTTTATTATTTAAAATTTTAATATTTGTTGTTGTTGTTGTTGGTTGATTTTTTTGTAATAACAAAATAATTAAATTCGTAACACTTCTAATATAAAAATATAAATTATTACTTTTAAATAATTTTAAATGTCTAAATGGATGACAGTATTTGATGAAAGTGCAAACAATAAAGTTCTTTTAAACAGATTTAAGTTTCAACATGACAAATTGCTTAAAGAAAAATGGTAAAATATTAAAACAATTAAAAAGTAATAGTCGGTCAAGGCCGACTATTTTATACCCTTCATCACATTGTTTGTATAAGTGATAAGTACGAGTATTTAATAAACGACTCTCGTTTAATTATATACCGACCTCCGTAAAATTTCGAACATCGATTTCTGCTTTCTTAATTTTCTTAAAATTTCTTAATTTGATTAACTTTTAACATTTGTGAGATTTAAGTCCTTCAAAGTGATATTTAGAAAGGTGGTTGAATGGCACCTATGAGAAGTAATGAACCGACGATCATATAATTTCGTACATCGTTCAAGATTACTATAAGACATATGTTTGCGCAATTTCGTTAAAATCGCATTATATTTTATGTGCAGCCAGATGGACCAACGGACGAACATCGTTATATCGACTCAGAAAGTGATTCTGAATCGAAAGGTAAAAAGTGTTGTGTTACAAACTTAACCATAAACGCTTTATACTACAACCACCTATGATGGTGTAGGGTATAATTAAGTTGAAATACAAATTTATAATATATCATAAGATCAGAGTAATAAGGGGTCTGTGCTAAATCTTATATTCCAATATCAGTGCGTAATATAGATTTTTAATATAATTAAAGGTAAAGAAATTAAAATTTAAGTTCTAAATGCAAAACATGTGTTATGTAATATATCCTTCATCTGATTGGGCCGGAAGGATATTTAAAGGTTTATCATACCGTTTGTAATTTTAAAACTTTCACCTGTGACCATCAAAAGTATAAATACTAAATGGGTATGAAGAAATAGCTATGTCCTTCTATACGTCCTCCCCAATGATATAGTAAACAGGGTTTATCTCTATCGCAAACAATTTAATTCAAAATCGCCAAAAACAAATATTATTTTTTCCAAAATAAAAATCACCAAATATCGCCAAAATCTTTTGTATCGGTTTAAATCTAATAAAAATAATAAAAAAATAAAAAAAATATTTCAGTCCGTTTAAAACTAAAATTCACTTAGTTTGGGTTGGATACAGTATCATAGATACAGGTATCATGTATCTATAAAATTTAAGAAATCAGATAATAAATAAGTAAAAATATATAGTCGTTCACATCACATTGTTGCTTAAAAATTGTAGTTACGAAAAATTGATGAACTACTCTCGTATAATTTGATTTTCCAATTCACTCTTAAGTCTGCAGTACATTATTGTGACACGAACATCAATGATAAATTTATGAGTTTTTAAAATAATTTTCTCCTGGGGGTTATATGGGAGCTACAAGAAATTTTGAACCAACTCTGGTATAATATTGCACAACTTTTTTTGCTTTTATTTATCTTAATTTGGCCTGTTATTACTACAATACCAACGTATATGCGTATATTTATGCCCTTAAAAGTGATATTTCGAAGGGCGTTATTTGGGGCCTATGAGAAATAATGGACCGATCCTCACATATTTTGACACATTGTTTTGGAATATTATAAGACTTACTTGTGTCAGGCTTCACTTTATATTTTGGACCTTTTTAACCCCATTCCGAGGGAGTCATTTTTATGGGAGGTACCTGAAATATTGGACCGAGTATGGTCAATTTCAATAAGAACTGTCCTTAACACCAATTAGCGACCTGTAAAATGTTCACAACGTTTACATGGACAGCCAACTGAGCAGACTGACGGATGGACGGATATTGTTAAATCGATTCATAAAGTGATTCTTAGTCGAACGGAATACTTAAAGGTGGGTGTAACACCATTTTTTTGCATGTTATAAACATCTGCATAAACGCATAATACTATAATTATAATTAAAAATTTAACTATTTTCATTAAAACAGGTCTTTCGAGCAAATATTTGTCCGAAGTTTATCCGAATTTATATATAATAGAAATTGTATACAGTTCTTAACTCCAGAAATTTTTTTCGGTGAATAAATGTTACCATTTTTTGGAAAAAAATTCAAAATTTCGAGTTTTTTTCCAAAGTTCAAGTCAACTCAGCTTTAATCAGGTGAAATTAAAATATCTCTAATGTTTTAAAAATAACGGAATTTTTTCCAGAAATCAATTTGAACAAAATTGCACAGTTATTTGTTAAAAATATCCAATAGAAAATTTTGGTCGCCAGGCCTATAAAAATCCACTTTTGGCAAGAAATCGTTACATCTGACATTTTCTTACGTAATCTTACCAGATACGCGGCAAAGTAAATTAAATTTCTTAAAATTGGAATCATATCTAAATTACCAGGCTGATCATTTTACGAAAAAGTTAAAATTTTAAAAACATTTTAAATGAATTGAGAGTTTTGGTATTTTCTATTAATTCCTCGATTTGTGAACAAGTTATTTTACAAATTTTGATTCCATGTGAGAGGTCACAGACTTTGCATTAATATGACAAACCCTCCCGAAGGCTGTTGGAAATTTGTTCTTAAACTGCAATGTTTATAGCAATCTTTCCAGAACTAATTGTACTAGTAATGTCATCCAGAGGTGTTAATTCAACAGCTCCAGTTTCTTAATCTTTTGTCTTCCCTTAATCTTCTAAGAAGTTCCTTATATATAGAAGTTCCTTATATAGTATAGTAATTTCTGAACAGATAATAAAACTTGTACATATATCTCCGAAACATATATTAAATTTTATGACTTAATATTTCTATCTTTTTAATTGCAGATAATAATTGCTTCACCATTATACTTCTTGTCAATTTACTGTCAATTTTTTTCTTACCTTTGAAGTCTGAAGAAGATGTTGGGGACATTGAAAAAGATATAGAGAATTTTGAACTTGAACTATTTTTTAAAATAGCTTATTCTAAACCAAATGAAAATATAGTAATCTCTCCCTTAGCTTTGGCAACTCTTTTACTTCTGATACGTGTATCATCTGCTCCTAAAGTTGCAAGTGAAATTGTGGAAGCTTTACATTTGAGCGGTCAAAATGAGCCTGTACTAACTCAGAAATTTAATGAAATATTGGAAAAATTCAAAAATCATAATCTTTTCTCAATGAGTAATACGATTTCTGTTATTTCTAAAAATTCTTTAATTGAAGTTATGTCAATGGACGGAAAGGGGACAATTGAAGAGTGGAGACGTCACAGTATTTGTTTAAAAATTGCTGAATTATCAAATCCGAATGCTCCGTCACTCGTACAATTGTCAACAGGTATTCGATTTAATAATCGTTTACTGAAATACGACATCAAGTACAGATACAAAGATAAATTTTATCCCAATAGTCATGAAACAATTGTATTGCGTATGATGCAAATGTTGGGCAAGTTGAAATATGCAAAAATTCCCGAATTACAAGCAACAGCTGTGGAGTTACCCTATTACGATGGATTAACTTCACTAATTGTCTTGTTACCCGACAATAAAGAGGGAATAAAAAATTTAGAATACGATCTATACAATTTTAACATTCGTGAAATTTCTTCCTATTTAAGGGAGGAGATCATACAACTTAAAATGCCAATGTTTATAGCAAATGTGAACCAATCATTGGTGGACAATTTTAAATTTGTAAGTAAGATTTCTTAATTGAAATTTTATCAATAATTTTATCAATAATTTTATCAATAAAATAACTTATATTTTCTGGTTTGATAAGATGGGCTTGTCAAGCATGTTCATTCGTCTATGTGACATTCCGTTTATTATAAAAGTTGCTGATGTAAATTATAATGCCAAATTTATTCATAATGGAAAAAGTGCCAGAGATGATCCTTTATACAGTAAGATAAATTATATTTTATTATAAATAATATTAATAATGAATATTTAAAATTATTTTCTCATTCATTCTCATTTTTTTAGAGATAAATGTTACAGCTTTAACGGATTATCCGTTTTTTACAGCTGATCATCCTTTTGTTTATATAGTAAAATCGTCTACTAATTTGATATATTTAATTGGAAGATTCGTAAGATAAACTTTATATATAAATTTTATTTATTTCGATGTAAATTAAAGAAAATAAAACAAACGTTTTCGCAAAACTTTCTTCTCTCGTTTGTAACATCAATATGGAATCATTAGAGTATAGTATGATCCGAGAGGAGCTAGAAATATATGTTCTATCAAAATGCTAAAAATTACAAATTTTCGCTGAAGTCTGTTTAAGGGCCTTGGGAATTTCGCCTGAAAGGGCTGAGTGATAAGAGTGCAAAGTTTGCTACCTTAAGAATTATTTTTTATATGAATTATTTATCTCTTATATATTTTTGCTCGCTCACATCCACAAAAACTGACAGAGTTTAATAAAAATTTTTCCAGGTTTAAATTATTATTTATAAAAAATCACTAAATTAGTTTAAAAAACTTATAGCTTGATATCTGAGACAACCAACACCAAATATTAAGACCAGTTTTTCAGTTTTCATGAAAAATGGCACACTGATATTGCCTTTAGTGAAAAACAAACGAAGCATTTAATATCACATGTCTCTGCAGAAAATTGAATAGGACTCTAGAGAGTGGTATCCCCCTAATAAACAAAACTTTTAACGTTACATATATCCGAAACTTTTAAAACTTTCGTGACAAGAAAGTTAATGAAATTGATGGAACAGCAATAGTGTTATAGACAATGTAATTTTGGAATAGGGCACTGGAGAGTAGTATCTCTCTCAAACTGAGCGTTTAATATTTTCTAACAATAAATTCAAAATTGATCGTAGAAATTGGATATAACGAAATATAGAATTCTTGTTTACTTTTTAATAAATATTTTATCGTAATTCAAAATTTCCCCAAAATTTATAAAAAATGGCTAAAATTGCTAAATAGAGGAAACAATTTTAAAATTTTAATTTAAATAAATTTTACGTTCTTAACAGCAGACATATTTCTGGACCATCATCAACTAGATTTAAAATTCATTTTGCAACTACATAAGTCCGCCCTATCATTATGTAAAATTTAATGCAAATTTCCGATTCTGCCCCACTGTCGAATGTGGACTATATCCGTATATATCAGTTATATAGACAATTTACATTAATCTGTTTTGAACACAATTTACAAGTCTTAAATTTATGCACATTTTTTGATTTATTTATCGAATATGAAAAAATGCTCATATCTACAAGGTTATTGGGGTAACATAAACAATTTTTATGGCCGTTTTCTTTCAATTAAAAAATTAAAAAAAATAATTTAACTTAATTTAATTTGTTACACTTTTTAAAACATAAATTAAAAAATATATATTATTTTTATTTGAAATATTTAAATACGAGACAGTAATTCTTTGAAATTCAAACAATAAAGTTCTTTTAATTTTTTATTTGTTAAAAATTATTTAAAATATGGGGAATATATTTCAGATAAGAGGTAATATATATTTTTTGGATCATTTTATATTGAAAAATACCAAATATATTCGAAACATATTTAAACATTTCAATATCGGGAAGGAGGAATCATCTCAAGGCCCTTAAGGTATATATGCATTGAATCAAAATTTTGACCAATTTGGCTATGTCCCCCTGTCTGAAATTTGGTCTGAGTTTTTTTAACTTCTGAAAAGTTTCTTATTTAAAACCAGCAAAATCGGTTCAGTGTATTAAAAGTTCAACGAAAAAATTTTCTTAAACTTGTCAATTAGAAATCGATAAATTAGAATAAGATTCTGGCACAATTTAAAGTTATATGTGCTTTTTTATAGTTCCAAATATTATCAAAATCTGTTCAATAAGAAAAGTTATAGTCAAAAATATAATTAAATTTATTAGTCATTAAGAGTTCCGTTTTATATTTAGGAAACAACTTTTACATATTGTATACGTCTGTGTATGTGTATGTACAAACATAATGTTTCTGGTGGAGGGTATTGAATTTTCGGCTTAGCCGAATAAAGCATTCTTACTTGTTATCATTAAAATGATCACTTTATCGTTTTCGATTTGAGAACTTAATAAAAGAATATGAAAGAACGTATAATCGATCAAGCCCGACTTTCAAATAAAATGATAGTTGCGAACAATTTACAAACTACCTTCGTATAATTTGATTTTATGATTAAATCTTAAGTGGGCAGTACATTATTGTGACAGTAACATCTATGTTAAATTTATTAATTATGAACCGATCCTCGTATATTGATAAAAATGATATTTATAAGGAGATTTATATGGGACCTATGAGAAATAATTAACCAACCCTCACATATTTTGGCACATTGTTTTAGAATGTCATAAGACTTATTTGTGATAAATTTCGCTGGAAGAAATTAGGCCTGATTATTTGTTATAATTCCAAAAATATTCCTATATAAAGCAGGCTTAATCGGTCTATAGAAAGAAGTTATAGACCAATATTTGAAAAAAACTATTAAAATTGAAAACATTTAATTGGTATTATGATTAGACGGCTGATCTAATTTTAATTTGCAATGCACTCTTTTAGATATGATATGGGGAAAATGCCACCTCCTTACAAAGAAAACATTTAAAATCGCATATTTCTGAAACAATAACAGCAATTAGCACGGAATTTCGAATACATAAAACTTTTATAACAAAATATTATAAATACAAAATTTTTAAATAGGTCACGGCGGAACCATGTCACTCCTTTACACGGAATGTTGAATACTGTATATGTTTGAAGCAAATTTCAAATTCAGCAAATATTCTTAACTTTTATAATTTAGGATAGAGCATGGGGGTGTCGTTTCTCTCATATGAAGGATCTCTTAAACTGTTAAAACAAATTTTATATAATTAGAGGTTATAAAACTTTCAGAATGGGCACTGGAGAGCGATGGTTAACAGATTCGGCACAGTCGAATATAACATTTACTTATTTGTTTTTGAACTTATTTCAATATTTTTGTTTTCAGATCACAATTATGTTCGTTTAATATTTTTGAATTTACTATTAATTTCACCGTTACAATTTAGAGCGCAGGAAACGGTTGAAGATTTGACAAATTTTGAAGTTAAGTTATTTAATAGATTAACTCAGACTAAACCTGGACAAAATCTAATAGTAACACCTTTCTCTCTGGCAAGTTTGATTCTTTTATTACGTATGAATGCTGCATCGAATGTTGTTAAAGAAGTCGATAAAGTTTTTGATCAGTTTGGTCTACTTGATGCTGTAATAATACAAAAATTTAAGAATCTTTTTGCAAAATATAAAAATCCACATTTATTCAGAATGAGAAATGAGATAAAGGTTATATCTCAAAATGATGTGGTACATAAGTTCGGTATGGATGCAAATCAAACGATTGTTGCCTGGACTGAATATAATGTATGCTATAATTCTTGGAAAATATCGACACCGAATAAGCCAACCGATTTGGTTTTGACATCAGAGAATCATTTTAACGAAGTTCTATTGAAATATGTTGTTGACAACACATATAAAGGAAAGTTTTATGATGTTAATAATAAACCCACAAGTGTGGACATGTTTGTAACACTTGCGAGATTAAAATATGCTCTACTTCCTAATTTAAAGGCGAGAGTTGTGGAACTGCCCTATTATGATGGTGATACATCTTTGTTATATGTGATACCCGATAAAAATGATGGTATAGCAGATTTAGAGAAAAATATAATAAAATATTCTGTTAAGGATCTCTTATCAACTGCAAAATTTGAATTTGTTAAATTGGATGTACCAAAATTTATTCATTCTTTTGAATCGACATTGCAGGATGAATTGAAAGCTGTAAGTTTTAACAAAAATTTTATTTTCAATCATTAACTTTTGTTGTTGTTGTTTGTTTTTGTTTTTTTTTTAAAGGTGGGCTTTAAGATCATGTTTGAACGTCTGTGTGACATTCCACATGTTGTACGAGTCTCGGAAGTACATTATAAATCAAGTTTTTTCTTTGATGGCAAAAGTGCTAACGAAGATCCATTTTTTGGTAAAACAAATAATTTTTCTGCGTTAATTAATCGTATTTTAATATTTTAACAATCGCAATTTTTTAGGTTTGAATTTGACAGCTGTAGGAGATTTCCTGGGAATTACTGTAGATCATCCTTTTATTTATATATTAAAATCATCAACAAATCTGATTTATGTGATGGGAAAATATTTAAAATGAAATATAAAAATAATACAAAATATTAATCAAATAAATATTGGGTAGACAAGTTAATAATGCGGATTTTTTTTTTCTTAAAAATGCATAAATTATGAAAAGTAAGAATGATATATTCGGCAGACCTCCACCACTTAAATAATGTTAATTATGTAAAAACTTAATAGAAGGAGTGTCGATAAAAAATTTTTCAAATTTTTTTCTCTTATAGGCCTTAAATCCTTTTCGGAGAAGCGGCTTTAAACTAAAGCTATAGCAAAATATGAAGCGATATTCATTAAATCAGTAATATTGTAAAGACTGTTTAGTCCTGATCATTATAAATAAAATTGGTTTTTATATAAAAGAAAGATCAAATCCCTTTTCCAAAAAGGGGCATATGAATGAAAATATGGACTTATATTGGTCAAGTAAAAAACATATATTCAAGGTAGTTAAAATATAATTCTGTCAAATTTCAATAGAATTGGTCAATATTTAAGAGTTTATTAAATTAAAATTATATTCCGGGAAGAATACTTATATGGGAGCTATAACAAAATATGGACCGATGTTTGACAACTTTTTACGTATGTTGAAGGTAGTAAAAAAATAATTGTGCCGAATTTCAATAAAGTTTATAAATATTTAAGACTTTTTTCAACTCAAGTTTCAATAGAACTTGGTCTATATTTATGAGTTGTATAAGCATAAAAATATATTGCGGAATTATATCAAATAATGATCGCAGCGCAATCAAGGTTTTTTGAATTGATTTTTGTATCAAATAAATATACATGGCAAATTTCACAAAATTATCTTCAAAATTGCGACTTATATGACACATTGTTTTTAAGGCGTATCAAAATTTTGCATATTTTAGCCTTTAACTTTTTTGTATTGATTCCAGTTTAATCATTGCGATGATGAAGTAAAAAAAAGCCAGATTGTGTGTATTATAATTAAATTCTGTCTGAATTCAATATATCAGAGTTGCAATATTGAAATGAGGAGGAAAACTGACTCATTTTCTAAGGAGATACATTTCAACTTTTTGTGTGACTGTCGACCACTGGAACAAGTTATTTCTCACAGTAGTTTGATTTTCCGATTAATTCTCCCTTTTCTAACAGGTAAGGGATAGTTTAATGATAACATAAGCCATGTAGTCTGAAGTTAAATTCCAATGGCTAATGACTGTCTTGGGTAACGCAACGAAATTAAAAATTATTAGACATAAATTAGATGTTTATGGGATACTCGGAACTAACTAACTATAACATAGTTATATATGAAGTTTCTATAGATTTGTGTCTATAATATGATAAGTTTATGAAAGACATTGGTCATCATAATTCAATATTTGATAGACGCTTAAGTTTAAATAAATATTTTTCTGATTCTGATCTGATAATCTTCTTTTGATAGAGATAACGTTTGCTGAAAAGAAGCGATCAATATGTGCCAATTGACAACAATACACATTGGTTCCAAACGATTTTCTCAGCTTCACAGTTAGCAATCTCTTTTGTTACCGTTACCTTTCTCATGAAGAAGTTTTTCTCGGATGTTGATATATGTTATATATTGTTGTTGCCCATAATATCATTTCAATGATCAAGAAATGACTTCATTAAGTTCGAAAAGTCATTGACTTTTTTGCTTATATCTTCCTCACATTGAACATTTAGTGTGAGTGAGGGAATTAGAAAGAATTATAAACCGACCCTCGTATAATTTTGGATAAATATTTTGCTTATCTTAATTTGACATAATATTATCACAATACCCAGGTATACGTAAGATTTACACGTTTAAAAGTGAGGGGTTGTATGAAAGACCGATCTTCGTACAATTCGGCACATCGTTTTACTTTTGCAAAATTTGGTTAAATTCATTTCATATTTAAGAATTTTTGGGGAATTAAGGGGGGAAATTTGTATGGGGCCTATATGAAATAATGAACCAATGATAACTAATTTCAATAGGCGTCGTCCTTGGTCAAAATAATACTACATGTCAAATTTTATCAACGTATCTTCAAAACTGCGATTTGTACTTTGCGAAATAGTTTTACATGAACAGTCAGTGTGATAGACGAACTTGGTTGAAACGACTCAGAAAGTGGATCTGAGTCGAACAGTATACTAAAGAGTGGTGGTAGTGCTATTTTTTGCCCCTCTCCAACATTTGCACAAATAGATTATACCACCACAACCTATGGTGGTGTAGGGTATAAAACATATATTTTTATATGATGAAATTTTGAACGTTTTCAGAAACCTATCCCTCTCTTAGAAAAAATACCACATTATTGTAAATCATAAAAATGTGAATCAAATAAAAAAATTTAAACTTGTCATCCATTATGCACAAGAATTCTTTTTTATAAAACTTGACTTCAATTTCATTAGCTTTAATCTTTTGTAACAAATAGTTCTAGCACTAAGCTAACCGGTCCGTTTATTTACCGGATATGTCGGGAGCAATTTTGAAAATGCTTACTATTTTTTTTTGCTTTAGAAACATCTTGTGTACCATCCCTTCCACCTGAACAAGGTTTTCTATCAACGGTCAAGTTCTCCTGGCGCTGTTTAAAAACATTGGAATCAGTTTGACGGCAGGCCACGTATTATGGTCACTCAAATAATATTTGGATTAAAAGTTTTATAGAGAAACGTAAGTTAAGAATCGATCGATCTTTCTCCTTATATTTTTGCATGAAAAAATGGAGTCGGTTTAGCTAAGTCCGCCTGTCAGTCTATTAGAAACATTCTCACGACCATAATAAAGAACCTATTTTAACAAAATGAGGACTGAATGTTTTCTATAGTCCTGAGTTTGCTTTTAAAAAACGGCAATATCGGTTCAATGTAAGAAGAAAAACTCTCCTAAAATTAATTGGATTTTAACAGAATTTATCCATAAATATAGATGTATTTCATTACCGCACCATTAATCAACAAAATCGGATCAATAAAAAAGACGATTATGAGGTAAAATCTGGAAAATTTTGAAACATCACAAAATAAATTTTAAAAATAATTTTATAAATTTATTTCTTTATAATAAACTCAAAAAAAAAAAAATAAGTTTAGCAATTTTTAACAAAGCTCCCATGCAAAGGCTCTTCTCTAAATATGATTTTAAGCATATCGATTCGGCATACTTTTTCTAGGAACTGAAGTAATCTAACAAATGTAACGAATATCGTTCATTTTATATGAACGAAATTTATTGAAATTCGACATTTTTTTCACGAAAGTTAAAGTTTCCATATAAAGGCCCTTTTTGAAAATAGTTCTTAAATATAAAACTATTTTATTGAAATTGTGTACAATTATTATCTGTTAACTGTCTGTTTATTAATATAACAATTATTGGGCCATATTCGGTTATAACTCCTATTTTATGTTTGAAAGGTTCATTATGTTTAAAAGGTTCTTTAATATAGACCGATTCTTATTATCTAATTGTCTTCGTGAATTTCATGAAAATTGCTCCTCATAGAGGATTTTCCTTTTTTTTAACATAAATCTTTTATAAATTTGGTCCATAAAAACTATTCTCGGTACTGGTAGAGAATTTTCATATTATTATTATTATTATTATTATTATTATTATTATTATTATTATTATCATTCGGAATTCTGTTTAAAAGCAGTTAACCCATTAATGGATTTCAATAATGTAAATGATGGAGGGTGTTTAAGATTTGGCAAAACTGAAAATAGCACTCTTAATTGTATATAGTTTTTATAAGAATGTGGACTATATGAGAATTTAAAAGTAGTTGGGATAAGTCTATCAGTATATATGTTTATGTGTTCTTCAGTAATAAAGAAAAGTTGCTTAGATTTCGAATAGCACTTTGTACGAGGCTTAATGAGCTTCATCATACTTTAAAATATATTTTTCACAAAATCAAGTTGTTGGTCGATTTTGTTTTTCTAAATCAATATTTTTAATTCGTGGAAATTTTTCTAAACTGTAATTAGTGGAGGGTATTTAAGATTCGGCACAGTATTCCAACTTGTATTTGGTTTTATTTTAAATTTTTTCTAATGAAGCATTAAAATAATATTAATTCACAACTTTACACTCTTGTTAATAAAAATTATGTATTATTATTTGAAGCAGATATAATTCTATTATTTTCTTCAGTCGAAATAACAGAGCTTTCCCATGAAGTTCCTAAAAGAAAATTTTTATGTTATGAAGCTAAAATTGAGATCATTGATTATCAGTGAGAGTGAAATTTTATTAAATTATAATTTTTAAAACTTAATTTTTTCTAAATTTTAGATTTTATTATTAACAATTTAATTTTCTTTTCTATTAAGATTTCAATTATCGCGGATTATTGTTTTTGTGTTTGTTGTTAATATCACCATTATTAACTGGAACTGAGAATGATATTAAAGATTTAAACCACTTTGTATCACAATTATTCTATAATCAAATTATTACCAGGCCTGGTCATAATATTGTAATCACTCCCTTATCACTGGTTTTACTTCTTATCATAATTCGCATGAAGGGCACTCTCACTGTATCGTATGAATTTGATAAAACTTTTGGATTGGTGGGTCTAAGTGATGGTGCTATTACCAAAGGTTTTGCGAATCTTTTGGAAAAATATAAATATCCCGAATATATTGATATTAAAAATACAATTCAAATCTTTTACGAAGGTTATGTGATTTATTCTCTGAAGTTGAATGCTAAGACAAATGTTCATGCTTGGTCCACATATGATATATGCAATAAATCTCATGAATTTTCCACTGAAGGTAAAGCAACAGAACTGGTTTTGACTACGGAAACTGATTTTCATAATTTATTTCTAAAATATTCAACCGCCAGCAGGACATCAGGATCATTTCACAATATTGAAAATGTTATTGAAAATGTAGAAGTGATTCAAGTTTTGGGGAATTTAAAATATGGTGAAATGCCAGGTTTAAAATCGCATGTAGTGGAAGTTCCCTATAACGATGAAGATACTTCATTGTTGATTATATTACCAAACGAAAAAGATGGAATATCAGATTTGGAAAATAATTTAGATGCCTACAATTTAACTGATATTTTAGAAAGTACAAGAGAAGAACATATTAAATTAATATTACCAAAATTTAAGGGTAAATTTCAATATGGAACTGCAGGAAGATTTAAAAATTGTAAGTCGGAGAGAGAGAGAGAGAGAGAGAGAGAAAATTAAGTTAATATTTTAATACTTAATTTCTTTCGTTACATAGTTGGGTTTGAAGACCATGTTCGAACATATGTGTGAGTCAGCGCTTGATATACGAGTATCGAAACTAATTTATAAGGCCAGTTTTAAAACCGATGAACCGAAGAATTTTACTAATGAACCAAAATTTGGTAAGTAAAATTATTATCAATTTGTTAATTTGGTTTCGGAATTTTAAATCAATATTCGCGATGCGAATAAAATATTATTTATCATTCTAAATCGGCTTCAAAATTATTTGATATTTTTACGAAAATAGAAATTATTCTTTTTTATATTTTTAGCTGATAATTTCCCATCCATTGAACGTTTCCAGGTAGTTGAAGTTGACCACCCTTTTATTTACATAATAAAATCATCCAAAAATATTATTCACTTAATGGGCAGACTACTAAATATCCAGGAAGAGAAATGATGCGAGATTAAAATATATATCAATATGATTAAATTTCTCTTAGTTATATACTTTATCACCATAAGTAGTGAAAGATGTCATATTAAGATTGTTTTTCATTTTGTAAATTTAATATTAAACAATTGAGGTCGATTTAACTATGTCTCTCCGTGAGTCTGTTGTAGTCACGTTCACATTCCAGAGCTCAATGAAAATTGGCCAGATTATTTGTTATTATTCGGTTCAGTAAATTAAAAGACATAAACCAGTATGAAAGACAATCTCTCAATTCACGTAAAGATCTTTCGTATATTAACCAACTAAAATGCTAATGGCGTTTTTTAACTAATTTGGAGGGGCAATAGTTCTTAGTAAGTTCAGAGGAAGTGCGATGTACTTCCAAAGTCTAATCTATTCAAAGTGAATAACTTTGGAAATCACAAATAAAATTAAAATAAGTAAAAGTGTAATAGTTGGTTAAGACTTTCTATATAATTCCCTACACCGTTGTGCACGATGGAATAATTATGGACCACCCCTTGTAGAATTTGATGTCATCATTTTAGCTTATTTAACATATTTTCATCCTTTCATCATCCTTTTTCATTTATATTAGTTACGATGTTCTATAAAATATTTTTCTCTTTAGATTTCTATATTCAGTTTACATTTCTTTCTCATATTTCATTTGATACAAAGAAAATATACAAAATTATTTATCTTATTTAACGAAAAAAAAAATAATAATTAAATCAATAAATACTTTATTCAAATTAATTTCAATTAATTATGTAGAATTAAATAAATTTGTATGTTATTTTACTTACGATGCCGTTTTTATTACATATCCGTTGATATAAAATATTTTTGTTAACAAAATTTATTCAATTTAACATCATTTACTAAATTTTTTGGTACGTTTGAAGAAAATTCTTCAAGTGGAAGAAAGATTCTATTAATTAGACATCTTTTTTCCGTTAAAATTTTACGAAAATTTTTCTTTAATATAACCTACGTTATTTGGTTCAGTGTAGAGAAGCCACCGAAACGTAACATAACTTATGTCATTGTCCAGGTTTTGCAACACAGAGATTCCTACATTTTATAAGGGACACTTATCAAACAAGTCCTATCTCAGGGATGTTGATTGGAGGAAATTTTGGAAATTTGTACACGATACGGAATTCTTTAAAGTAAATTATTGTTGGTGCTTGTATTTGTTTTCTTTCTTCGGAGATGGTGAGTGCATTACAAGTAGTGGCCTTGGTGTATGCCAAAGGACATGGAACTTGTACCTACATACCTACTGGTTCAGTCATAATGGGTCAAAGATTTTTTCATGAAATTTGTTGTTGTAGTTAATTTTTTCCATTAAATAGAGCAATATGAATTACTAGAGACTTAGTTCGAGAATATCGTACCATAAACGGGATTTTCGACTTAAAAACAGATTTTGTTTTTCTAAATCAATATTTTAAGTTCTTGGAAATTTTCCTAAAGTGCAAGTGGTGGAGGGTATTTAAGGTCGGTATTGTCGAATACAGCACCTTAACTTGTTATGGTCTAATTTTAAAATTGTCAAATGAAACATTGAAATAACAATTTAACACTTTACACTCACTTTACTCACTTTACAATCATTAAAAGAGTTATTATTTGAAACAGATATAATTTTATTGTTTTCTTTAGTCCAAATAACAGAGTTTTCCTAAGAAGTTCCTAAAAGAAGTTTTTTTATATCATGAAGCAGAAATTGAGATCACTGATTATTAGTGAGAGTGAAATTTTAAATAATTTTATTTTTTCAAACTTAATTTTTCTTAAAATTTTAAATAATTTTATTTTCAATTTTATTTCCTTTTTTATTTAGATTTCAATTATCACGAATTATTGTTTTTATGTTTGTTGTTAATATCACCATTATTAACTGAAACTGATAATGACATTAAGGATTTAAATCATTTTGTATCAGAACTATTCTATAAACTAATTAGTACAAAACCTAATCATGATCTTGTAATCACACCTTTATCATTGGTATTACTTCTTATCATAATTCGCATGAAGGGCACTCTCACTGTATCGTATGAATTTGATAAAACTTTTGGATTGGTGGGTCTAAGTGATGGTGCTATCACTCAAGGTTTTGCGAATCTTTTGGAAAAATATAAACATCCAGAATATATTGATATTAAAAATACAATTCAATTTCTTTCCGAAGGTTATGTGGTTTATACTCTTGTGTTGGATGCTAAGGCAAATGTTCATGCTTGGTCCGTATATGATATATGCAATAGATCTCATGAATTTTCCACTGAAGGTAAAGCAACAGAATTGGTTTTGACTACGGAAACTGATTTTCATAATTTATTACTAAAATATTCAACTGACAGCAAGACATCAGGATCATTTCACAATATTGAAAATGTTATTGAAAATGTAGAAGTTATTCAAGTTTTGGGGAATTTAAAATATGGTGAAATGCCAGGTTTAAAATCGCATGTAGTGGAAGTTCCCTATAACGATGAAGATACTTCATTGTTGATTATATTACCAAACGAAAAAGATGGAATATCAGATTTGGAAAATAATTTAGATGCCTACAATTTAACTGATATTTTAGAAAGTACAAGAGAGGAACAGATTAAATTAATATTACCAAAATTTAAGGTTAATTTCAATATGGAACTGCAGGAAGATTTAAAAATTGTAAGTCCCAGACTGGAGAAATGAAATTAGTATTATGAAACTTAATTGACTTTATTAATTAGTTGGGTTTGAAGAAAATGTTCGAGCATTTATGTGAGTCATCTATTGATATAAGAGTTTTGAAAATAATTTATAAGGCCAGTTTTAAAACCGATGCACCGAAGAATTTTACTGATGATCTAAAATTTGGTGAGTAAAATTATAGTTAATTTCTTCAATTGGTTTCGGAAATAGGAATCCTAATTTTAAAGCAATCGTCGAGAATGACTAGATTGTTATTTTTCTATATAAAAAGGTTTCGAAATCATAATAATATTCATTTATTGTTATTTTAATTTTTAGCTGATAATTTGACACCCATTGAACACTTCCAGGCAGTTGAAGTTGATCATCCTTTTATTTTCATAATAAAATCATCCGAAAATGTTATTTATTTAATGGGCAGAATTTTAAAATATCCAGAAGGCGAAATGATACAACATAATTCATAACCTAAAAAAAGATGAAAATTAAAATATTAAAATACTTGTACCAATATTTTATATGATAAAATTTGTTTTAGTTACATCTTCCACCGCCGGAAGTAGTGAAATATGCCATTTTTACATCATCATTCATTAAATAATTGTCTGACTGTCTGTTTGTTAGTATGCCGATGTCACGTTTATATACCAGAGTTTAATAAAAATTGCCAGATTGTGAGTTTATGTCCTAAACTGATATTTGAGACCATCTCCAAATTCAGGTTAGCAACTTCCTTTAGTTTCCCAATGGACAGATTGTGATTTCAAAATACCACCAGTGATAATAAAGAGTATAATTAGTTTTTCATTCCGTTTTCAAAGCCAAAAATAAATCATCTAAAACGATATAATATATATCAAAATCTGATTGAATTGGTCATGCCCGTCTGTCTTTTGGAAACAAACTCACGGACCCAATAAAAATTTGAATATAATTAAATTTGAACTGATTGTTTGTTATTGTCTCTCTCAAGGGTCTTGATCAGAAATCTAGCTATAAATATCGATCTGAAGTTCTTTTGCTTGGTGTGTGACGGGTTCTTCCCTTATACGAAGATCGTCCTACACATTATCCATTTCGTGGAAACATGATTTCATTGTAGTTATTAAAGATCCATTGTAATAGTTGCTCAACATTCCTTTGTAGGTCAGTAGGAATATTGCTATCAAGCACTGGGGATTTAAAAGGATCAATTCGACCAGCGCAACCTTTAAAGTCCAACTGCCACATAGCCTCTGTATGAAGCTTCGAAAGGTGGCTAAAACCTTCTCTATGCTACTGCAGAAATTCCTCCATGTCCTCCTCTGAAATCCTTTTTGCTGCCATTTTTTGGGCAGTTGTTCGATTCTTTTGCCTCATTGAATGGTTTACGGTTCGTATATTTACTACGAGCAATCTCGAACGACCACCACTGCAACTTAGACTTACCCTTATGGGTGATGGATGGACAAGTTCTATTTATAGAGTCAGTGAACGAAAAATTTCACTACATCATTCAAGTCTCTCATACCGAATATTATAGGAACATCTCCTCCTTATCCTATGTCTACTCCAGATAATTAGGAGATCCGCCTTCCATAATCGAATTTGGATTTAAGCTCTTATTGACTATATCCAGGTTATACACAAGGATAAAGTCAATTAAATCACTGAAATCAGATAAATTAGAGATATCAGAGATTTTTTACCTAGATGCGGATACCTAGATTACCGGTTGTGATCATGATGGATTTTGAGTTTTTGAACCTGTATTAGCTCTTCCTGTTGTTCATTTATGCCGAGAAACAAAGCGGCAGATGCTGTCTTAGAGTGGGATTGATTTGCACAACCCACCCATTATATGTGTCAATAATGGTGAAGTTGACGTCACACAGGATACATACAAGTTCTGTGAGAGAACGCATGTTCTCCTTCTCTCCTGTTCTGATGATACTAATCTTCTCCTTATTGCACCTTCCATCATTTCTATCGCAGTGATATTATAGTATCCAGGTTCAGCACCACAATCGTTTTCCTGGTACATCCTTCAGCTGAAGAAGTCTTAACTAGTTTCTTATCGTATGTCAAATGTAATTACTTTCCAAAAACAGGAATAGAATCGATTTTTTGTACATAAATCTGTAATTGTTCGGCTTGATGTATTAAATTTGATATAATAGCAAGTTTTGGCATTAGGTTGTCTCAACAACCAGTTCTAAATAAAAAAACTTGTGTTTCAAGCGACAGACGGACGTAGATAAATCGACTCAAATTTTGATTTGATACGAATATATGTACTTATGGTGAACAAATAAAATCCCCTCCCTTTTTTCCTCTTGATGATTTTTTTCTTTAAATATTCTCTAAAATTTAGTCCACCTGACATCACTTCTATGCCAAAAGGAAAAAAAATCCCATATCTGCCCCACTGTAGACTGTATAACTTCACGGTTAAAATTGATAAGAATTAAATCGAAAAAATTATTATGAAAACAATAAGGAACGACTATGACGAATTTGTAACACCCTCTACCATATGCATATACAACATATATGTATATATATGTTCTACACCGATGTGACAAACATCACTTTATGATAAGTAAAAGCAAAAATCCATTTGTAAATTTATACGAGTGTTGGTCAATAATTTCTTGTAGCTCCAATTTAATCCCTCAAAAAAAACTTTTTTTAAAACTTGCAATTTCACATAAATATTAGTTTCACTGTAATGTACTGCACACTTACGACAATAAAATTATACGAGATTTGTTCATTACTTTTTCAGAACTTCCATTTGAAAGCAACATTGTGGTGTAGGGTGTTACATACCGACTACAACATTCCTTCTTATTTTTAATATAAAGTGTAATTTAATGATGAGAGATCATTTAATTGACACAGTTTTAATTTTTTTTAATTTTTCAAAATTTAATTCTGATAATTAAATTTTGAAAAATAAAAAAAAAAGTTTTTTGTCTGAATTTCGATGCCGTCTCAGTTATCGGTCGAATTCCAACAGTTATTTTGTCGAATTCCAACAAACAGGCGGACAGATGAACATGACTAAATCGACTCAGATTTTGATTATGTGACTGACAACTCATATCATTTACCAACCAAAATTAATTAATATTTTCACACTTTTAATATGTAAATTATAATTAATTGTTGCATGTATTTTAATTAGAAACGTTAAGTTAATTATTTAAAATTCAGTCAACAGAGTGATTTCGAAGTCAACAGAGTGATTTACAAAATGACTAAAGAATTTCGGAAAAATGGTAGAGAATTATATTTAACCTCAATAAATTTAATCGAAAATAAAATTATAATTTTTTTTCTTCAATTTCAGATTACATTTTGAATGTATTATTATTCATAATTGTTCTATTCAATTTCTCATTAACATCATCCACCAGGGATGTTGTTCATGATTTGAACAATTTTGAACTTAATTTATTCTATAAGTTAGATATAAGTCTACCGGACAAAAATCTAATTGTGACTCCATTATCTTTGGCAACTCTGATGATTTTATTACGTATGTCTGCTGATGCCAGTGTAGCAAATGATATTGATCAAATTTTCGGTTTAATGGGTCTCAGTGATGGAGGACTTATGGAGGGCTATAGGAATCTTTTGGAAAGAAATAAACGTAAAAACTTATTCTCCATACAAAATAAACTTGCAATAACTTCGGAAACTACAACGTTTGTAACATTGCGTTTGAGTGGTAATGCAACGTTCAATGCCTGGTCCGAATATAATGTTTGCCATAGATCGTGGGAGTATTCAGAATTAAATAAGGAAACTAAATTGAAATTAAGCACAGAGACCCACTTTAAACATTTAGTATTTAAATATTCAACTGATAATGTATTAGAGGGACAATTTTATACATTAAATGGTTCTGCCTACAGTGTAAATATCATTGAAATTGTAGGTAAATTGAAATATGCGGAATTAGAATCATTACAGTCCAGGGTTGTAGAAATACCTTATTGGGATGATGATACTTCACTACTAATTTTTTTGCCCTTCAGAAATAATGGTATAAATCGTTTGAGCAAGAGTATAGTTTTGCATTCGCTGAAATACATTGAGTCCAAATTAACATTGGACTTTGTTCAAGTATTTTTATTCAATTTTTTGACACTTGTTGATTTTTCCCTGACGGAGCAACTCAAAACAGTAAGTTGAGATTTAAATAAGAAAAATGAACTTTTATATTATTTTTCCTTCAAGTTGGGTTTATGGAGTATTTTTACACGTCTCTGTGATATACCACATACAGTCAAAGTTTCCGAGGTAAATTATAAAGCCAGTTTTGCAATGAGCGGACTTAGTGCCAAGAAAGATCCATTTGAGGGTAAATATATTAATGATTAATAAATTCCAGAAATACGACTTTATTATTTTATTAAAATTTTTATTTTTAGACATCGAAGTACCAGACCAAAATAAATTCCATAATTTTCACGTTGATCATCCTTTTATGTATTTATTGAAATCATCAAAAAATGGTATTTATTTAATTGGAAAATTTTATGATTTTTTTAATTCTTGAATAAAAGTTATTTAATTAACTTTCGAATCTCTGAAAAACTAATGCCATTTTTTATAGTAAATTTAGGAGACCTTTTGTTATTCATGAAACTTTTGCTGTAAAGATTTTAAATTTAAGTCTAAATCTTTTTGTGGAGTATTTGTAACACAATTGCAGCGAAAATATAATTTGCTTCATTTGGAAGAAATTTAGGCTGATTAGGGACAGGAATAATACCCATATAAACGAATAAGAATTTCAAATATTAATAGAATTATTACTCGGAGAATAATAGTTCTATTACAACATAACTAGGATTGTGCCAGGATGTGCTCCAAACATATATTTTCTAAATTCAATGAAAAGTAAGCACAATTTGTTATCTGACCACGCGAGTTGAGGAATTTGTATTTTGAACAGTGCATTTTATGTGAGATGCAGATACATAGAACTTTGCTAATTTTTAATTTCCTCTATTTTCCCTGGAGGTGGTGTGGCGTGGTGGCTTCTTTGAATCACGTTGACAAATTTCGCCAGTGGTTGGGTTCAAATCTGGAATATTTGTAAAAGTTTTTTTCATGAACGACTACACCAAACCGTCCCTCTATACAAAACAACATTAATTTTAAATATCAACTTTTTTATAAAATTATTTTAGTGAAAAAATGGGAAGCAATAGGAGGTCTAAAGGGATTTCCGAAAATGGGTCTTGTGTGGGAACAATAAAAAATTACGAATCGAAACGAAATAAAATAGATTCGCTATAAAAAAGCAGCAATTAATGATTTAAAATTATAAATATTCACCATTCGTCTAATTTGATTTCTGTCTGAGTGACGGTTTTTTGTGAGACCTGCGGAAAATTATGGAACGACCGTGTTAAATTATTATTATTAAAAAAACATTATTGAAAGATCATTAGTTTGTCTTATTAAAATTCTGCAACATCGGTCAAATCACAAAAATGAGACCTCAAAAATTTAGATCCAACATTTCTAAATTTACAAAAAAAAAGGCTTTTTATAAGCACAAATATGCCAAATTTTGATATTTCAAATTTTTAATATATTTTTTCATATTAGAATAAAATCAAAATAATTGGATAATTCTGGAACCATATTTTAATCGAACTACCTTTTCCAAAATAATGTTATAAACTTATACAACTTTTATGCAAGTAATTAAAGAAATATCGGCCCAGATTATATTTGCTTTGTATGGCAACTCCACCTACATTTTGTCCAGTAAAAAAGTTGCTTGAGAAAGTAATTCAGATGAAGTCTTTATCCCTCCGCTTCAATAGTTCTTCAGATATTCGTTAATTAATACCGATCTTATGTTTTACACCCTACATTCTGTCTAGTAAAATAATTCGTTTGGAAGGTAACTGGGACAAAATTTTAAAACTGTCGCTGTAATAGTCCTTCAAATATCCGATCCTAATGTATTTTTTATTGCTTATGTTACTTTCGAATATTTTAATGAAAATTTCAACAATGTCCGTCCAGTAGTTTAGCAGGCTATAAGTTCTAAACAAACCAACCCTCCAACGCCGCAAGTGTTGTTGTCATTTCCGTATGTAACGATAAGAAGAAATCATATAAGACCCCAGAAAGTATATATTATCAAATTAAAATCTAAGTCGATCTGGTCGTTGTTGGCACACTCACATTCACAATAATTGACAGAGCACAATTAAATTTAAATTAAGTATTTGTTAAGTCATAAGAAGTTTTCTATTTTAAATCGCCAAAATCGACTTTGTATCCAAAAATTCCGATATCTGAGACAGCCGTCTAAAACTGAAATATTTTACGATTATAACTAAGTGATTTAGTGAAAAACGTTACACTTTAAAAAATAATTTGATAGGACACGAAGGATGATAATTCCCCTTACAAACGAAACAATTAATATCGCATAACTCTATAACTAATACAGGGAAATTGAATGTACACTAGAAAATTTACACAGTTTACAGGCACAGTTTAGTGCCCCTAAACAACCATATTACTAATATCGCATATCTTACTTGTTTTATAACAGAAGTGAGATCGAAAAAATCTTAACACACATTTTTCACTAAAACTTTTCATTCCTGTATTATTTGATTATTTTTTTTAACAAGTTAACTTTTTAAAACATTTTAGTTATTATGTCTGTTGATTGAAAACCTGTCTCTGGTAGAAGGAATGGTTAACATAATGTTTCTAAAGCCCAAAAAAAAACATTTTCAAAAGAGCTTTCAACACATCCGGTTGGAGATTAAAACATACACGACCAAAAAGAAACTCTGCTAAAAATTAAGAGGTCAAAAACAGAGCACGGGTGAATTTTCTAAAGATATTCTTGTGGAATAATGGTCGACGAAACGTCAAATTTTTCTCAACTTCCTATTCAAAAGTTTTATTTTGTTGATGCTCGAGAAAAGTTTAGGATCCAAAAGTTTAGCAAAATATACCAATAATTTATTACAACGGGCGGTATAAATATCATTGGCCTGAGATGACTTTCTGTCTCCTATGGTAAACAACCCCTTGAGTGGTACAAGAACAATAATGTGGTTTTTGGACTAAGAGAGGCAAATCCTCCAAACTGCCAGTGGAGAGACAATGGGTTCTTGTTAAGAGAGAATTGGTGTCCAAGTTTGGTAGTTTTTAAACGGAGATCGACACCTTGTTCGAGCAAAATGACAGAAATCACTATAAAAAACGTAAGTGGAAGGTTTTCGGAAAAGGTTCAAAAGTTTATCACAATTGATTAAAACTATATTTTTTTATTTATTGTTTTAAATTTAAATTAATAAAACTGTAAATTTAGTGTTTCGTTTTTATGAACATATATGTTTGCTAAAAAGTTTTTCAATCGCACTCCTTATAAAAGATTTTACTAAAAATTCGTTACTTATTAATTTGTATTTGAATACCCTACGAATTCAGTATGTATCAGTATCATCAAAGTGTAATATTTATTGTTGGTATTTTAATTTTAATTATGTTGTATCCATTAATTGTCCCTTAAAAAGGATCCTAAATTCTCTTAAATAATAATAAAATTCTTTTTTACTTACTCTTATATAAATTGTCACAAAAATTAAGAGTATAAAAAAAACAAAATAAAGAGAAATAATTTCGAAATTGTATATTTTTGATGAAAACGAATGAGACCGAAGTTGGCGTCAAACTGTCTAGCAGCATAAAATACAAAGTATGTGAGAGTTATGTATACATTAACAATGCTAACGGTATCTTATACAAAATAAAATCTAAGAGAATTTTCGAACACCATTGGGAGTAAACTTCGAATGTATGTCAGGAATAAAAGACAACAACATTTATTTCCTTATGTGTGAAAGTATTTTAGTGTGTTTTTGTCACTTCATCTGGTAAGGGAAAGTGACATAATTTAAAATGTTTAATGAACAGATTATGTACGATTTTTCTTTGAATATATATTTTATTT
Source organism: Cochliomyia hominivorax (assembly GCA_004302925.2). Taxonomy (NCBI): domain Eukaryota; kingdom Metazoa; phylum Arthropoda; class Insecta; order Diptera; family Calliphoridae; genus Cochliomyia; species Cochliomyia hominivorax. Next base: position 70,617,156 of record PYHX02000495.1, on the reverse strand, counting down.
ATTTTTTTGTTTTGTAGGGAGCGTGAAAACATAGAGGTTTAAGCTTGAAGAATGTTATTTAAGAAAATTAATTATGCTTCATTAGTTTTAAAATATGTTAATGTGGTTAATTAACACCAAATCTTGTTAAGTTGTTTTAAAAAAATCACATGACTATATATTTCAGTGATTTTTTGCACTTCTTAATGTTGGCAGAGTCTGTGGTGAATCTGTGCTATACTATGGGGCAGCCTTATTGTGGAAATACTTTGAGGCCTCCCCGAAACGCGCAAGGTATGAATCAGCCCTTAACAGAATCGGGCTGTTAGTTACTAATGCAGTGAGGTCAACATCAACTAAGACTTTGCGATCTTCAACTGGTTATTAGCAAAGGAAATAAATCAAAAAATATGTATATAAATTAATAATTTATTTGATAACAAGGAAACTCGGTCTTCTATCGACAATTGGGCTGAATACCACAGGTAAATGGAGATATAGTACGTATGGTCATGCGAATATTTTTTTGGGGACGACTGATATAGAGTATTCACCCACAACGTAGGAGAATCGTTGCATGTCTCTCACGAAGGTGCATTGAAAATCTACAATGATGACTGGAAATATGAAGACAAAGTTGGAGGTGGTGTCTTCATTGACGAATTCAACATGTGTATGACTTTTAATCTTCTGAATGGGTGTAATATTTTGCAGAATGAGATTTCAGCAATTCCTATACCGACCAACAGGATAAGATATTATAAAATAAACGATCGGAATATCTTGACAGCGAAGCCGCAATTCGGTGCCATATGGATGACATCGAATCTTGTCAGTAATATCGTATATTACTGAATAGAATGGCAGAGCATTGGAACATTGCACTGAAAGGATATTGTGTTCGCCTATGTGGTTTACCGTTCACCACTTTTAGCGTATGCGTAGAGGAAGAATTATAAGTTAAGGCGTAATATCGATGGATAAACGGATAATTCTCTTGAGGATGTTAGTTGCTACAGTATCTGGACATTGTCGATTCGACTACATGCATCATGCAATGGGGCTTCTTGCGATTGACTTTTGCAGAAGTTGCATAAATGAAGAGGAAACTATACTTCATCTTCTTTGTACCTGTCCTGTGTTCAGTGCCTTGTGCATGCGCTTCTTTGGAAGAGGTTAATTACAATTTTTGATGGATTTGTCGACTGCTGATGTGAGAAATATTTGCGGCTTTATCCGAAATGGCGTCTGGTTTGGCGACAGAAATCTTTTCTTTGGAATTTATGTGATGTGAATTGCTAGATGAACTAGCCAGCAACGATTTCCCCTTTTCTCTTCTCCTAGAATATGATTTTGCTTCCACTTTTTTTCAGACTTCTAATTTTATTTTTAACCAATTTTCAACTAATTTCTTAATTTTTACACTTTTTCCGTCTCAATTCTTCACTTTTCAGGTAACAAAAAAGAGCTTTTTTTCATTCTTTAATAGCAGTCTGAAGGTCTTAACTGACCTACTGTTTTAAATTCTGTAGGACTTTTTTAAAAACTTCTACAGGATTTAGAAAATTTATGAGATTTTGGTTGGAAACTTAAAACCAATATATCCAACTCAGTAAGTCATTTAGTTACACTGTCAGTTAGTCGATTTTTTTCAATCTAACAATCCAATATTCTGCTTAACATCAAGCCCCATCATGGTTCAACGTGACCATAAATTTTAATAAATAAATTTTGGTCAAACACAAACACAAAACGCCTTGTGAGTTTAAGGATAATCTTCCTTCTGTTTTATAAATTTTATTTAAAATGTCATAGAACATTCTATAATGTCCACCATATAAACTGTTCATTATCATGTTTGTTTGCAAATAAGACAGGTAGAATATATAACAATAAATAATTCAACCACAAAATATTCCTTTTTCTTCATCATCAACATCGTCTTCTATACATAACTGCAGTAAAGGAATAAATATCAGTGCAGATGTGTGTTTGTATATGTGTAGATATCGATGGGCGAACACATACATACATCTAAACAAATATATAATTTAGTTTATTTGGGATAAACTTAAATACATATTTCAAAATAACTTATTTATAACTCGAATCTAATAATTTGTTGTTGCAAATAAGTCCCATATCAAGTACAGAGTTAAGTCCAGGAAAATTTATGTTTAAACTGAATGACGAATTGCCAAAATAATACAAATGACCTTAACTAAATTTCCAAATGTTTTCTTTGTTAAAAATATTAGGATGTAAATCTATAAATTACTGAACATTATGAGTAATTTAGTTAAAAGCAAGCTATATTCGGCTAAGCTGAATCTTTTACAAGATGAGATCGAAAAATTTCTTAACATACGCATTTCATTAAAGATGCCTTAACTAAAAAACATACTCTGCTCAAAATGTTCCTGAACGAAACAATAGTGTTGTATTTGTACCAAGAGAGGCAAATCGTCCAAACAATCCGGAGCTAAGACCAGTGGAGAGATATCCGACTCTTATTCAAAAAGCACTGAAGATCACAAAATAGATGTCCAAAAGTGTGTTAAATTTTAAATGGAGATATGCATCTCCACCTGTTCGAGCAAAGTGACAGAAAGCCTATAAACGTTAATAGAAGGGTTTCTGAAAAAGGTATATCGTTTGCTGAAAAAAATTAATTATATCAATAAATTAACAATAATATGTTGGTCACAATTAGTTTAGATATATGTCTATCTGACCAACATATTAGTGTTGTTAAGGCTTTGTTACAACAGAACAGTTGTGATTGGACCAAAATATTATTTTCAAACAAACATTTTTTGGAATCTCAAAAAAAGTATTTTTATCCGTCATAATATTATTTTCAATTTATTTTTGTAACCATAAAATTGTCAGTAGTTCAGTATAACAATGAATAATATATTCTTTTTAAAGCAAAATAATCATCCAGTAGTTCTGTGTATTTGTTCTATGATGATAGTGATTTAAGAAAACTCGTATTTATCGTAACCATTTTTTTGTGGGATAAACAAATTTTGTAGTACTACAACTATATCTTGTTGTCTCATGACTATATTATGTCAACAACATGGGTTCATGTTGCGTTCATATTTTGTGTTGGTATAATGTTGGTTTATTTAAAACAATGGTGGTGGGACGACAGTCATAATAGTAAACCATAATGTCCTGCCTCATGATTATGATTAACAATATTATATTTACATATACTGTATGAAAAATGCGTCGTGCCCTATTCCCCCAATGTCCTGCTCAAAATTTTTGTAATGGTTAATTGTAACCCACGTTTAATATTTTCAATTTTAAGAGTTTTTCTCGGATATCGATCTAAATTTAAGAAAAAAGTAAAAAAGTACGCAGGTGAAAAACATACGGATATAGTTAATAGGGTTTTTTAGCTAATAAAGATTTTTGAGAGCTAATAAAGTCAGTTTGACAGTACCTTCCAAATAAGGTTCCTTCCCGAAATAAGTTTTAAGTTAATAACTAAATGTTATTAGTTTAAAACTAAACTAAATACTAAATGCTACAATATTTCAATGACTTTTGGCACTAATAATTATTTGCTTAGCATTAGAAAGTGCGACGAACTTCAAGGCTAACGGTTTAATATACAACATATTTTTTGAGTGGATTATTCCAAAGCTCATAAAGCTCCTTATATTAGCGGAATTAATAAGAGAAAAATTCAAGCCATTTTCCATGGAAAATGTAGGGGGTTTAAAAGTAAAATTACTTTTTAAACCTAAAATTCAATATCGTGTAAATTTTCTTCAAATTTTACGAGAATCGATCTATAATTTTACATGGTTCTCCTAAAAATATCTCTGATGATATAAATCTTGCAATATTTGAATAAAAAGATCATACTTTTCATACTTTTTTTATTTTACTCCTCTACAACTTATACAAAATTATGAAAATAATTTATCTAAGCTTTCTAAAAATTATGTAAAAATATTCTGACCCATGGTGAATTATGGTGTTTCGGGTATTATGCATTTGTGCAGTAGTGGACAGAAAAAATTGCGCTACCATCATTTTTTATATACATCGTTCGTTTGATTTAAAGATGTCCGTCCTTCCGTCAGGACGATTTCATGTAAACCTTGTGAACTATGAAATTTGGTACAAGAACGATGCCAATTAAAAATGGTGATGAAGGGTGCGTTATTTCACTCAGACCAATACAAATGTTCTGATTTTAACGAAATTCGACAAAAACATGTATGATATATTATTTCTCGTAGATCCCATATAAGTCCCTTATATATCACTTTGTAGGGCATAAATCTCACATATAATCGGTCATATTTAGATATATTGAAATACTTTTAAATCTCATAAGCAAATTATATGAGTCGTAACCAATAAAATGGTGTTTATTGTTACATAATCGGGCCTAAATGTCTATATTATTTTTACTTGTTTTTAATATTTCAAATTTACAAAGTTTTGTCTTTATTTTTTTGCTCAGTAAGTGAATTATTGGATCTATTGACGTTAATTCAAATAATCTTGCGTTTGAAAACATTTTTAAGATGTGTTCCAGTATCGAATAAAATATAATCCTCCAGTTGCGAGAAGAAAAGATTTGCTGAGAGACGCAAATATATAACTCGATGAGAGCAAAATTGTAAAAGGAAATCCATTTGAGTTACTTTATTTAATAAAAAGAACGTATTGTATTCAAGACCAAATTCTGAATACTGATATTTTTAACTTTTGTGATGAAAAAAATTCTGGCCGCGAAACACATAAAACATTAAACATTAACCTTAACGTCATTACATTTTGCGGTTTTGCACACTGATCCGGTACAAGTATTTCATTTATCATAAGTTTATTAAAATTTACTTTTTACTTATTATTTATGTTAATATTTGTAGTACAGGAAGTGTACTTAATAAATATATGTATGTACATATATAATTCAAATTCATACGCTTAGATTTTTTTAGTTCTTCAGATATTTCAATATCAATATTTGTTTTGTTTAGGTAGTACCCCTCCATGGTCCTATCCGTTATACATTATGGCCAGTAAACAAATATTCTTAGGAAAGTAATACTCCCGCTTTTACAGTTCTTTACATATATGATAATTTAAATCTGCTTTGTATGAAAGTACTTTTCCTCTTGATTCTACCCGTCCTAAATTTTGATCAGTAAAAAATTCTTGTGAAAGTAATTTGGGTCGAATTTAAGAACTATTGCTGTTATAGTTCTTTAGATATTCGATGATCAATATTTTCTTTGTATGTTAGTTATCTTCCCTTGATCCTGTACGTCCTACATTTTGTCCAGTAAAACAGTTCCTTAAAGAAGTGGTTGAAACCAAATTTGAAAATTATCTTTCGATAATCAATATTTGGCTTGTATGGGGGGTACCTCTCCCCCTGGTCCTATCGAAACTTCTTATAGCCTTTGTTACTTTTGGGTATATGGGGACGTTTATTTTTAAATGCTTAAATACAAGTGTAATTTAAAAGTTTTGTAATAATGAATTTATATTTTCCGAATGAGGCATCTGAAATAAGTTTTAAAAAATAGAAAATATATTTTTCCTTAATTTTGTTTTCTTTTTATTTATTTTAATTATTTTTAATTATCTCTTCATTAATTTTTTCAAACAAAATTAAAAACTTAAATTTTATGTGATTTATTTAAAAGTTGAATTCCCTCCTACTTTTTTTTAAATATCACACTTTTCATTAATTTCATTTAATAAGAGGAAAAGACCTGTTGAAAAGTCACTTATGAACATACAAAAAAAATATATATAAATATACTTCATCAAACTCTTACAGTGAGAGTGTACCGTTATGTGATGATCATTTCTGAATATTGAAGAAAATTATGTGAAAAAGAAAAGTGGAAGAAAAGCGGGGGAAAAATAAAATCAACCTCTTTAAAAACAAAGTTTTTTGAAGAACAACATTTATTTAACACTTTCAGGTCTGTGAAAACCCACAAACATTTCTCTTTTCCTTTTCAGATTTTTATGCCCTTCTTTTTCTTCCTACAGAGAGAACTCTCTTACAGTTTTTGTTTAATTTTTACCACTTTTTTGTTGTCCTAATGGATTTTCATGTTCATGTCATAGTTCAACTTACTCTATCGCCACTTAATATTGTTGTTATTGTTAGTAATACAACTGCAACAACAACAATCACCACTATAGCTATCAATCCGATAGTTGTGGATGTGGTTTATGTTGTTATTATTGTTTTTATATTCAAAGTTTTATAAATGGAGAAAGAGAGAGAGAGAAAGAGAGAGAGAGAGAGAGAGAGAGGGAATATGTGATGTTTTAAAGTTCTGTCATTACATTGATTTAATAAGTTTATATTCGTACCAGTTTTTCATGTCATATCATGTTTGTATATATATTGTTTTTGATATTTCATAACTGTGTGTGTATGTATGTGTTAAAAACAAAAACCATAAAAAAGCTGAAAATCAATCTATCAGTTGCATAAAGTAAATGAAACGTTGAATTAAAAAAACAAAATACAGCAAAAATAAATGATGAAAAAAAATTCTCATCAACATTAAAACACGAATAAAGTGAAATGAATCTTCAGCCCAGAGCAAGAATACGGTCCCAGCACATACTCTTTACTATGCTCATAGAATAGATCTTGGTCTTTTGCTAAAAAGAAACAATTTATAGTGTAAATATGACTTACATACATGCATTTATACATGTACTTCTATTTTATACTCTTATATACATACTTACGCTTATACATCTACATATGCACATACATATTCTGTGTAACATAATTTAACCATTTAAAAAAAATATGTGGATGAATTTAAAATTTCTTTAAACAAAGACTCTGATTCGATTTTTACAATTTGGTATTCTACATAAAAAGGTAGAAGTCCCGTGATAGTGGACCTTAGTTCACGAGATAACTAAAATGTTCAATTGTTGGTTATGTCCATCATGCGGTGTTGATGACTACATCAGAAAAAATGTGGAAGCTTCAAATTCAAGAAAATACTTTCGAAGCAAATATATAATATAAATAATTCCGACCACCAATAATACGGAGTGTAGGACTTTACAATCTTCTGATAAATAAAACGGAAAACCGTCCACAACGAAAAATTTTGAAATAATTCTGCGAATATATTGAATAATCTGTTTGTAAGGGAATGTCACTCTGCTGTATTCTATCACAAAATGACGTTCATTATAATATTTTGATTTTATCGCTTCATCCATGCACCGAATTTTATATAATAAATGTTCGTTCATATTTTGATATCGCTTCCAAATATGGCTCTTTCCCGGAAAACAGTTTTAGGCTCATAAACGTTGTGAATACTCTACAATTTAAAGAATAACTTGATGAAATTTATAATATAATATTAATTTCGACAAAGGACAAAACCTATTAAAATTGGTAATAGTCGTCTAATACTCCAGGTATCTCCTATAGAAATGTCTTACTGTAATAACATATTAAGTTACAAAAACTCTCAGAAGAGAATATATTCATATCCAAATTCAATTGCCAAGTTTCAGGAAGATCGGACCAAAATTGTCTTCTTTTCTTTACAAAACTACTTCCGAAAAATACTTTACGCAAAAACTTGAAAAAAAAATGAAAATATTTCATATGTTTAAGATGTATACAACTAGATAATACACTAATAGGTCCAAAATTTTCTATAGCCGTTATATAACTCAAACAATCGAAAATCACTTAAAATGACATAAAATTCTCATAAAGCTCATGAAAAATCATTAAATCAAATTTAACAGGGGTCGATCTATTATTTTTCATGTCAACGAGATGGTGTGGGTTATTATGTAGTCGGTCTCAACTGACTTTTGCACTTTTTTCAATGTCCATTTAAAATAAAGTCTGAAAACTCTGACTTGTTCATGGGTATAAAATATTGTTTCTTTTTTTTTGTTTTACAGGGTGTCAAGAATTTTTGGAACTATAAATTACAAAATATTATGGAACTTTTCAATTAAGTCATCTCAAATAGAATTCTTAACGCCTTGTGTCAATTTTTTACACTTCTAAAGTTCCCCACGTTCCAAAAGTTTTAAAGTTAAATTAAAAGTTATTATCGGTCAAGCCTGACTATTGAGAACCCTAAAACATATTGATGGTTATTAATAGTAGCTACCAAAAATTAATGTACTACCCTCGTATTAATATATCTTCTTATTTGTACTTAAGAGTGCAGTATATTTTGGTTTTAATAATTTTATACGATCTGTGCGTTTTTAAACTTTTTTCAGGGGATACACCGTGAGATAGAGGAAAATATGGATCGACCGATGTAAAATTACATACAACGATTTTTGATTATATTTATTCTAATTTGATCAATTCTTATCTTAATTTGATCAATTCAATATTGACGTGTATGTTAGATTTAAGTCCTTCAAAGTTGTGCGGGATCTATGAGAAATAATGGACTGAATCTCGTATAATTTAGCACATCGTTTTAGAAAATTAATATACTTATTTATGTCAAATTTTATCAACATCGCTTTTATGAGCTCAAAACCCCATTCCGGTAGGAAATTGTTATGGGGGTTAGGTGAAAATATGGATCCATCATAATAAATTTCAATAAACATCGTCATTGGGCCAAAGAAATACCTCTAAAATTACGGCCCGCATTTTGTTCAAAAGGTTGAAATGGACGGATGGACACGGTTTAATCGACTCAGAAAGTGATTCAGAGTCGAACGGTATACTTAAAAATGGCGGTAGCAATATTTTTTCTGCCCGTTACAAACTTATCCACAAACGCATAATACCCCAACTACTTACGGTGGTGTAGGGTATATAAAACAAATACAAAAATAATGAAAGAATTAAATTTAATAAATGACTTTTAAAGCTTGTTCCGTAGGTGAATAATGTCAGATAATTTTCATAAAAAATCAAATATAAAAAATAGATGAAATAAGAGAAGAAAAAAATATAAGAAAAACAAAATATTTTATTAAAAAAATTTTATATTAAACATTTGCATACATTCACACATACACAAACATACTCAAACACATACATAGAAATATTCAAGTGTAAATATTTAATTTAACTAAATTGAAAATTGCAAAAAAATGAGAAAAAACAACAACAAAAAATGTCAAAAATTGCAAAACGAAAATAAAAAAATATTAAAAGTTTAATTAATAACAAAGTTTTAGTTATAATCGTTTATTCTCTACTTGGAAATTTTATTATCGAAAAGGATTTTTAACTTATAAATCGAAAGTGAGCAATATGGACACACACACTCACACATTGCATATACATATGTATATGTGTAATGTAAATGTTACACAATTTTTATGATTATGTTTTTGGAATATTCTTTTAAGTAATAAATTCAGAAAAAAGAACTACAGAAAATAATAATAAATGTATGTTCTTTAGTAAGGAGTGAGAATGAAAAGATCTTAAGATAAATAAAATTGAATAAAATAGAAATATAATAAATCATGGTTATCATATGATCCTTTTTAATACTTCGAGAAACTTCCTTAAATAATTAATCCTTTGTACATTTCCTTTTTTTGGAAAACTAAAAGGTGGTCCCACCATAATGCATCTCTTTAATTGTAAGTTCAAGCTCTCCCTTTTTAAAATCTTAAAGAAGTTCTATTACCTGGTAAGTAAATATTGACATTGATAAAAATTTCGGTTTATTAATGTGCTAAAGCAATTACCGAAGTGGAATTTCCACTTTCTTTCCACATATTAAAATGATCCTTAATGTTGCTAATGTGATAAGAAATAATATATAGATCCATAAGTGGTTTTAACTACAATAAAAGACTCCTCTTGGAATAGGGGTTTAAGCCTAAAAAAACTCTTAAGTATGAATCAGTCCTATAAAAAACTCTGTTGAGGTAAGTACACAAGAGTCCCTACCCGAAATTGTCACACCAGTTTATGAAGTTAACAACGTTTGGATTAACTTGTTTTTTATCAAAAATACAAAATTGTTTGCATTAATTTGAATATTTTTTCCAATAAATTAAATTTCGGTGCATTTATATAGAAAAAAGTTGATTCGATTTGCGTAGTGTTTCTCCTGTCCCTATTAACGACACAAGCGGGGGCTCTAATGTATACCGATGTAGAGTCATTCCCTGAGTTGATAAAATGATGCTTCCACATTTGCCGGTTGCCCGTCAGTCAGCTGTGATCCCATATAGACCCACTTTACAAACTTCTGCTGAAGCTGTAAAAGAGTTTGCATGCACAACACCCAAGAAGAAAATAGTTCTCCATCTAACCGAGTCAGTCTAATTCAAATCTAACCGCACGCATTCTCGTCAGAATCCCAGCAACCATGACAAGTTCTTAGAACTAATGCAAAAAAGGGATTCTTCTGTCAAATACCTTGACAAGAAAAGAGCTAACAATGGTAAAGTGTCACAGGGTTACGCAAAAATGTTAATATATAATAATTTTTTAATTAAAAAATTTTAGTCCTTAAGTCTGAATTTCACATTCTCAATAATTTTGATTAAACTTACAACAAATCAATATGATTTCATTAAAAAATAATAACTGACATAAACTCAAATTTCGTTTCCGAATAGTGTTGAGAGTCTGAAAATGTGTTAAGATTCTTTCACCCTCATTCTCTTTGTTTGTATGTGTGTGTTTGCTGCATGTATGTGTAAATTAAAAACCAATTTTTACTTTTTGGTCTTTTAAGAATTTATGTAAATATGGATTTAGGACATATCCCCATACATACATATACATGTTCATATTTACACACACACACACACATTCTCGTATAAACATTTTTAAATGCGTCAACATTTATAAGTATTGAAATACATTCTTTCATATGAACAATTTTTTATTCCTTTTTTGTAAAACATTTGTAGATATTTATTTTATTATTTTACAACAACAATAAAAGTCCATAGAGAAAAAAGGTTCCTGTTCTTCTTCTTGTTCAGCTATAAGCAACATTATCGTTTGAAAATTTCTATACTTTTTTCAATTCGAATTTTTTTTCTTATGAATCCAAAACACGTTTTGTTAGTTATAAAACCATCAGAAAGGAAAAAAACATGTTAAAAAAAAAAACCGAATTACTTATACATTCACATTCACATTTAGATTCAAATTCACATTTACATTCAGATTCACATTCATGCAGTAGAATTTCGTTTATCTGTAATTTTATTTGAATTAATTTTTAAGTAGATTTCAATTTGAATTTCTATAATAATTTTAATCGATTTGAGATTTTACAATAAGCGAAAGACGATTTTCGAAAAGAATTAACCTCTTTTTTCCTTCTTTCTTCTTTCTTTCTTTCTCTCATGTAAATATAAAATAAGAAATCAGTGAAATCAACTGTTACAAATTGTGATTGTTGAATTTATATTTGTGTATTTATTTATTTACATATGTGTGTGTATGTAAATATTTTAGTTTCCGCATTTATTGCAGGCAACATATGGTTCAATGGAACGTTTGTGCTTATGTCCTCATTTAGCCTAATTCTTAGTATTCTTTCATTTAAAAGGTCAATTGGTGCTTTCGAAATTAATTCTAAAGAGACAATTGATTTTTGTGTTACAACAAAATTTCCATTGTCAGTGAAATTCCACTCAAAGATTCAAAACCTCTCTTAATTCTGAACTATATATTCACTGAAGGCTATAACAATAGGAAATCAGTAATAGAGGCAGGATTAAATACTCTTTCTTGGGTCATTTTATGTTATTTTTTAAACTGATCAATCAATGTTGGATTTCTACAGATTCCGTTACAAAATGAAGACCAATTGAAAGAAATATTAATCGTGAATGCTCTTGTGGTACAGACATCGTATAAGTGTCAATGTGAAGAATGTCTGGTTAAATCTTTCAAAGATTGTTTTTCATTCCGTACATGAAAATTCGGGAAACTTGTCACAGAAAATAAAATTTATTAGAAATATGCCGGGCGAAGCAAAATTCTACGAAACCTCTTTGCACAAAGTTTAAGAAGTTGATTACTCAAAAACTCTCATGAAGGTGGAAGATGTGTACTCCGTAGCTTTGACGAATATTATGAGAGTGAACTTACTGGAAATTCCAATTACAAACCATAAATATGATGAATGAAACTTCAAGAAAGCGTGATTTGATGGTGTATTTAGTCGGTCATACAAAATAATAGGACAGAAGATACATCATCATCCAATGAAGGATTATGTAAAAAATCCTTTAAATATTTTTTAGAAGAAGGGATAATTTTGAAGAATGACAGATCATGCTCTGAACGTAGATCATGACTGTGTACCACTTTAGAATCTGAAAACTGTGATTTGCTTGTGCACAGGAAATACGAAGATTTAATTTCCACTTTCAAGAGAAGAAAATTTAAATTCAGGTTAAGATCTTACTTTTGTAGATGTAATTCTGGAACTTAAACGGAGATGATATGTTGAAAAATTCTTAGTAGAGAAAAATATTGTTAACGGCCAAAAGTCCATTGGAAACAAATTTTACAAACTTAAAGAAACTCGGTTATAATATGAATCTGATTTCACGGTTTATAGTTTCCAGTTTCCAGTGGACACAAATCGTACATACCCACAAACCGTTGAGAATTTCGATATGCTATTTAATAGATTGATACGGGACTGTTTAGGTGGAATTTAGTGGAGACTTGTTGAAATTACGTCTGCACAACCATAAGACGGTTTTCAGTGGAAGTTTGTACGGTCAGGGCGGTTTAATGTGGACCATAATGTCTTTATCACATTTATCGTTTGGTCAAATAAACGAAAATATTAAAATATTAAGTATTTTCAACAAAACCCGATTTGGTTCTACAAAAAGTTGGCCAGATAGAAAACCTGGTTCAGGAAAAAAAATAAAAAGGATTTTTAGAAAGCAGTCCGGTTAGCTTAGTGCTTGGACTGTTTGGTACGACAATTTAAAACTAATACTGGTTTAAAAACAAGTTTTGACCGGAAGACTGGAGATCAAAAATATAGCACGGAAATTAAAGTCAAGTTTTCTAAAATGTATTCTTGATATTGTAGATTTTTCGCAACTTTCTGGTGAACAATTTATTTTGCCATTGCTCGAGGGAATATTGAAGAAAATTGAAGGACCTAAAAGCAGTCAAAATTTCCCAAAAAGTTCTTAGTAATGACAAGCATTTTGTAACTTCTAATTGCGACAAAGAATACAATTACATGTTGCAAAGGGTTCTATAAATACCAAATTTACATCAAGGAATATTTACAAAAAAGCTGCTTCCATTCATAAGAGTTTATAACGTGGCCACATATTTTGGCCTGACCTGTCATTATGGCTAACTGCCGGAAAAAAAAACCTGGAGAGATCTTGTCAAAAAATAAAATAAATAAAATAAAATAAAATAAAATATGAGAAATTGGAAGGTTTCCATAAGTGTGGTAGATTGAAAAAGATTCCGAAAGGGGATCAAAATTTCATCACTAAATTATATTTTTTTGTAAATTCGTTAATATTAATGAAACAAAATATTAAAACAATGAGTTAAGTAGCTTCGTTTTTAAAAAATAATATATGTT